>CAMZMU010000089.1:7015179-7410803 GCA_947311845.1 Poa pratensis
TATGTATCCTGAAATCATTAACAATACTCGGCTAGTGAAAGAAGCTAAATATATACAGACATGAAACCAACTTGGTGCTAACTTTGATTTTGCCTGGGATAATTTGGATTGTGGACGGCAATGAACGGCCTTCAAAACCAAACAAAGAATGAAACGGCCTCCACTATCCTTTTGTCTCCACCGTGGTACACTAATTAAACACACCGCACATGCAAACGCCACAAATATTCAGTTAGCATTCCAGCTTTGTACAGTACGAGGCAGAGTACCTACAATAGCACATGATGGTAGGCAAGGCAGCTTCAGTCCCTAAATACAGGTATGTACAAAATGTTTCACTGCAGCTCCGGCGAAACTTAGTATGATATGTATCAGTCATGCGAAACAGAGACCTGTGTCAAAATCCCATGCCAGATGTAAGTAAGCCATGGAGAGTGTTCAGATGGACTTCAAATTTTTATATTGGATAGTACTAATTAACAAAAGGTTAACAAGGTAAAAAAAAGGGCACGGTACGTCCGCTCTATACATGACCAACGCCCACCTCCTCCTCGCATCCTCTCTCCAGCTCCCCCCTCGCCTCCGCCATCGCTACGTCCGCCTCTGCTCGCCCCTCGGCGGCGCAACCCTGGCACTATCTCCGCCATGGCTCAAAGCCCGCAGGGCAGCCGTCTCGATGACGAAGGCGAGTTGGCAGTTAGTCTTCACCTGTCGCCCAAGACAGCCTTCGCGATCATGGTCACGCTCGTCGTCATCTGCGCCGTCGGCATCCTGGTGGTCTGCATACATTGTTGCATCGCCGTCCGCCGCAGGTGCGCTGCGCAGCGCGGACGGCGACGCGTGCACCGGAACCGGAAGCCGATGGCGGCGCGTGATCAGGCGTGGACGGCGGCCATGGCGGAGCGCATCATCGGCAGGCGCGGGACCGTGCACTTCGTCGAGGGAAGCTCGGTGCGGCGGGAGGACACCTCTGCGTCTTTGGACGAGCCGCCGCCGCTGCTGCTCATGGACGCGGCCGAGGAGGACGGGACGCTGCAGGTCGACACGGTGGAGTCCCAGCTGGCGCCCCGCGCCATGCTGGACTCGGAATTGGGCAAGGGGCTCACGCTCTTCGCGCCAACGACGCCTTCCACGCCAAGGGCCTGCCGGATATGGGCAAGCTCATCGCCGCCGACCTCGTCACGCTGCTCGAGTACCATGCCCTGCCGCAGTACGCGCCCAAGGCGTCGCTCAAGACCATCAAGGGCGCCATCCGACCCTCGCATCCACCCGCAAGGGCAAGTACGACCTCTCCGTCGTGGCCAAGGGCGACGAGTGTCTCTGGACACCGGCATGGACAGGTCCCGCGTCGCCTCCACGGTGCTCGACGACACGCCGGTGACCGTGCACACGGAGGACAGCGTGCTGCTGCCGCGGGAGCTCTTCGGCAGCGCCCCTTCGCCGGCTCCAGGAGCGTCCGCCGCCGAGCATAGGAAAAAATAAATATAAATGAAAGATAAATTGCGGAACTGATAAATTGACTAATAAGTTGTTGCATGGAAGTTTTCATTTTATTTTCTTTTGAATTTGGACTTTTTTTGAATGAATACAAAAGAGGAGCACTTTATTCAGGGTTCAACAGAGATACGTGTCTGTCCGACCCAATGGGGGCGGTGGCCTCCAAATGGCCTCTATTCAAATCTTGCCCATTTTTGCCATTTTGATCAAAATATGAGAACACATAAGGGATTATAATAATATAGGCACTGAATCAAAGTCTCGGTCATCAAATATCATGGCCGACAACCAAAATGCCTCCAAGTCCGGCCACATCACATTACATTACATCATCAAAATGCAACCAGATTGCATGAAATTCAATATTTCTTCTCAATAACGTCCATGCATTTATGTTCAAACCATTCCCTCCAAAGTCGGATTCATGTTGGTCGTATCAGTGGACATGAACTTCCACTGCTCGGTGCGACACTCGCCTACTCACATGTACCCTCTCTCGCGCGCACGCAATATAGTCACATGACAAGTAGAGACGTGATCGATCACAAGTCGACAAGTACAATTACATAGCACCACATTGCCATTCTTAGCACTCAACCAATTGTACTCTTAAAAACAACCGCTGGGTGTCACGACGTAACACCCACATTTCCTTTTCCATCATCTGTTAAGAATATATTCTACTCAAAATGAATGAAAAGAAAGGAAGAAGAGAAAAAACGGCATGTCACAGTGGAGCTACTAATCAATTTACAATTCTCTGACTTTACAAATTACCGACGTATATACCATGCTGTTGCGTGCCTGCAGCTGCGGAAACATGCTCATACAGTTTCTTCCAGGAGCTACCTGACATATCCGAAATGCGGATCAGTGGAAATTCGTGGCCCATTGCTACACCATCTCCTAAGTATATATGTATTCCACAAAAATTACTGGGGCTGAACAGACCCAGAGTTCTCCATAGCAGGCGCTAGACGATATGAACACAAACTAGCGAAGGCTATAGGGCACCACGTGTCACAAGCAGCTAACTGGTTGATGGAACCTGAGCACGAACACGTACAATCTACAGCGACGATTCACGAGATCTGCAAGTGCCGCGGTCACAATGGGAGAAGAGATCGAATATACTGCCGCGAAGCGCTGTTTCGTCCAAGGCCCAACCCTAGGCCGAACGGGAACTGTGTCTTATCGCTCTTCTTGCTGTGGTCGCAGCACTGAGAGGAACCTCCTTGACCATGAGAGTTTGGGTGGCATGCGAGTCAACACAGGCATGGTCAGTGCCATCGCCATGATGTGAATGGCCCTCGCCGTTCTGCGAGACCGCACTTGTCATCTGTATCATGCCTATTTCCTCGTCAGGGCGCGACGCATGCACGCCGCTCGACGTCCTCGTTGTATCGTTCAACATGAAGTCTGAGCAGTTCTTGCGCACCCCATGGTCGAATGGGTTTCTGAATCTGCCACCTGGACCTCTCAGATAGCCGTACCTCATGGAATTCACCATCTCGTTTGTTGTGATGTTCCTTGCTATCTACGAAATAAGGCATCAAGAAGAATACATGGTAAGACAAACATGCCCCTCTCATATAGTTATAGCTACTGGATGGAAAACATGGTCCCACATACAAATCTCAGAGACAGCTCAATAAATCAAATAAGCAGATAATGTTTCACATCTGGCCTTGATTTTGCGCTGTTCAGCAATTGGATTCTCAACTTTCCTATCAAATTCTAAACATGGTACAATTTTACTCATTGATATTTAATTTTATCATCTAATCTATGATGTTTACATACTCATTAGCAGCAACATGCCAATTTGACAGACCCAGCAATTTTCGTTACAAAAAAACAGATCCAGCAAAACGCATATGGGCAAACCCTAATAAAGGCATTACAGCAGTAGTGTGTTGTGTTCAGTTAAAAAAAAACAGTGGTGTGTTTTCCCATTTTAAGTTCAGGGTGCTTTTATAAAAGTTTAATATTTTAGTTTAGTTAGCAATTAAACAATGTTGAAGAGTGTGCTTGTGCACACAATACACAAGCATTCAATGACTTCACGAATTTAGAATAAAATAGCATGCTTTTCTCAGGTAAGAACATCATGTTTAAAAATATTAAACTTTAATACCTGGGATGCTTGTACTACTGCTAGAACTGCAACACCGAAGAAGATGGAAAGGTCCATCATGAAAAAAGCAACAGCCCCAGTATGGTAAACAAAAGAATAGCCAAGCCAATCGCCAAAGGTTGCTGGAGAATTTGGGTCTCTTACGTCCCTGCGACAAAAACAAATGAGTCTTATGGAAAAATTTACAGTCCACATTATAAGGGATAGCCACAGAAGACTTGAACAATACTTATAATCGCAGCAGAACCAGTAATGATCATTGCAAAAACTTCTAGAGTGATGAACATGAAGAATTCCCATTTGTTCTTCTGCAGTTACATTCCACTATAGATCAGACTGAAGAACAAGCAGAGATATATTTCAAAGAAAAAACAAATTTCAAACAAAAGGTAGAGATAGAAAGATCAGCAAGCAGGCAGCACAAGCTCTTGAAAGTGTTGCTTTCTTAAAAGAGACATTGCACCATAACCTTCTGTCCAAATAGTATTCATCAAGCAACATAAAGTGTCCAATACATCTCCAGAAGAGATGGTGAGTAGATAACTACACTGGATCACGAGCACATATAAATAACTGACATCCAAGTACCTTGCCGATGCAATTAGATACCCAGGGGCAGTGATGGTCAAACTGCTCAACACAGCGATCACATGTAGAGCAATGTTTCGAGCGAACAGGTCTGACAATCTGTAGAATGACATTCAGAAATTAGAGGTCTAAGAATTTCTAGGAAAGAGGCGACTAACACTGTACAATGTACTACTTACTTTGCACGTTATACAAAGCTGTGACCAGTTACCAGCCAGGAGTGCAGGATTGTCTAACTCCGTCTTCAACAGCGGTTCCTGAAGGCAAAATTTTGGATTATGGTTCAACATTAAGTCTGAAAACGAAATAATCTAGAATCGGCAAAATGAAAAACAAAGATAAAAGTGCTTGCAGAAAACTAATTAACTCTGACAATATTTCGAACTTACATCATCCCTTTGATTCTGCGAGTCTCTTGTATTTGCACTGATGTAACCGGGGTCTTTTCTGCAGAATGCAAAAACAAATTTCATATGGTCATGGTGTTGTTATATGATAATTAGGTTGCATATCTCTAACTTGGCGGTAATACAAAAGCAGCAGTGTAAAAGAGCAAAACTTCAACACATATACATGGCAATAACAAGAGTAACGATTTAAATATGATATGTATCAACACATACAAGAGTAAGTGCAACTTTGCAAGAATACACACAAAAACTCGGTTATTATCTCAAAATAATGTCAAGTAGTAATTGGCAAGGATAACATGCTGGCAATATGCCCTTGCCCTTAGTTTGGTCTTCTATTATTTTTCCTAATGAATGTTTCAGAAGTACCTGCTACATTTATAGAACATGACAACCCAGCAGTTGCAAGGAAAACTCCCGACCATGCAAACAGCCCAAATGGTGCTGTCATATCCATGATGTATTGTCCTGAAGGAACGAGATATAGTAAGCACCACAAACAGAAGTGTAGAGAGAGTGGGGATACCATAAAAGTGTTACTTACCTGCTATAACAGAGTGTATATATGTAACAAGCAAGACGATAGCAATGCACCAAAGAAGCGGAGCAAGCCCTAATTTTGATAGCTTCACAAAAGTAGGATTCCCATTACATCCTCTATCATATACCCTTCTAGCATTGTCCTGTAAGGAATCAAGCAAATTAAGCCTTTTTTCCAGAAACAAGAAAACCAAGTTCCACACAGATTTTCCTAGTGTAAATAACAAACACAAGTCGTTTCAGCTTAAGGTCAACATGATCGCTCATGATCGCTCTATTCCAAGGTAATATACATTAAGAAACAAGTGAAACGGTATTGATCTACGAGGGAAATCATAAATTATGAGATTGCAGAGGTATTAATCTACAACCGCAATCAGACAATCACACATACTCCCTCCTTTTTTAATATAAGATGTTTTATTTGCCTACATGCACATGCTACATGTACACATGCACATGTACACACATGTATGTGACATGTTTTAGTGTGTATGTTCTCTCACTTTACTATGTATCTAGACAACATATGCAAACCTACAACATCTTCTATTAAAAAATGGAGGGAGTAATTAGTAATTTATTTCAATGTGAAGTTCACAGGGAATCTACAAAATATATATATGAGTTTTAAGCATCAGAAAGGTTACCGCAAAGGGAAGTATCTTTCGCTTGGTTACAGATATGCATGTGCTGACCAGTTTATGGTGTTTTCTGGCTAAAATAGTGTATGCGTTTTGTTGCAAGTATATCCATGTCATTTGACTTGTACTTGGATCAAATCTACATGTAAATTATCGGGTCCATAGAGCTTGTATGTGCATCATTCAATACATTCACCGACTCAGTTTACTTTTTCTCATGATGAAACAAAGTTCTTCCTTGTCAGTTTTAAATAATTAGAGAGCAGCCATACAAAATCTACAATGATGCTACCAAATATTAACTATTAGTATATGCCTATGCAAACAATAATAAGTAATTAGGAAGAATTCTTATTAGATGATATTGTTAATGCACTGAGACTCTGAGGTGCTACAAACGAATAGCACAAGCAGACTACAGAATGTAGATCACGTAGTCCATGTCACTCACAAGAAAAAATGCAACTTGCCGATTACTCTTATCAGCAGCAAGTTGTTGTGGCATAGAACCAGTTTTGTCTTTCACCAACAAATCCTCCTTTTTACCAGCCTGAACTAGCACAGTGCACGCCTCCAGATTCCCCCGAATAGCAGCCCAATGTAAAGGAGTACAACCTAAGGCAGCATTTGTAATAAAGAAATAAATTTCAAGCTCCAAACTGAACCAATATAATTGGGGTGTGTGTGCGTGCTTGCGTGGATTTGAGCGTGGCCATATCTGCGCGTGTGCAGGCAATAAGAGCAGTGAATAAATTTTGCACACACCTTCCTTATCCTGCCGCACTCTATAGGCGTCCAAATACAAAAGGAGACGTATAGAATCTGGAAACCCCTTGTAAGCAGCCCTACAAGGTAAACATGCATACATAAAAGAGTGTATACAAAAGGAGATGCCACAGTTACGTGCTGCCATACGTTACATATGCACCGGCAGAAATGATGAATAGACTAATGAGCAACAGAGGAGAAGATGGTACAAACCAGTGTAATGGGCTTCTTCCATCGTTGTCAGGGACATCCGGATTGGCATTCCATTTTGCAACAACATGATAAATAAAGGCTGTCTGACCATACTGCGCTGCGACATGTGTGGCCTGCAAGAGTAGAATATCGATTTGCAGAGTTATAACAAAGTTCAACTTCAACGCCACACGTGAATGTACTTTTCTATGCAGAAACATCATATGTCAAAGTTATCTAGGTCATGAACCAACTTTGGACATCCAACCAAAAGTAAACACAAAGGCAAGGCAAGGGCAAGATACGGAAGAGAAGTCAGTATACAGACCTGATAGCCATACAAATCAGCAGCATCCACCTTAGCTCCTTCTTTCAGAAGCAGTTCGGCAACTTGCACATGCCCACGTACAGCACTCCAGTGTAGTGCCGTCTGCCCGGTTTGATCCACAGCATTTGCGTCCGCACCATGCTGTCCAAAGACCACAAAACCATCACGCGGCCAAACAAAAACGCATTCACAGAAGGCGGTTGATAGCATAAGGATTAAGGAGCCACCAAATAAAACCGGCTATATAGGCCTCAACTACAACTACCTGAAAACAATAATGTAGTAGTATGTTATAACAGGCATACTATTGATCATCTTGGAGTACACTACATTGTACGAGCAGACCATATCCCAAATCTACCACACGTTCCATTCGCTAAAATTTGAAACTGCAGAGGAATTAAACAGAACCAAATGGTGAATGTCCTCAACGATTCTGAGCAAACACTAAGCAAGCTGATGTCCTCAACAATTCTGAGCAAACACTAAGCAAGCAATCCACTGTTCCGTCACATACGACGTGGCCGTGCAAGCTCAGAAGCCCGCCCACGCGCACGCATTGGAAGGCGCGACCTACCTACCTAACCAACCGAGGACCCGGACCTGCCGCGGAGTGGAAGCGAACTGACCTCGAGGAGGTACTGCGCGGCGGCGACGCGGTTGTTGAGGGCGGCCCACTGGAGCGCGTGGTGGCCGAGGGCGTCGGGGCCCGCGACGGGGCGGCCCTCCGCCTCCACCAGCCGCTGCAGCTTCTCCAGATCGCCGTAGGCCGCGGCCGTGTACACGTCGTCCTTCAGCGCCTCCTCCCCCGCCGCCTCCGCCGCCTCCGGAAGCGCGTCGGCCGGGGACGACGCCACTGTGGTGGTGTCCTCGAGCACCTCGATCTCCGAGGCCATGGGTGGGGATCGAGGCGGGGTTTTTGGGGCGGAGCTTGGTGAGGGAGAGAACGGAAGAGGGTGGGTGGAGCGTTTGACTGGGCGTGGCGTGGAGGAGGTGACGTACGCGGGTTGCTTTGGCTTTTGTCGCCGGCGACTGGGCGAGCGGCCGGTCTCCGCTCCTCTCTGGTGGGGGCCGGCGGCGGAGAACGGGAGGGAAGGTGAGGTGAGACTTGAGAGGGGAACGAATGTGGGGTTTCGCGTGTCAGTACCTTTGTTTTCCCGTATTTCCGCAGACTCCTTTCTTCTTCTTTTTTTTCCACAAACTCCTTTCTAAAGGCTCTCTCTAGTCTCTACCAATCAAACTTCATTGACTTTTTTTTTTTGCGAAAACGCAAATTACATTGCGTTCCAATGCCTTGGCGGAAAGAATGATTATTGAAAGTGATGCCGAGTAAGTTGTCAAAGCTATGCAACGATGATGGTCAGAACAGATCGATAGAAAATTATGTCGATTTGTCAAGAGATTAGTGATATTAGAGGAGATTTTTCTGTCTGTAGCATTTCCTTTACTGGGAGAGCTGCGAATGTCGCAGCTCACTTGTGTGCTAAGCAAGCTAGTGCTGATAGGAGGAGATGCTTGTGAATCAACTATAACCCAAGTTTTCTCGCAGATACTCTTCGGAATGATTGTAATCATGTACTCCCTCCGATCCATATTAGTGGGCATAGCTTTGTCTAAATTCATATGTATCTAGTTAAGTATTTAGACTAGATACATGTGTATCTAGACAAAGTTGTGCCCACTAATATGGATCGGAGGGAGTAGTTTAATCAATAAAGCTCTCTTAAGTCACACAAAAACAAGGTTCATGTACACGGTCAAGATTGGGCGAACACTGCACAATACAAATAACCCCAAACGAGTCAGTCTAGGAAATCCCATAACCGCGGCTTGGTTTTACTCGTGTCAAACAAGGAGGTTATGGAGGGCCCAGCATTATCGAAGACAAACGTGTTGAGATGCTTCCCAGTCCACCAGACTGTGAAAGTGGATAGGATTCGGGACAACACATTTTTTCTACATCTGTGGGTTAACTTATCACCTTTTCGGTTGTATCCAATGTTAATTTTAAAAAGATAAATATACATTAGAATAATCTGGTAATGTGATAACTTGCACACACAGAAACAATGTACTCCCTCTGTTTTTTAATATAACATGTTTTACCATTTATCACATGCAGATGTATACAAATATATGTAGACACATTTTAGTATGCATGTTCACTCATTTTACTGTGCATGTAAATAACATGTTGAACACCTAAAACATCTTATATTAAAAAATAAAGGGAATGTCCTATCGACTATCAATCTGTAAAGTTGTCCTCGGCAACGAAGGATCTAAAAAGTGGATCGGATCCACATGTATAATGTGAGAACTTAATGCACAAATGCGGAATCAGTGCAACTAAAATTTCTTGTCGAGGTCATGCACTCTCATCGCCCATCAGAGTCAGAGATGAAAAACATCAAGACCACCGAAGTACATAATAAGAAAACTTGTACATAACCAAAACTCGTTGAATAGTCACAATAGTACGCATCACATCCAGAAATCCACTTTGATCGTAGGTGTAGATGCACCCACTACCCAAAAGACATGTTTTGAAATGTTAAAAAATATATTTGGATGTACATTCAGACATTCAACATTCGTGCGCAAAGTTTCACCAAAAAAAGACAACGATTTTGTGTCTAAAAAAGATCATCTCAGGTGCTCAAAAATGACTTTTCACTAGTTTTTTGACACAGGCAACGAAAAATAACAAGCCACAAAAATGTCTTTTTTTGGCAAATCTTTGTGTGCCCAAGTCACATCAAAATATTCATGCCGTATGTATATTGAGTAACGGCCTATTTTATAGCCAAGTTCAAACATATGCCTGACTACACTTCAAAGGATTCACGTACCTCAATTGCACAATGCACCCTAACCAGCCGAGAGCAACTTGGCAGAGAAGCAGAAACGAAACATAAACCAGTGTCATATTGAAGACATGCATTTACACGATAGAACAAAAGCTCCCTGAAATTCCAAGACAGAAAATCAACAATGCCCATACAAGAACCATCGTCGCCGTTATCATCATCATCATCCATCTACAGGCAAAATATAGCTCCCTAAGACAGTTCTTGTCCAACCCTGTCGGACGGCCGTTGATTTCGCTACCCTCTACTACCACTACAGCTACCAGAATGAAAACTAGATAAGTTCCAACATGATGGCGGAAGACCAGGAACAACTAAAACACAAGAGGCACGTAATGGGTCATCTGAAGGAGCTCCATGACTATAGTAGATGAGAAGTACATTCCCACCAGCAAAATTAAAACAGTCGACCTTCTTCTCCCTCTAAAGATATTTGAAGAGGATGCCTCCGTAGGTGGCGAAGAAGGGGGCGAACACGAGGGACTCGACTGCCATGAGCTTGATGAGGATGTTGAGCGAGGGGCCCGAGGTGTCCTTGAGAGGATCCCAATGGTGTCACCGATCACAGCAGCCTTGTGGCAGTCTGAACCTTTTGGCCCCAGGGATTTTGCATGTTCAGAAACGCCAGCCTAAAACCAAGTGAAATCACAGTTAATAATGTTTGTCAAACAGGGGGAAAAGGAAATCTCCTGGCTGATGGTTACTACTGCAGTCAAAGGATTTTTACCTCAATGTACTTCTTCGCGTTGTCCCAGGCACACCAGTGTTCGATGCTGAAATGGCAATCTGAAAAAAAAACATAGTTTTGATGGAACATCGCATTGTTATGAATGCAACATGGAAAATACGATGCTGCAGTATAGTCCCCAAAACATAACGTTCCACCAACCTGAACACCAGAAACTAGAGCACCAGCAAGGACTCCAGAGAGGGTCTCAACACCAAACAAGGTCCCGACAATAAGAGGCGTGAGCATGACAAGAGCACCCGGGGGAATCATCTCCTTGATGGATGCATCAGTTGAGATCTTCACGCATGTCGCATAGTCAGGCTTGGCAGTGCCCTCCATGAGCCCAGGGATTTCGTTGAACTGCCTCCGCACTTCCTCCACCATCTTGAGAGCCGCACTGCCAACACTCTTCATGGTCATTGCAGAGAACCAGTATGGGAGCATAGCCCCAACAAGCAGCCCAATGAAAACGTTGGGTGTCAGAACATCAACAGTTGTGATCCCAGCACGGCTCACAAAGGCACCAAAGGAGCAAGGGACACCAAGGCAGCGGAGCCAATGGCAAAACCCTACAGGTAAAAATCACGGTGAAACGAAATTCAGTAGTTTGAAATGAAATCTGTGGAAAGAAAACATAACTGAAGAAGCATCTATACAGTTACAATAGATCACACTTACTTAAACATAACTGTGATCTAGGGTCATTAAGCTCTTTAAATGAAAGACAACAAACAAAGGATGCTAAGATAAGCATGTACCTTCCCAATGGCAGCAGTTGTGTTTCCTGCAGCATCCAGAGCATCAGTTCTCTCACGAATTCTATGGCTCATGCCAGCCATTTCAGCAATGCCTCCAGCGTTGTCGCTGATAGGGCCATAGGCATCAATGGCAAGACCAGTAGCAATTGTGCTGAGCATTCCAAGAGCAGCCACAGCAACACCATACATCGCCGCAAGGCTGAAGCTGAGGAAAATACTGAAGGCAATGGCGAAAATAGGGATAATGACTGATTTGTATCCAGAGCAAGCCCAAAGATGACATTGTAGTAGCAGCTCCAGTTCTGCAGGAATCAGCAACATCCTGCACAGGACTGAAGGGGTCGAATCGTCAGGAACTTGAAACAAGAAACAACGACGTTGATTACAACAACAGTTAAATATATGACCAAAATTGCAAGTACCTGTATGCATTGCTTGTGTAGTACTCGTAATAAATCCGATGACTAGACCGGCCCAGAGACCAACCGCCACACATAAAAACAGTTGCCTGCAAAATTTGAAGTGAAGTGAGGTGATGAATCTAACGAGCAAGATCTGAACAAAAATAAGGAATTTCAAATTAAAAAGATGGCAATACCAGCTATGCACAGTCTTCTGAGCACCAAAGTTGAAGATTGTGAAGGTATACGGGAGGCCTAACCAACTGACCAGTGCAATACCAACGGTCATAATAGCAGTGGAGATTATAAGCTGTTTCTTTAGGGCAGGCTCTATTTGATCTACAGCCTTGACCTCAAAGAAATCGGTTGCAAAAAGAGTTGTTATCAAGCAAGCTATTATACCCACAGAGCTAATTAGGAGTGGGAACATCATAGGGGTGAATTGATGGTTAATTCCGAAAGAAGAGATTGAGGCAACAACAAGAGCAGCACAAGAGGACTCGGCATAGGAACCAAAGAGATCTGAACCCATTCCAGCAATATCTCCCACATTGTCACCAACATTGTCTGCAATGACCTGCATGGATGAAGGAATGATCATTCTCACATGTAGATAAACATACCTATCAAAATATTAATACTATTGTTGACAATAGAGTATAGACTCTTACAGCAGGGTTCCTGGGTCATCTTCAGGGATGTTCCTTTCTACTTTCCCAACAAGATCAGCACCAACATCAGCAGCTTTAGTGTAAATCCCACCGCCAACACGGCCAAAAAGAGCCATTGAAGAACCCGAGACCATAACCGGTGATAGCCTCGAAAAGACCCTCCCAGTCATCACCATAATAAAGTCCAAACAAGTTGATTATAACGTAAAGAACAAAAAGGCCACTTGCAGCAAGAAGGAAGCCCATCACAGCACCAGAGCGGAAAGCAACGATAAATGCCTTCCCAACACCCTTCCTTGCCTCAAGGGTTGTCCTGGCATTTGCATAGGTTGCAATCTTCATTCCGAGAAAACCAGATACAAGAGAGGTGACTGCGCCTAGCACGAAAGCAATTGTGCTGAACGCGGCATTAGCGAGTGCCGGCTTGCATGTCTTGCCCGCGCTGTAATGGCAAGGCTGACTCTTTGTGCTGAACCCCTCAATAGAGCCAAGGAATACAAAGATCAGACCAGCAAAAATTATCATGAATCCTCCAGCATAAATGTATTCGGTGTAAAGGAAGGAAGTCGCTCCTGTGTGCAGCAAAGGAAAGAGTATTCAGACCACAGATGCATATAAAAAAATTGATACTAAAAGTTTGTTAATAATAAAACGCTAGCACCATTACGAAATACAAAGCTAAAGAGTAATAACAATGTACAGTTCTGCAATTCAACTCAACAGCTCCAAGGTGTTGTGAGTTATAAGTCAACCTCTAATTACCCCGGTAAGGATTGCTGACTGACCCAACAAATGTTCTTACATTACATTTAACCCTGGCAACATCTTAAAACTAACCAATACGCCGAGACTATAAAACCCAGTCAGAGTCAGCAATCCTCCCAAACTGTCTTACATGGAACACTGATCAACAGGACACGAACATCCGGTCCATGTGGCTCCTAGGATTCCTTCCAAGGTACGCATATGCCTGTGGATGCAAGTTGCAACTAACTCCTACCAGCTACAATAACGTAGGGTACGCAGAAATTTGTCATCTTATCTTAAAACGAGCGTCAGGGAGGGAGGACCACGGGTGCAATAACTTGTCCCTCTTTTGCAGTTAACTTATATCCTATCTATCCCTGCAGCGTGTTCACTGCTGGTGGCCTTCATGGGGACCCTCTCAAATAAGAACAAAGCACTTTTAGTTCCAGATTTTTAAAATAGGAGTGCTGATCTACTGTGACACATTCTCGTTCCCACAAAAAATATCTCAAAAAAATCGGAGGAGCGACGGATGATGATTGATTAACCGCAATTAGCCCACGCTGAACAAGAATTATTATAACATGTGCTGCGCAAAGGAGGGAACATGGATATTATAGTGTTTGGGTAGATCCAGCTACCTGCCTAAAGCGTATGAGTAATATAACAGTTGATGGTCTACAATAACCAGGCACATGACAACAGATTCAGAACAAAATAATAAGAGGCAGAGAGCAAAACAATGTATGAATCCATGCATCAATACACACTAGGCGCCGCAGCAATTCAAAAGGCAGATTTTTTTTTTTTTTGCGGGTACAAAGGCAGAGTTGCTGAAAGGGTTCACGGCGCAAGCAAGCAGAACAATCAGAGCAGCAAAATTTCCGAACCGACGGAGCCCCCGCCGAGATCTACGGCCAAACAACATACGATTCACGAGCTAACTGCAACCACCGGAGATGGCGGGCCGGACCGGGAGCCGTGTGCTCACCTTCGGAGTGGCGGTCTGGATCTCGGCGCACTTGAGGACGACGTTGTGGTCGTTGAGCCCCTCCTCTTCCTCGATGAGGTACTCGCTCCCGCCGTCCTTGGCCGCCGCCGCCGACGACGACGAATCCCCCTCGCCGCCCCGCTCGGACGTCACCTTGACCTTGGAGACCAGGAACCACTGCAGCACCGCGAACGCGATGCCGACCGCCGCCGCCACGGGCACCACCAGCTGCGTGGCCAGCTCCGGCAGGATCGCCGACGCAACCATCGCCGCCGCCTCCGGTGAGATCAGAACCACGCTAAGGTTTCCCGCTTGCCGCGTAGGAGGATTTATCTGAAGTTCTGAACGGAGTGTTGCCGGAGCACGGGAGAGGGGAGAGGAGAGGAGGTGTGAGGAGCCGCCGTTTTATAGCCAGAGGAGTGGGAGGGAGAGGAAGAGGATGAAGCGTAGGTGCTGACGTGGAGGGTATTTCCGTGATTCTGGGGTCTTTGGGCTATCCATTGTTTCACCTTCCTCCTGGTCAAGCGGTAAACAAGATCCGGATATATCCGGATGGAGTTTTTCTTAGTATTTTTTTGTGTGTGTTGTGGATAATGCAGGGGTTTTTTTTTTGTGAATGAATGTTATTTTGTTTGAAATTGATGAATAGTCATGTTGTTAATAGTTGAAAACCACGATTGCTCTCGTAATAGTTATGTACTGCTTACCGAGAATGAACTCATGTAAGTCTCAATTTAGCATCTCGTGCATCGCGGATGTTGGTTTTCTCTTTTGTGGCGGGTACACCACGACGATGTGGTGACTTTGTCGGTCTTCAAACTTGACGTTGTTTATATGTGTTTTGAGATAGTTGTGGCATAGAGCGAACGTCTACATTTTGTACTTGATGACTATGACAACAAGCATGATTTGTCGGTTGCAAGACCATGGTGGCATCAGGTTTTCATTTGTTGTGACACAAAAAATAGTTGCTGACACGTAAAATAGTTGCTCACGTACGAGACAATTTGGCTTTAGTGGAAGAAGGGTGAGTGAAGACAACATTAAAAGTATACGAGAAACGGCAATATTTAAAGTGAGTTTATGGAATACAACCACCCCTGCCACCGAAATGCCAGGACATGCTATGGATTTGTGATTAAGCTTGTTTTCTGATTACTACTATTAATCTGGTTATTTTGATAGGTGTAAAAAAGAAGATAATCTTCCCATCAAAGACTGTTTAACCGATAAAAATGAGCGAAAACATCAATATTCACTTTTCTTTCTATATTCAGCCCCGTCTAAAGCTAAAGAGACAAGGCAATTCTGACTCCACATTCATGAAAAATAACATGCAAAAAACATTTGTGCTCTCGATATTGACCAAAGCAGTGACACTGGTGTTGAGATGCCTAGTACTATAAGTCAAATGGATGAGTATTAGAAATGACCCGGTATTGCTTGTCATGTGTCATATATTATTTTCTCTGATAAAAACCGGGTTCAAGAATATAAACCAAACAGATTAAGAATTTGAATTACTTAAGACACTGGATAATTTACGAAAAATGCATACAGCGAAAACTCAAAATAACAATGGGTTAGATACTTATTCATACTGCTTGACCACATGTGATGCATTATATGAACACATTTATATCTCTGAACATGTGACCATAAGTATCAACTTGGATGACTCGTCACTGAGTCATGTTAATGGAGAGAATCAACAAGCGGACATATCATGTTCATTGGATAAAGGTCCTTTTGGTTCTTAAAAGTCTATCTTCACAAACAGAGTTTGACATGTGCGTCTTTATGTAGAGGCGAAATATAATGTTACTGAGAAAATAACAGATAAAAAATCAACTTATTCTAATTGGGATGAGCCCTATTGTAAAAAAAAGGAGATTGACATTTTATTTGTTCCCTAGCTAGACGGGCTTGGATAAGGCGAGTTTCATTGAGTGCGTGGCACATAAAGTAAAAAGGTGGATTAAGAAGGCATGAGAATCTGTTGGATCGACAAGAAGAAAAAGGGTAGGCATATATCCGAGGTAACCCGCCTCATGACACTCCGTTCTTCAAAAGATCCATGAACTAGAATCACACTTTTGGGGTGCCAATTCAAATAGGTGATCGGCGTGCCAAGATAGAAGTACATGTGACGCAGAGCCACATGCTATACTATATTAGTCACTTTCGCAAGCCAAAATGTTGTCTATTAGTAAATTCCTCCAAAAAATTATCAATAAAGGCTACTACAGAACTATTGAATTTTAAGCTTCATCAGGTTATCTCTCCTTTAAAGTTTCTTTTTTCCATTGTTCGTTTTAATCTGCAGCATACTGTCTCAGCTAAGATGCCAAACAACCTGCATTATGTCTTCATTCGCATGCACCCAACAGACACTACTCTTCTTGCAACGTGCATGTGCATGTGCGTGTGTATTGTTCTTTGTTTTGTGCTCTCTGTTACGTATTATTTGCACCTTGGCAGTAGCTCACAAATCATTGTCGGTGCCACCTTGAGCAGAGTGCACTTGAGCTGGATGCATGTTACTACAAGAGTGAATTGGTATGTTACATGACGATACTAAATTAATTCTATCTTAATATATGCACAAATGCATGTGACCTATGCTTAGCAGGAGTACTAAATACCAGCACAGCACAGTAGTGATCACTACTGATCACTGACTGTCAAGGGTGATCACTGTCTGTCAAGGGGCTGTCTGAGGAATTAATTAGTCGAGAGAGGCTGCAATTGGTTGGTTTGGAGGAGACATCAGCTGCAGCACTGGAAACAGGAACAGTTGTCCTAACATTTAGGTGGATCTAGGTCCAGATATGTGACCAATTTGTTTTAAATTATCGTTAAGAGTCAGGTAACACATGCCTGGACTACATGCAGCAATGATGTATCAAATATATATGTGATGCCCACTTGCCCTGTGGTCTGGTAAAATTCTGATTTTCCAAAAAGAAAATCCGGTAACTATGCAATCTGTGAATGTAAATGTTGATTGATTTTATTTCTTAATGATGAGGAAAACTTCATAGGTGGTATGTGGGCAATATATGGGATCAAGAAGAAGATCCCATTTACATGTGTGACCAAATGCTTGTGAGATGCCACTCAACAGCTGAATCTCCATCTCCTACTTACATTCAACACACAGTAAATTTTAAGCCATGTTAACTTATTTATATATGCATATTAGAACATGGTTAACATACATTTGTCCAAATCAAGATGATCTCTCACACTCACACTCAACCATCGATGGTAGGCAGATCCATCAGATTTTTTGCCCCATGTTATTTCTTAGTTTCGATCAGTTTATATTTTTCTTTGTCTCGGAGTAATGGTTGGTGAGACACTTGATGGTGATGCTCTGTCTACTTTCTAGATTCATGGGAGCAGCACATTTCCTCCAACCAGTGTGTTGCCGACACTTTCCTCTCTGCAAGGAGCAATAAACAATTATAGAGGGTTAATACAGCACACAAGCTGGCTAGATTTGGACACTGGACGAAGGCATAACCGCAATAGTTTAGGTTAAGATCTGAATGTCTAAGACCCAACAATTACCAGGCAGCTTACATACACAGCTTAGAACTAACAATCTTGGACCTGGAGTTCAAGTAACTAATCTATTCCAGCTATTGCTGTTATGTTGGAGTAGTAAAAAAACAGTCAAGAGTAAATACAAGTGACATGTTCTTATAATCAATACAAAAGGAAGAAAAACAACCAATTACTGCTGTTGTTGTGCATTGTCAGTAGTGCAGCAAGTGATCTGAAGGAGCTGTTGGTACAGCTAAAATTAACACACATTTCCCCCCAATTGCTCCCTCTCCTCATCAAAGCCGTCACTACTACTGCAAGTGGGCATCTCTTTTTATACATTCTTATATTCCTCTTATCTTCTCAAGAACATATTCCAGCTAAAGAAGAAAAGCTGAATCGAGATGCGAAAAATAATAAGGAAAAAAAATCCAAATTCCTCTTGCACATAACTTGCATGGGACGCGTTATATATCAAACAAGACGATCACGGACCACCTTATCTCCCAAACCCGACAAAAAAACAGCGAAAACGAATGGAGCGGTTTACGCTCCAAGAAACCGGCAATTCGGTAGCACACAGAAGACCGGCCCAAAAAATGCGAGGAGGCAAACAATAATCATGGAGAATTTTGTGGCTGGTCGACAAGAATATATATATATATATATATCCTGCATTATCCAGCAGGACGAAAGTGTGTGATTCTCAGGGTGGAGCACATCACATTCAGGCTAACCCAAGGTGTGATCTGGTTCAGGCATTTCCTCCTCTGCCTTATCCTTCTTCAAAGCCATTGGAGGACACAAGCTCCACATCCATGGATGGCCGTGACCTGTGATTGAGCGTGACCAGCTGCGTGCAGCAGTTATAGCGAGAGAGATGCATACGTTGTACTCTAGCAAACAGAACATGTCCTGTGGCTCTATCTATCATGGTAACCACATGGAGTTCAACTGTCAAATTACACCGGGATTTCCTGCAAATAATCCGATTCCAAGCTTGCTTCCAGCTTTGCGGGGTATTCTAATCCCGGTTTATTTCACACGATCGATTATTTTACGTGTGGGAGATAGCTGGTCCAAGATATTAAACTTTGGAAAGAGATCACTGCAAAACATGACAATTTTTTTTCTGAACCACAGTTAAAATTGAATTTCGCTGCGTGTTCGAGCACAGGTCACGGCGTCAGGAGATTGGTACATGTCAATTACACAAGAATTCTATACTGTTCGTGTCAAATCCTGGTCACTCTTATATTGCTACACTACAAAAGGGAGGTGTGCTACATAGTCTCTGGATGTACAGCAAGGCAATGGTGATCCTCAGAACATTAAGTAACAAAACAAAAAAGGTGTCTACTAAGCAGGCTAATCACATTCACACACTCTGTGTACATATAAATAAGCACTGGGAGAGGCGTGAACGTCTGGATTTATACTACTCTGCATCTCTATCTGTCTCAACTCTTTTAAGCATATGGTCACTTTCAGCATCTAGAAAGAGATGCACATATCCAGTGGAGCTGGTGGAAAACCAACCTTTTTGACAGTATAGGATATGCACACATGTCCTGTAGTTCTAACCAGACTTGCTTATGACTAGACGATGTTCGAAAGTGAAATACAGGACATCATTTCTAAGACATCTTTATACTCCATCCTGTCACCAATCTAGGGTAGGCATACCAAGGTGAGGTTCAAGCATGTCTTGCGAGCGAGACACGTTATCATCACATGCTAAAAGTAAATGCTTTTGGAATATAGCATAGCAGATTGATATTTTCAAGAAGGAAGAATTTATTCATAACAGACTGATAGGGCTGCACGCCTGACGAACCATAATAGTTTGAATACTTTCCTTGACAGACTACACAGCTAGTATCATCCATCATCAATGGAGTCAAACCCGTACTACCTTCTAAGGGTTACCAAGAAAAATAGTTCTACATAACCTGGAGACGACTGGACCATGAACCGGCCTTTATTTCTGTTCAGCCGAATACATGTACTTGCCTTGAGATAGGTGCCTGACAGAAGACTAATTCTTTTTTCCAGTCTGATGAAGTTTTTGAGTATCAGGCATGTCTCTACGACAGTCAATGACTCAGCAAGGCGTCAAATATTCAACGGTTAAAAGATCAACACACTGAATTCAATGTGAGCTATAAATCAATGATATAAGACTACTCCAGCCAGATGTTTCAGGAGTCAGAAGTGCTTGCTACAAACATATTACATCTTAGAATTACAGTAAAAATGGGCAAAAGAGTCTCCACCTTGTCCTAGCGCCCCAGGGAAGGATAATTTGACTTGAGCGTGAAGCGGTTTAGTACAGCTCTGTGTCGCATAGTAGACTTAAACCACACAGACGTCATACACATGTTCTACATCTAGCTGTTTGCTCTGGCTAGTAAACCAGAAAAGGATGGGACGGGTGAGTTCCTCATTTGTTCTTGAGCTTGCTTTATCTCCTCGGGATCTTCAAGTACAAAACACACAGAAAGTCAGATAGGTACAGGAATGAAATCGACACAGAATCATTGCAAGGAACTATTCACTGAAGCATATATTTTGTAGTATCTCTTAGTATCAGTCAGTACGTGCGGAAATATATTGCATTATGTAAAGCTGATAAGAGAAACAAGGAGCTATGAATAAAAGTGTCACTGCTACAAAATCATTGTATTAAACTGAAACAAACAGCCCGGCATAAAAGAACTTAGACGCAAGCAATGGACTGTAGAATGTAGATACAACAGCTGAAAAGGCAGATATTGTGCAGTGCATATATTATGACAGCAGAGCTTCAGTCACACCACACAAATGAGCAGTGGTAACTATTATTTATTTCATACATGTTATTACCGAACGTGTCATTTCATATGGACTAAAACTATAACCAATGGAACAAGCTGAGAAGTGCCACATAGCAACAAAGTTGAATTTATATCTTGCCGTATAAGTCTGTACGAGTTATGCGGGCATTAAGCATGAACCTTGTTCTGCCAAGCTTCTACTTGCTTATAATATGCTAACATGAAGTTTCTACTTTTCTCTTGGAGTAAAAGGTTGAAATGTGCTTATGGGTCACGTACCTATGTTCTCCATCATCTTGGGCATAACGAAGACCATTAGGACCATGAAACCGACCATTAATCCCATGGGGCTCTTCAGAAGTGACAAAATGTTGAAAGGCTCCCTCGCCTGGGGAAAATAAGTACAGATACATAGGTCGGTTTAGAAAGAATATGATAACAGCAAGCAGTGAGGGAAACAGGTAAGCAAATAGCTATAGCATTAGAAACCTCATAGTATTGCTCTGCTTTCAATGGTTCCAAAACAAGCTCATTTAGAGCTCTTCTGTTTTCAGTCAATGCTGCTTGAATGTGCCAGGATTCCTGGCACTGATGTCCACTCGAACCTATCACGCCACAGAATAGAAAATCAACTGTTTAGTGTCCATTCCGCTCATATTACAATTAAGTTGGCAAGTAAATACTTACTGGTGAAAAGAAGTAACCAAGTGAGGAGACTTCAATCAAATGAGTCCCAGCTGGCACGTTGTGGCTAAAGAATATTAGGTCAAGGAGTAACAGTAAGCTCAGGCAAATTGCACAAGGATAATGAAACCTTCATACAAATACAATAAACTATAGCTGGATAAATAATGACAACGACAAATTGTTTACTTAGCATCTCGTAGCGAGACTCTTCTATCTTTTTGAGAAGAAAAGTATCCTCATAAAAATGGACAATTCAAGACAATGATGCATCTGAGAAAGGATAAAGTAGACATAATTAAAATAAACACAAATTCCACCCCATGAGAAAAGTCGAAATATATTTGTTATAACGTGGTATAACAATTCTTTTGTAGGATACAAAGCAAAGTATCCGTCTGGCCTGGCGAATGTAACCTTCTGACCACCATTAAGTATCACTTTTGTGTTCGCTGTCTTGGCTGGAAGACCAAAGCCCGTTGCACTTGCACCTATAAGCACAACAAACAAAAATACGATCAGGTTGACCTCATGGGAGGACATTATCACCTTGCAGCTCCACAAATATGGAAACTTAATCTCTAAGAGCAGTTCAAGGAGCAAAATGCAATAGCCCAAATCCTAATCAGTTATTTGGATGCAAAGAAACCAACATAGAAACCCGCCTTAGCAATTTATAATCAGCTGAAATAATCTAGCACCAAAAATCCAATGACTATCCACATGTTAAAAATGCTATCAGTAAGACAATGCCCAGAACTGGTCAATGAAACGTTATGCAGCACATCGTTCCTTCGTGTGTTTTCCAATACTCCCAGTAAGCCTGGCCAAGAAACATTGGCTTGAACACTAGTTTCAACACATTTACCAAGAAATATATATTTCTAGCAGGGTATGGAGATGCTTGTGTGTATCTGCACAAATTCCCCATTCTTCACTCCCTCTACGAGAAACCACTGAGGGTCTGCTTGGACGTAAAATAAGTGGGGGCACCGGTATTTAGTTCAAAGTTGAACTAGATGCCAGTGGACACACAATTTTTACACTCAACCTAAGCAGGGCTTGAATGTTTAAACAGTTTCCTGCATCTGTTGATTCTATATGCGTCTGATAACAAAAGGATGCAAGTAGTATGCAACATATAACCAGAAACCACATGGCAGCTCCACCTCGATTCAAATTAAGATAAAGGGGGTTACTATACCCTAGAAGCTGAGTGCCACCTAAGCCATATAGCATAAAGCTGCGCACCCTAGAAGCTCTCCCACGCCATATAGCATACCCTAGAAGCTGAGTGCCACCTAAGCCATCGCGAAGTTCGGACAGAGTAGTAGCTCAGAGTCCATACTAGCATAGACTGCAATTCATAGTAATTCACTACGGAGGGAGAGAGATCGGTAGCGGCGACACACTTCAGTCACGCGCCCATCTACAGATCCCGAAGAGAATTCCACCAAATTGGCCCGAGCCAAGCATGATACTGGATCCCGCTTACCCACAAATAACCGATAAAAATTAAAAATATTAGACGCATGTAATTCTGCACCCAGAGATACGCAGGCGTAATCCCCAGCGATCCAAGCATAGCAAGGACCCAAATACCAATACGCATCATCTCGCGACTAAAATTCAAGACGGATGCGTTCAAAATACAGGGGGCGAGAGGAGCCAGGATCATACTAACCGGCGATCTTGATGCGGCCGGCGATGGTGTACCCCTCCCCGGATCTGCAGGCAGAAGGCGAGACGATAGAGAGAGAGACGTGTCAGCTCAGCTTCCCGCCGATCGGATCACACACGAAAACGGAACTGCCGCGAGCGTCGAGGGGCGGGCGCTTACCCGGGCTGATCCGCCGCCGCGGAGCCGAGGCAGGCGGATACGAGGACGGCGAGGGCGAGGAGGGCGCGGTGGGGGCTCATCGTCGCGAACGGCCGAGCTCGTCGTCGTCGTCGTCGAGGAGAGGAGGAGGAGGAGGAGAGAGCTTTGGTATCCTCGCCCTCCTTGTTGTATGTCTGGGCCTGGGCTTATCGGGCTTTAATTGGGCCGGCCCATCTGAACCAAGCGGCCCGGCCCACCATGGAGGGCCCGGACGTGGGACCCGCGCAACTACCTGGGGCGAGCCGCCCTGTCAGTGACGCAGTCGGCCGTCATCTTCTTCCCCGGCTTGCTTGTCCTGCCTGGCTGCCACACGCTCCGACGCGGCGACGACGCGGCCACGCCATCTCCTCCTTCCTCCGCCGCTAATATCCACCGCCGCTGGACTCTGGCTCCAGCGCACCGCGGCTCCCCTCTCCCCGGCAACGGTAAGGCTCCCCTCTGTTCCTCTCCAGCGCCATCCCGCTCCGGGTCTCGCTCGCGGCGGGTCAGATCCCGCGGGGTTCCAAGCGGTTCCCTCCTCGTATTTGTGTGAATTAACGGGCGCGCTTGGTAAATTCCGCGGCTTTTGAGTTTTGCGTAGCGGGGTGGGCTCGATTTGATGCCGTTGGGAGGTTCGAGGAGAGGTAGGATCAGAGTGGCAGTTGCCCGGATCAGTGCCGGCAGTTAGCAGCCGACCGATCGACGAACGGAACTAGTAGCATGAATGACTGCGTCTCGCGGGTTGGACTTGGAGTTGGGAGGCAGGGGGGCAAGTGAGCCGTCTCTTAATTTGTGCTAGTGAGTGATTGTGTGTGGGGAGTAAGGTTAGTGGTACCAATGGCTTGACAAGCAAGGAGGTAGTGGTAGTCTAGATTTAGATCAATCGTCGCCTTTGCTTCGCTTTGGATCTAGACTAGGAGCGTAGTTAGAATATCAGACTGGCGAGATCTTATACGACATCGCGGCCCTTTGTTCTTCTTGTACCTATCTCGAGTCTGTGTCAGTGCACCGGTAGTAATGACGTATCCACACAATGCTAGCTGGTCCATGAGAATAATGTTTTCTGCTGTGTGTTTGGTGATGAGAGAGTTTCGATGGACAGCCCGTGGTTGCAGTCGCGTGAATCTTATGCGTGTTTTGTTTTCAATTTGAACTTTTAGGCGGAGGGGCATCGCCGTTGTTCTGGACAAATGAAGGGGTGGGGCTCGGTGGTGTTATATTTCTGCATAATGTTTCTGCTGTGTGTTTGGCGATGAGAGGATTTAGATGGATGGCCGTGGTCACAGCCGCGTGAATCTTATGTGTGTTTTGTTTTCAGTTCTTGTAGGCGGAGGGGCATCGCCGTTGTTCTGAACAAATGAAGGGGTGGGGCTTGTGGTTATTATTTCTGCATGCTCTGTTAGTGTTATGTCTGGTTAATGGTGCCTACTCTGGCCGCACGAGCTCCTATGTGCGTACAGAGTTCCCGTCTACTGATATACCTCTAGAAAGTGAGTGGTTTGCAACTCCAAATGGTTACAATTCTCCACAGCAGGTACGGAACTTCGCGCTTAGATATCAGTTCATTATAGTGGTTTGGTAATGTACTCGGTGTTCACGCTTATTTGGTTGCCAGGTTCATATCACTCAAGGTGACTATGACGGAAAAGCTGTTATAATATCATGGGTTACTGCATCAGAACCTGCGCCGAGTGAAGTGTTTTACAGTAAAGAAGAGAAACACTACGATCAGAAAGCAGAAGGAACGATGACAAATTATACATTTTATGACTATAAATCTGGATACATACATCATTGCCTTGTTGATGGCCTTGAGGTAGATACCTCATTTTTGTTATGTCCTTTATAGTTTGCATTATTTCTTGTGCAATTTATCTGATTTACTGTCCCTGCCAAACATGGCAGCTCAAATTGATTTTTTCTGTGCTATAGATCACTTCTCTTGTTCAAAAGTGCATGTATGCTACTAGTCAATTTTGGCATGGTTATGCAAAGTTGGAGATTCTAAAGTATACAAAATCACCGAATTTGAATATTATAGGGTTGATTCTGGTTTGTTTTGTGGGGAAGTACATGTTTATTCCATTCGGGCATGATATACACTGTAGAAATTGATTCATCCGTTTTGTACTATCTGTGGAGTGCGATGTGGAGTTATTTTCTATCCCAGTGCATAATGAAGATATTATGCTCTTACCTAACCTTGTATTGGTTAGTTCCAACATAAAATTCTGATTACTTTCTTGGTTTGCAGTATGACACTAAGTATTATTACAAGATTGGAACCGGAGATTCAGCTCGAGAATTTTGGTTTCAAACACCTCCAGCAATTAATGCAGATGCATCTTACACATTTGGCATCATAGGTTTGTCATCTCTTATTTATTTACCTTTTGTTTATAACATGTTGTCTTTGCATTACTTTGGACTTCTGCAACATTTTCTATATCTAGGGACTTGGGTGCATGAACAGGGAATTCGGCTAGTTGTCTTTAAACTCATGTTTTTCTCTTTGCTATTAGCAGTACTCTAACAGTTTAGCCCAAGTATGCATTTTCTCTTCCTTTCCAAATTCTATAGAGTATTGTGTCACAGTTAGGATAAAGAAAAAAGTGGGGTTTTATCAGATAGTAGGTGAGACATGGGCTTACTAATAGCGATTCAGGCAGTGTGATCTCATTTTTTTCTTGCTCACTTTACTAGGTGATCTGGGGCAAACATTTAATTCTCTCTCAACTCTTCAACATTATTTGAAAAGTGGAGGACAGAGTGTTTTGTTTGTTGGGGACTTGTCATATTCTGATAGATATGAACATAATGATGGCATTCGGTGGGATTCTTGGGGTCGACTTGTTGAACGTAGTACTGCATATCAACCATGGATCTGGAATACTGGGAACCATGAAATAGAATACAGGCCTGATCTGGTATGCTATCTTCTCATCTGTGTGTTATTATGGTTATGCAATTTCAAGCTCTACCAAGTTTTATATGCTTAAAATCTTTTAGAATTTGTTCAGAATAGAATTGTTTTTTATTCGAACAAGGAAGCCTTTTCAAGAGTAGAATTTGTTTTCCATGCGAGCATTTAACTAACTGAGCTTAAGAAGTATCGAGCTTTATTTTGCTTTATTGCTGTCTTCAAATGGATCATGTCGCCCTTGTCACTTCTTAACTCTGACGTTAATCATATTTGATATTATAGGGAGAAACTTCTACATTTAAGCCGTATCTTCACAGATATAGAACACCATATTTGGCATCAAAGAGCAGCTCCCAAATGTGGTATGCAGTCAGGCGTGCATCTGCTCATATTATCGTGCTCTCTAGCTATTCTCCATTTGGTAAGTTTTTCTGCTTGCTTTGTATTGTCTCTGCCATCAGGGTGTGTTATTGGCTCTGTTGACTTGGCAGTTCCAAGCTCTTGGCCTTGGTCCAGAGCCTGGGTCAAACAGGGTAAACGCCCCCTTTAAAAATGTGGCTTTTTATGTTCTTAATGGTACAATTGATATTGTAAAATACGAGAGAATTTCTTTTATCAGAGAAAAGAGAATTTTAGACTCGCTTGCTATTTGGTCTTTTGATACATCTGAAATTTTTACCATATCTCACTACAATTAGACTGATAGTTAGAACTTAGATGTTAAATTTGGTTGAAAGTCTGAAAAATGATGTTAACCATTTTTCTCTTCAAGAGACACCTTTTCTGGGGTATAACTATTAAGACATTGTTCAAAATTTGTAGTGTATTTAGAGTTACCAGAGGTGTGGTCCTTACGAGTCGTACTGCGTTGTTTGGGTTCACACCTTCATGGTGTGCGACTTATTTCAAATTCCTCTGTAAACCTGAACCCTGTACCCAAAATTGCTTCAGGTTTGATGATTTTGATGTGAAAATGCTATGCTAAATGATTGACAGTCCCAGTTAATGTTTTTATACTTGGACAACATGTTCTGACCGTTATATATCATATTTTTGAAGCATGCATGATTGGACAGCTGGATGTTCTTATGATCTTATCTAGTGTAGACACTTGACGATTTTGTTGATATATGCCCATTCTGATGCAAGTATGATTTGTAAACTTGCATGTGGTATTTATCAGTGAAATACACTCCTCAATGGATGTGGCTGAAGGGTGAACTGAAGTGCGTGGACAGGGAGAAGACACCTTGGCTTATTGTTCTCATGCATTCTCCCATGTACAACAGCAACAACGCACATTATATGGAGGGCGAGAGTATGAGGGCTGCTTTCGAGAAATGGTTTGTGAAGTTCAAGGTGGACTTGGTATTTGCAGGCCATGTCCATGCGTATGAGAGATCGGTAAGTTCTTCAATCCATTCTTGAGCACGGGCTCCTTCTGTATGAATAAATTGCTGATTCTGGTTTGAAATTTTGCACAGTTGATCTTTCAGAGTTGAATCAGATGGAAATTATTCAAGTGTTTTAGTTTGTACTTTAAGAGCCTCGGTGTCGATTTCTCATGATACTTTTCTGTATGAACTACTTGCAGTATCGTATATCGAATATCAACTACAACATAACATCAGGAAGTCGGTACCCAGTGGCAGACAAATCTGCTCCTGTATACATAACAGTCGGTGATGGTGGCAACCAGGAAGGACTCGCTTCAAGGTAAGAGGGACAAATTATTAGCCAGAAAATTTGGTTAGATTGTGTTTTTTGGTATTTCTGCAATGCTTGATCATTTGGCCAATCTCCTCGAATGCTGCAGGTTTAACGACCCGCAGCCAGACTACTCCGCGTATAGGGAGGCCAGTTACGGCCACTCGACCCTGGAGCTGAAGAACAGGACCCACGCCGTGTACCAGTGGAACAGAAACGACGACGGGAAGAATGTACCAGCGGACAACGTTGTGTTCCATAACCAGTACTGGTGAGTAGTTTTTTTCCAAGGGCGATAGCTGTTCCTTGTTTTACTGACGTGAGCCTGATGTGGTAGTAATGTTGTGTCGGTGGTGCCTCCTGATTCCGTGGACCATTGTTGACTTGTTGTTGTACCGCGCCGCCACGGCGTTTCTAACCGGTTGACTGTTTTGGCAGGGCGAGCAACACGCGCCGCAGGAGGCTGAAGAAGAAGCACCTGCGCTACGAGAGCCTCGAGGACCTCATGTCCATGCTCTAGAGGAGGAGGAGCTGTTCTCCCGGAACATCCGCAGCACAGAGCTTTCAGGCACATTGGCGGAATAGCTCTGTTGCTTTGCGGTGCCTGGTGCCTTTTCAAGCAGCCTTGGCTGATGAGCAGATCAGGTCTCGTGCTGCCAAGGTGTATTATTGTATAATGAACAGAGTTAGACAAGTTGGTTGCCACACATGTAAAATATCTCGAAAGCACAGCCACTCCCCATCTCCTTGCTAGTATATGATGACCATGCCGCTGTATGGCCAATTGCATTGTTCAAAGCAACACAAATAAATGAATTATTAAGAGGTCTGAGCTGAGATAAACAGAATCCACTCCCTCTGTTTCAAACTATAAGATGCTTTGCCTATTTTTAGGTGTGCTACATACGAACTGAAATGAGTGAACCAACACACTAAAACGCGTATAGATACATGTGAATCAGAGAAAAGCTACAACATTTTAGTGTTTAGTAACGGAGGGAGTATTCACCGTCAAGTCCAGCGGCGCTGGACCTCGCCGACGTGGATGTACGGCGGCGATAAGAAACCAACGGCCATCCACGTCAGCGATAAGAAACCGACGGCTGCGTCAGGCCAGGCGGAACCATCATTCTTGAAACCCAGCTTTATCTTGAGGATTTGATAACGACGCTGCTGATGCTGCCGTGGTTCTCATCATCATCTCACTAATTAAATCGGTGCTCTGCCGTGTGCCGACATCGTTTTCCATTGGTGCCCGCCGTGGCATCTGAAACAGCTGGAGTAGATAGATCATAGTAGATGGTACCGCGGAATTCATAGGGTGACGTTAACGCAGGTTTCCACGTCTCGCGGGGTAGGTTGGTTGGTTGTCCGGATATGGAGTTATTAGCATAGAACCACCATATTTCACGTGAAATTTCGAAAAACCACCACTTTGTGTTTTGATCGCAAAAAACCACCCGTATTCATGACATTTGTTGCAATGTGCGCTAAGCTGGGATTGAACACGAAATTGACAGCGATTCTGACAGCGGGACCCACGTAACAGGATGGCGTGGCACAGTTGACTTTTCAGCCCAATTAAAAGATGAAAAAAGAGGCAAGGACTTGAGGAGGCTGGACACGGTGGTGGCGTCCGGACCCTGCTCCAGCATCCTCCGGATGACGGCGACCGCCTCCCGGTCGCGCCCGTGCCACGCGCAGCCGGAGAGCACGGTGTTCCAGGTGGCCAGCATGGGCTCCGTAGCCGTCCGCCCGGAGTAGCACAGTGGTCGCCGCCGCCACGTCCGCGCCCTCGGCGTACATTCCCGCGAGGAACCCGGGCACGAGCGGGTGCGCGTCGACGTGGCCGGCCTTGAGCGCGTGCGCGTGCACGGCGCGCCCCTCCCGCTGGCGAAGGTGCGGGTCCCCGGCGGCGCGGCCACAGGCGTGGAGCACGCGCGCGCACGCGTACCCGGCTCGATTCGCGCTCCTTCTTCCCCAGATGCGCTCTGGCTCGATTCGCGCAAGGGCAGCAGCGAGCTGCAGCCTGCAAGGGGTGGGCACGGGCGGGAGCGGCGACCGGCTGGGCCAGTAGTAGGCCAGGTCGTGGACCTCCTTCCCGGCGTCGGAGCTCAGCACGGCCTCGCAGACGGAGCCGTCGGGGTTGTTCAGGGAGCACACCAGCTCGATGTAGGCGTCGCCCTTGAACGAGTTGGCGTCGCCGGCCCACCGGAAGAGCCCGGAGCGCAGGAACGCCGTGGGCAGCTCGAGGCACGCCAAGAGGCCGACGGGGCGGCGGCGGCCATGGACGATGCAGCTTCTCGTCGCCAACCCCCAGCGCGCGCCCAGCTCGGCCCGCTGCCGGCCGAGGCTCCTGCTCCGAGGGGCCACTGGGGCGGCGGCGCGCCCAGCTCGAGCACCGAACTCGGCGTCCTCGTCCGCCCAGCTCGTGCACCCAACTCGGAGACGGGAGATTGGGAGGAAGAGCTCGTGCTCCCGTCCACGATGCCGCTAGGCCGGCGGATGCAGTACATGAATCACGAGGTGCTCGACTTCGGGGGCCGGCTCTGGTGGGTGGACGTCAGCTGGGGCGCCGCGTGCGTTGACCCGTTCAGCGACCGGCCCGAGCTCCGCACCGTCGAGCTGCCGGCAGGCAGCACACTCCCTTACCAGCAGGACGAGGCAGCAGCGCGTGCGACCAGTCTTCCCCATCGCCGGCCTCCTCCCGACGCCGTCCAAGGCCCCCGTGCTGGTCATGTCCGGCTCCAGCAAGCGGATGGACCACTCCCCTTCGACCAAGGCGGCGCCGCCCGTGCTCGTGCTCTCCAACTCGTGGGACAGGACGCTCTGGATCGAGCACGCCGACAGCATCTCCTTGGCCTCTTTTTTTATTTTTTAATTGGGCTGAAAAGTCAATAATCCTGTTACATGGGTCTCGCTTTCAGAATCGCTGTCAATTTGTTGTTCAATCCCAGCTTAACGCACATTGCAACAAATTTCACGAATACTGGTGGTTTTTTGCGATCAAAACACAAAGTGGTGGTTTTTCGAAATTTCACGTGAATCCTACTGTAGCTCGACAAGCGCTCGATCGCGTCTCACGTAGACGGAGCGTGAAATTTAACAAAGTCGTCGTGGACGGTTTAGGCGGCCTGCAAAATTATCTTTCTCTGGATCTGGATGAGTCCAAAAAAAATCGAGAATTATCAATTTGCCTTCGGCGCAAACTCGTGCTCTCACATACACGTTTTACCCCACCACTCAATCTGGCTCCACATCGTTGGCCCCTCGGCCATACCCACCGAAAGGATTTCCGTGTAGAACCCCGCTCGCCTCCACCGCTCCACTTTACGCCCGATGTTCCGATCAATGTTCCTTGGACCAAGATGATTACCGTCAAAATGTCGCGTTGATCCTGGATTCTCGGCGAGCTGGAAGTCCACCGGTTTGTACCACGTCCGGGCTCGACATCCTATCGAGGAGCTGGCACTCCATAAGACTAGTCACAATGGGAGTAACTTAGTTAGTAACATCACACATCTCGAGACCATTTTGCTTATGTGGCATGTAGTTAATGAGGAGAGAAGTGTTTGGAGTAACTTAGCTAGTTACCGTAACATCACACTTATCAAGACAAGATGAGTCTATAGTGCAATAAATATGACACCACAATTATGTTACTCCCCATTGTGAAGGTGGTAACATAGACTAGTAACATCACATTGTTACTACTATATGTTACTCCCCATTGTGACTAGTCTAAGTCTATTGTGCCAATTCTCGTGATCCGGTACACATCCAATCAGAAGACCTCTCGAGGTCTGCACCTCCTTATCACATGGGGGACACCGAGGCTATCTGATCCACAACATCTATTCTTGGACCCCAACCAAGCGAGTAATTTGCAACTCATCAGCGTGCGGGGTCTCTAAATGGGGTCTCTCCCCTCGGATCATCGATTGTGGCTACGTTAAATGCTGCTTATGACGAGCGTGCGTATACCCATCTCTTTCCCAGCTCAACCTCAAGATGTTATATCCCTCTCGATCGTCGATGAAATGCCCTAAAAGATGTTATATCCCTCTGGATCGTCGCTTCTTTGGGAGCACTTTGTTGACTACGACACAACCCTACTTACCCCATTTTTATTTACTGTACATTCCGAGTTTAGTTAAAGTTAAACTTTTTCAACACTCATAATATTCGGTCAAACTTAATAGAATTTAACTTTAACTAAAGTTATAATGTAAACTAATTATGAATAGAGAGTACTAAAGTCTGTTCGGGATTCAGGAAGAAAAACCTCAAACAAAGCCACCGTGAGCTAATACTCCGTCGGATAAGATCACACATGGCCAGGTGAGGACGTGAGGTTCCTAGACTCCTAGTTGACATAGAAAAGGGCCGGGTGTCAAAGCCCAAAGTAAATACTCCACCGTAGCTAGATTAGCACTGCCTTACTTTGGCTCTAGCGCTCCAGCTAGGACACCCGCACCTGATCATGCATCCCAACTAACGATGAGCAGGGAGAGGTTGACAACCACGTACTCCGCCGCTTGGCGCGCACCAACGGGTGTGGGGCCTGTTCCTATGGGTGTGGCGTGGCGTCAACAAACGGCAAGTTGAGGGAATGCCGAGCGACGGATCATCATATATTGGGTTTTGGTGTTGCCGATCCTCTCCGCCACTGATCCGCTGGCGCCATTTCTTTCCTTCTTATGCAATTTTTACGTACATGTACATACCCTGTGTTCTTTCTGTTTTTGGATTTTCAAAGTCAAACTTCAAAAGTTGTACGCTTCATTTGTAAGGAAAACCCCTGGGTTTTATATTAATATCAAATCCACACCGTAGGGTTTTTCCCTACGGTACTCTGTTCAAAAAAAAAAAACAGTTTTTTATGTCGAAGTAAGAGAAAGGTTGACTAATTCTTGTTTTACGAATAGTCAAACTACACGTACAGTTGGACCTCTACATTTTATATGGAATGCATCTCTACAATTGTACTCTTCTCGTCGTACGTACTTTCACACTATTTTAGGAACTTCAGGACGAACTGGCTGACTAGACGAGATACGTATGTGTCCTTTGGAAGCGCAAGAGTTTGGTGCCAGAAAACAAAAGCGGGATTTCCACCGAGGGGTCCCAACTATTGTACTGTAGATACCAACTTGCCTCGTCTCAGCATTAAATTTCATGACGACGAGGGATGGTAAGGTAAAGTGCCAAGCGGGGATCCCGCTAATATACTTCTTGGAATTTATTTGAGGTTTTATAGTTCAAACTAGAAAATCTCAAATGAATTACAAGAATGATAACTATAAAATCTCAAATGAACTGCAAATAGGATATTGGCGGGACCCTAATTGACACTTTACTGTACCTTGCCATCCCTCATCATCATGAAATAAGCGAGATACATAATGGCGGGATCCCTCTTTACATTCATGAAGTAGAGATGTTTCGAGAGACCCGCGCATCTCTCAAAATTTATGAATAGATAAGCAGCATAAACAATATCGAGCTTTTCTTTTATGATGATTTGAATTTGTGACGGCATCCATCCACATGGAACGCGTATGCACCTCCTCAATCGCCCGAAACCCGCATCACCCAAAATGCGAATAGAGAACCTTTCATAGCACCCAAAATGCGGATATAGAACCGACGAGAGAAGACTAGTCGTTGCACCTGCTTGCAAAGAGGGGAAAACAATCCAAGTTGTCGCAGCTTGTACAAACTCCTTTTTTAGTCCATGGGCAAAGGAAAGAATTCGCATTTTAGTGTGGGTAGCAAAGGAACTACATTTTATATGCGGAAGATGAGGTTTGGGTGTCGTTGGCCAGCAATTCCAATAAGGACCGATATTGACTCTAAAAAAAAAGCAACTTGACTAACCTCTATTCAGATGCCATTTCCTACAAGGCAGGGAACATCTTACAAACTTATCTCGAGGCGCCACCTCCGCGGGAAGGAAATTCGACGAAGCTTTAAGGCCGGCAAATGCAAGTGCTTTTTCTTATGGAGCTAAATTCGAAGCATAGTCCATCTCTTATTATTTTTTCATAATTATTAAACCTCCGTTAGAAAGCATGAAAAATACTATTCCAAGACACCGACTCAGAGCACGTCGCATCGTAATATCTTCCGTCCATGTCGACTGAAACCTACAACCGTAAACCAATTAAATTCGCGGTGACAGAAGTACATGAACATCTCAGAAATAAAACCATGACATGGACATTTTTGTTGTCCTATGCAATCAGTTAGGAATATGCAAGGAATGCAGTTTTTCGTAAGGACAACTTGCCCTCCGTGGCGTCTTGCCCTCTGTGGCGATATCTTCTGCCCTCCAGTCCCCAACCTTCTTCCCCGGCTCCGGCCTCTCTCCTCCCCGTCGTCGGCGGCCAAGGTGGCCGGCGGTGAGTGGGAGAGAGGTCCGGCTGTGCATAGCTAGTTTAGCTTGTAGTTTTCTGTGTCTAAATAATCCAGATCGGGGCTTGTTTGCTCCTCTTCTTCCTGTCCTTGTGCTGGCCATGGTGGCTGGGCTAGAGGTTGGGGGAGGATCTCTTGCTCTCAGATTTGATGTTTCCTCTTCGGATCTGTCGTTTCCCCTCTTGCTGGAGCCGATTTCGTGGAGTTTCTGTGGCTGCTTCCACCATGTTCCAGTGGAGGGGGAGGTCGTGGAGGTTTCCGTCGGGCGCGGTGCTCTGGCCGTGTTCCTCTGGCCGGCTGTGGTAGCAGGGGGAGGAGCCGGTGGTGTGCGGCGCTCTGTTTTGGTGGTGGAGTTGTTGGTGGTGTTGTTCTTCGGCTTTGGCGTCTCTACTCCGGCCGGCCTCGGTGGCGAGGGGAGTGGTGGCTGCCGGAGCTGGGGTGATGCGGCTGGTGGGCCTCGACGGCGATGCGTCGGCTGGAAGGAAGGTGGTGCTGGGGAGAGGGTGCTGAGGCTGTGTCCGTTCAGCGAGCTCAAATTCCGTCGCGCGGCGGCGGATGGACCTTGCGGCCATCTACTCCAAGTGGTGGTGCCCTTCTCCGGCGGCTGGTGGTACGGCGACGCTGCTGCTGCCTAGGTTTCTTGGGAGAGCGGTGGAGGACCTGATCGTGATCTTTCCAGGAGGCTTGGGGTGCTGTGTGCTTTTTGCAGGGGCTCCTTTGTAATTTCTGTTCTTCGTTGGATCGCCTTGTAATTGTACTCAGCTTCCTGTATTTATGTATCAGGTCTTTTCCTCAAAAAAATAAAAAAATAAAAATGAAAGCCACCATTTAAATTCCCCAACGCGGACGGGAGAAGGAAGCCCACGGATTTGGGCGGTCACGGAGACACGGTCAGATCCGCACCGTTGGATCTGAAACCAACGGCCCAGATCACCGAAACACGCAGCCCATCTGCCCCTTGCCTTTTTCTGTTGGGAGTAATTGGTTTCCCTGCCACCACTCCCTCCCTCCCCTGCGGTTGGTTAATTTCCATCCCAACCCATTCGCCGCCTCCCGCCCCTCGATTCCGGCGAGCAAGCGGCCCTCCGCCGGCGGGCGCGGGCGTGGGCATGGTGGGCGGGGTGTGCGGCAACGACAACTGGATCAACAGCTACCTGGACGCCATCCTCGACGCGGGGAAGGGCGCCTCGGGGGGCGGCGGGGGTGGCGGCGGCGGCGGAGGAGGAGGAGGAGGTGGCGGGGGCGACCGGCCCTCGCTCCTCCTCCGAGAGCGCGGCCACTTCTCCCCCGCCCGGTACTTCGTCGAGGAGGTCATCACCGGCTACGACGAGACCGACCTCTACAAGACGTGGTCCCGCGTACGTCTTCAATACGATTCCGCCGGATTTTCTTGGCTGTGCTCCGTTCTGGTGGATTTGCGCCCAAAGCTCGTTTTTTGATCGATACGTGTTTGGGCGTGGATGCAGGCGAACGCGATGCGGAGCCCGCAGGAGAGGAACACGCGGCTGGAGAACATGACGTGGAGGATCTGGAACCTCGCCAGGAAGAAGAAGGAGGTGTGCCTTTCCCGCTCTTGGTTCGTTTCTTTCTTTTTCCTTGCTGCTGCCTGCTGGCTCTCTGTACAGTTTGTTTTCTGACTGCGGTAGGGGGCGTTGGTGATTTTTTATGTGGACGTGCAAGTGGGGGGATAAATTAGAGATTAGTGTGAGGTTTTTTCCTAGGAAGGGAGGAGTAAACCCGGGATTGATCTTGACAACATTGATCTTTCGCCATTCTAGATGATCTCAAGTACCCAGAAGTACCACATGAATTCCTACAATGTTAGGTAGATTCTTGCCTCATCGGATCGATGAATTATGCTGGCACCTGTTAGAATCTGGACAGTTTTTATTTTTCCTGCCACTGTCACGCTTGGCTTCTCTTTCCGTGGTCAATTCGTCGGTTTACCAAATGCTGCTTGATGAAGTGGTGCCATCTGAAAGGAGCTAGCATGGACATCGTGTATGCTGGGAGCACGTCAAACTCGATCAGTATCTGTCGGCCCCGCAGACACCAGGGTCGGCCATGCTGCACTGCGAATATTTCTACCGAACAGCCGTCCAAATGCAGTCTATTTTTTTGCTTTCAGTAATAACAGATCAAATAGATGACGATTGCAGCCAGAGAGATGGTTGACAGTGTTATAGTTTTGGTTTGGATAGACTAAGCAACGTGTGTATTGCGCCACTGCTGGAATCACAAAAAACATTTATGGGGCTGAAGTGCAATACATTCAGAAAGGAGCCCTTTTTTTCAAATAGAGAAGGATATGTACAGAAGTGCACTGAACATCGGGGTTTGGGAGTATTGTCTGATCTATTTAGGATGTTTCAGTTACTGAGATATCGATAGCTTTGCATATTTGTCAAAAGAGAATTTGGCCTAGGTCCTACTGTTTTTTCTTTGCAACTTCTTTTCAAGCCCGCATTTGTTTGCATCCACATTTAATGTTTGTCCATTCACCATTCACTCTCTAAAAGAGCCAACACATGTTGTTTGAAAAAAGTCAAAAACCATACATACTTAAAAAACAATCCTAGACTGACAGCACCAAACTCACAGATCTTTACTAAAAGGTCTCATTCTGGAACCGTTCAGAATTTACCTTCCCTGTTACTGATGTGGAAGCAGATACCTGGAGCTCCACTGACACCTGCAAATCAACCATCCGTACTTTCCTGAATTTCCTCTCAATCTCTAGTAATTTCCATTTGACCATTTTAAGCTTGTCAGAGACCAACATGCTCAAACTTAATATTTTTACTAGAGGATCCATACAGAGGCATCAACTGGATGCACCTGATTTATGGAAAACTGCATGTATGTAAGCCCATGTATAAAATCTGTATGAAAAAGGTGATTGATGCTCCTGCTGTTAGTCACACTTTCATACATTGTTAGTACACAGCGTGTTCATAGACCAAGCAGTTTTTCTCGCTGTACTTGTAATTTTTAACAATTTGTTGTTTGTTAGGTTGGCCAGTTATCATTACTACAGGCTGGATTTAACTTGTTAAAAATATAATTGGCTATTGGGATTTCACAGTGTCATGGTGTCGCCCTTTTACTTCTATCTCGCTTGCTGTTACCATGCTAGCTGCTAGTTCCATGCAATATATCCCAATTTAAGTATCTTGATGGTTATGTTTCGGCTTTTCTACTGAAAATAAATGGGCTTTCCCCTCGTCCTGGAAAACATAGTCACATAACTTTTCTTGCATTGTGCATTCAATGCCGCTTTCACTCCTAGTCTGTTCCACACTGGTCATAAGAAACAATTTTTCTCTGTTCAGTTTTAGTGTCAGAATTTCACTTCTTTCTATAATTAGATTCTTACTCACATTGGTGCTTTATACCTTTCTTATCCCTCATTTATTACGTAATTGTGCCGTTACTCAGGTTGAGGAAGCCAACCGTTTAAAACGTCGCCTAGAGACAGAGAAGCCCCGAACTGATGCTACTACAGAAATGTCTGAAGATCTCTTTGAAGGAGAAAAGGGAGAGGATGCTGGTGATGCATCTGTTGCCTATGGTGACAGCTCTGCTGGGAACACACCTAGGATCAGTGCCGTTGACAAGCTATATATAGTGTTGATCAGGTATGAAATAGTTTCTTTAACTTCATGTTTGTATTTTGTAGGCAAATTGTGTGATGTAAGGAAACTACATGTTAATCACCGGTTAATCTGCAAACAAAAGATCATTATGCACTGAGCTATTATTCATATCAGATGCAAATAACCTCACAGTTAGTGGGGAAGATCTTTATTCCACTACCTGTTTGCTGTATACGATTGTGCGCCAACACTTTTTCCATGATACCATAGAAATAGATGACGAATGATGATGAAAGGTACCATCTTTCATGGATTTAGCCTACCTACTAATAATCAAACCCTTAGACTCAGACGTCGTATCACATTTTGTAGTCTTGCTTTATTACCTACACTGATGTATATATGATGCAATGTGCAGGTTTGCCAATATTTTGTGTTAAATTGAATCACCCATTTAATTCCTTTGTGATGTATTATACTGCAGCCTTCATGGCCTGGTCCGTGGTGAGAACATGGAGCTTGGCCGGGATTCAGACACTAGTGGACAGGTATTGTTGCTGCATATACTTGAGTAATTAAGCACAAGTGCATTTTGTTCTCCAACATGAATAACTCTAACCTTATCCTTAAGTTAATTTGGGTAGATATTACTTCCATTTGACCTTCTAATATGCCCAATAACAGGAACATATAATGATATGATTTCACTTGCTCCATTGTGTCGTTTGATAGGTCAAATATGTCGTGGAACTTGCTAAAGCATTGAGTTCATGCCCTGGAGTATACAGGGTTGATCTTTTGACAAGGCAAATATTGGCACCAAATTATGATCGTGGATATGGTGAACCATCAGAGACACTGGTACCAACAAGCTCCAAGAATTTTAAACATGAAAGAGGAGAGAACAGTGGTGCATATATCATCCGAATACCATTTGGACCAAAAGACAAGTATCTAGCTAAAGAACATCTCTGGCCTTACATTCAAGAATTTGTTGATGGTGCTCTCAGTCATATAGTGCACATGTCAAAAATGATAGGCGAAGAAATTGGCAGCGGGCATCCAATGTGGCCTTCTGTGATTCATGGTCATTATGCCAGTGCAGGAGTTGCTGCTGCTCTACTATCTGGAGCACTTAATGTTCACATGGTATTTACAGGGCATTTTCTTGGGAAAGATAAGTTAGAAGGGCTTCTCAAGCAAGGGAAACAGACAAGGGAAGAAATAAATATGACATACAAAATAATGCGCCGAATTGAGGCAGAGGAATTGTCTCTTGATGCATCTGAAATCGTTATTGCGAGTACTAGGCAAGAGATAGAAGAGCAATGGAACTTGTATGATGGTTTTGAGGTCATGCTTGCAAGGAAACTTCGTGCGAGAGTCAAGCGTGGTGCCAACTGCTATGGCCGTTACATGCCTCGTATGGTTGTGAGTATACTGTATACATCGCAACTCTGATTCTTATTTTTGTTACCATAATAATCACTGTTGTGGTGGAATTATTGTTTGAGAAATTGTGGTAGAATTTTTTCATAGTTTGGTGGTTAGCAACTTAGCATCAGCTGTCGTTGCTGTCCGTATTCGCTGTAGCATTTTAATATTCATTAACTTTGTATTCGTTGCTCTGCAGATAATTCCTCCAGGTGTTGAATTTGGTCATATGATTCAGGATTCTGATATGGATGGTGAGGAAGCTAGCCCATCCCCAGCCTCCGAAGATCCACCTATTTGGTCTGAGGTGGCAAAGTTTTCTTGAGATGTTGATACTAAATATTTCACTTACCACTTCATTTACATAAATTTTTCGATTATGACATACTGCTTCAGTTATTATTTTATGTTTATCCTGCATTTATTAATCTGTGCCCTGATAATTTGCATGTGATGACAGATAATGCGGTTCTTTACAAATCCTAGAAAACCATTGATTCTGGCTGTTGCTCGTCCTTACCCAGAAAAGAATATTACAACACTTGTGAAAGCTTTTGGTGAATGCCGACCATTGAGGGAGCTTGCTAACCTAGTAAGATAAAAACCTCATTATGATACTCTGTATATATGATATTTTGATATCATGAGTGAATGCATCGAGTTCAGTAGCTGCTAATTATCTGAAATGCTTTTAACACTTTATTTCGTATGAACTTTCGATGTTGCATTCCAGACACTGATTATGGGTAATCGCGAGGCTATTTCCAAAATGAGTAATATGAGTGCAGCTGTTTTGACATCAGTACTTACATTGATTGATGAATATGATCTGTATGGTCAAGTGGCATACCCAAAGCATCACAAACACTCAGAAGTTCTTGATATTTATCGTTTAGCAGCGAGAACAAAGGTATGTTATTTCTGAACATAGGAAACAGCTGGTGCCTTTCTTCTTTTTTCGAGAATATAACAGTTGGTGCCATCCATTCCCTTGTTTTAAAATCTAGCTCCTGAACTGTTTGTATGCTTAATTATTCATCTATTTTGATCTATTTTGGTAGGTAGAAAACTCATGACTTAAGTAAATTAAATTATTCACATAGCTGAAGGTCTTAAAATCCTGTGAAGTTAAATGCTTAGACCAACGGTTTTGTTATATTCGGTAGATTTTACCAGTTCTACTTCAGTACCTATATCCTGTACTATTTGTGTTGATGCCAATTATCCATTGAACATATGCAGGGTGCTTTTGTAAATGTTGCTTACTTTGAACAATTCGGTGTCACCTTGATAGAGGTAATGATCATTGAAATTTAAATTCACTTTTGTGGTTGCTACCATTTCTGCATTCTAATTACCTCCAGTATGTTATTTGTGAAAGCAGGCTGCCATGCATGGTTTACCTGTAATTGCAACAAAAAATGGAGCTCCTGTTGAAATTCACCAGGTTCGTGCATCAACATTAACTTGATTTTACAAGGAAAATCATATCAAGCTCAGCATCAACATTAACTTGATTTTACAAGGAAAATCATATCAAGCTCATTTCTGGTGAATGCTGATGCAGGTGCTGAACAACGGTCTTCTTGTTGATCCCCATGATCAGCATGCAATTGCGGATGCACTCTATAAACTTCTTTCTGAAAAACAACTTTGGTCAAGATGTCGAGAGAATGGGCTGAAGAATATACATCAGTTTTCTTGGCCTGAACATTGCAAGAATTATTTGTCAAGGATATTAACTCTTAGCCCAAGATACCCTGCTTTTGCGAGCAATGAAGACCAGATTAAGGCACCTATCAAGGGAAGAAAGTATATCGTTGTTATTGCTGTAGATTCTGCCAGTAAGAAAGATCTGGCCTGTATTATCAGAAATTCTATCGAGGCTACACAGACAGAAACTTCGTCAGGTTCAACGGGTTTCGTGTTGTCGACTTCCCTAACAATAGCGGAGATACATTCTCTGTTACTATCCGCAGGGATGGTTCCCACCGATTTTGATGCTTTCATATGCAATAGCGGGAGTGATTTATTTTACCCTTCACGGGCTGGCGATTCACCAAGCACATCCCGGGTGACATTTGCATTAGACCGTAACTACCAGTCTCATGTCGAGTACCATTGGGGAGGAGAAGGTTTAAGAAAGTACGTAGTGAAGTGGGCTTCTTCAGTAGTAGAAAGGAGGGGCAGGATGGAAAAGCAAGTTATTTTTGAAGATTCAGAACACTCCTCGACATGTTGCCTTGCATTTAGAGTGGTCAATCCAAATTATGTAAGCCTTTCCTTTCAGTTATCTTCTGGCATTTTTAGAATTTCGCTTGCATATCCATTGTGTGGACTGTTCAAGCGCATTGTTTAATGCTAGTCCTTTATGCAAGGGTTTCTAATTATCACTTGGCATGTCGTTTTGCAGTTACCTCCGTTAAAGGAGCTACAGAAGTTGATGAGAGTCCAGTCACTACGTTGTCATGCTCTTTATAACCATAGTGCTACCAGGCTATCCGTAATTCCAATCCACGCATCACGGTCTCAGGCTATAAGGTATTTCTCAGTTTTCTTACTTCATGCATTTATCATTTCCTGAATTTCTTTTGTACTATAACTGCAGTATTGTAGGGTGTGAATCAGTTTTTAGAATCTTGCCTAAAAATGAGGATGCGGTTTTTCAGCATGGATGATTTGTTGTGTGGAAATCATCAACACTTTAACACAGAAGAATAAACATATCGGTTGAGAAAATTATTTTTAACACAGAACCAACCTACATGCGTGTAGTGCTATTAACATTTTTTTTTCTTCTGTTTCTATAGGTACTTATCTGTTCGCTGGGGCATAGAGTTGCCAAATGTTGTGATCCTTGTTGGCGAAAGTGGCGATTCAGACTACGAAGAGCTGTTTGGAGGCCTTCACAAGACGGTCGTCCTGAAGGGTGAGTTCAACACGCCTGCAAACAGAATCCATACGGTCAGGCGGTACCCATTACAAGACGTCATCGCGCTTGATTGCTCGAACATCGTCGGAATCGAGGGTTGCAGCACCGATGACATGAGGTCTACTCTGGAAAAGCTCGGTTATACCGGCAAAATGACCACAAATAGACGTAAATTTTACCTTTTCATATATGGTGATGAAAAGAAAGAACGACACACACATATAGCAGATGAATACCATCATTTCCACGCTTGATGGAAATACCGATTTTGCCTGTAAGTCACAAGGGTGTATGTGTATGTGTGTGTGTGGTCCTCCGGTGAGCTGTGAATAACCATCCAAATCCCATGTCCACGGAGACCCGTGTGTGGAAAAAAATTCAGAATGAACAACGGACAAAGCAATTTCCACTGAATGTTACGGCGAAACATATTAAGCAAGCACCAATTTAGCACGGCAGCCTTCCAAAACAGTACTGATGGTAAACCAAGCTTACAGTTGCCCTCTTAGTGAGAAGTGAAACATATATATTGCCTATCCTGCTCTTATCAAGCCTGCTTTGTGAATTGGATTAAGGTCATCCATTCTACATCTAAAAGCTCTGCTGGGGTAAGGTTGGTTCAGTTTTGTAACCTTGTTTCCTCCTCAGATATTCGAAGTTTTTGTCTTGTGGATAGTCATAGCATTAACCTCATGCTTCGCTGACCGGAGGTGGTTACGATTGATGAAAGAAATCACCGTGGCAGTTATGTGCAAGAAGCCAACCCTCGGTTCCATCTTATAAATGATTCTACTATATGAATTCAACTGTTCTGCACCCAAAGCAAATGCTGTATCTGAATGTTGAGCATACACCATTGCTCTGCATGGCTTGCACCCAAAGCATACATACTTGTAGTTTGGTGTAGTAGCTGCAGCAGCTATACCTTCTCTCCTAGCTTTGCCCCCTCTTATTAAAAAAACTTGTTTTTTTAGGTTAAAGGCGGTCGTATCCATCATCCGATTAGATAGAATAGAGGTTTATGTACAGAATTTTGAGTTAGGGAAAAATCCCTTTCGGCAAAAAACCAAAAAAACTTGTTTTATAAACATTCTACTAATTAACTTGCTCCTGGGAAAACTGGTCTCTGTCATGTTACTTGCTCCTGTGTTCCTATCTGATGGATGGAGGGATGGATGGCTGAGTGAAATCGATCCATACGGTTGATACCAACCTATAACCGCTGGGAAAGTTTTGCAGCTCGATGCAGTTGGGAGTGATTGGTGCATGATCGGTTTGTTTGTGGTTGGCCATCTGTATCGTCTTGAGGGATCTCAGGACTACATTGCACACGCCAAGCAATACCCCGCTCGTCAACGTCGTGCCCTTATTTCTCTGTGTGTGAAAGCGTGAGACCTTGAATGAAGAGAAATGAATGAATTGCACAGGTGTTGTGGTTTCAGGTAGGTTCGACTGAGTGACACGAGCGAAACTTGCCCTGAAAATCGCAGAGATCGCATGCGTACGTATCGTTTCTGTGACTCGCCGGAAATTATCATCGCTTCAAAGCAAACGCATTGTCCTTTGCTGATAAAATGGGTTTAGTTCAAGCAACCTTGTGAAACGCCGAGAATTACGGATAGAAGAAACCCGTGTTAAGAAAATCTTAGATGTCGTTTGGTAGCCATCATTTTGAGTTGCAATCATGAGATTCATTTATCATTTCGTACCAAACTTATTTGGCTTTTATGGAATCGGACACGTCATTTCATTTGGAATTCAAGCAAATGCCTTTTACATGGTATGTCGATTCCTATCCCTAACCACATCATTTCGCTTGCCAAATGAAATGAAATGATGGGTGACAAACACGTGTACCCTAGAAAGCAATTATAAGATGTGCTATGTCCTACATGTGTACACAGCGGTATGGCGTATTAAGTCACGAGTTGGCCTGGTAAACAAGCTGAAGAAATACAAACTAATTAATACAGGGAGCGAGTTCAAAAAAGATTTAAGACGGGGAATTTTCCCTTTCTTGCCCACACGGCCACACTGCAGCTCATTGATTGGCAGTCACACGGGCGGCGGCATGGAACGATGATTAGATCGATCCAAGGGGAAGTTAGCTGGAGTTTGTTGCGAGCTCCCAACCACTAATCAGCTTAATTTCAGCTGTCAACCTTGCTGAGCTTGCTACTGTGTTCGCACTGTTTCCTCATCAGAAAGTTTCAACGTTCGCCTGCATTGCACGCCACACACGGATCCAGGGAGAGATTCAAAGGCAGCATAGGTACAGGAGGCGGTGCTGGCGAATTAAATTTGGGTGGTGGTACGGCTTAAACGGGTCAAACCTCAAACGGAACCGGCAGCTATAGCTACGCTAACCATAAGTTTGATTTCTGCTGCAAATCTCACCCACTATTTGATTATGGATGACTATTTATTTAGGTGTCTATAGGGAGGTCATGTATGTGTGTACATGAATGTATGCATGGATGTGTGTACACTGTACACATTAAGCTGAAAAGAGGAAACTTGATTGCATATGGATGTGTGTACACATTAAGATGAAAAGAAGCTATATAATGGATTTGTGTGTCTTTTGGGGTCCATGTCGTTGGACGAGGAAAAATTTCGGTGCCTTGATAAAACTGTGTTTGGCATTGTGGTGGATTACGATGATCCGTCTACTCGGTTGGGTTTTTCCTATTTTCAGATTCAAGCTATCATTTTTTCTCTACTCTCGTACTTATTTTTTTATCAACACACACACACACACACACACACAAAACACCGTAACACACTTCATCAACCTCAAACCGAATTTAAGACAAAGAGATGACGATAACTGCTTCATAGTGAAATTCGACCCAGGTATATCCACCCGGTTTGTGGCTACCGGAAGTTGATTGAGCTCTAGCTAGTCTTGGCGCCACGCCCTTAGATATGCCATCGTTTCGACCCGGTGCTAAGATTTTCGACGCCAAACTTTTTCCTCGAAACTTTACCCGAAAGGCTATCGAGATTAATAAAGAGGTAAAAAATCTTCTACTACAAATTATCAATATCTTTGTGTATCACAACAATTCAGTCAAGATTTAAATTAAGTAATGCATAGGGAGGGCCCACATGCAGTTAGTTTTCCTTGGCTAGGGAGCATTTGATGTGGGCGCTGCATTTCCCAGCAACAATACCGGCGTGACCAGATGTGGTTGCCCTCCCGCTCCACCTACATTTGTCTCTTTCAACTTCATTGCAGGCGAACGATGCCAAATCAAACCCAAGAATATGCCCAACTAGAATGTGCAGAGCTACTCTAGCCCATGGCCACCAGATCCCTCTCGCAACATACTCATCAATAAAAGGGAGTGAATAAATTAAGAAAAAGCTTAGCAATACGTATAGATTTCTTGCCTTGCTCGCTCAAGCTCGAGCTACCCTGCTCTGCTGCAGTAGTATGCGTGAGTGTCCTTTTTAACCCCCAGCAACAGTCCCTTTATCATACTCCCTCTCCCTCCCCGAGAATTCCAGACAGAGAGATTATTGCAGCTCCAGAGAGAGAAACAAAGGCAGTTGACGATGGACCACGAGAGCGAGGGCACCACCGTGGTGCTGCAGGAAGCGGCGCCGCCGGCCATGGGGAAGGAGGGAGGAGGAGGGGGCAAGAAGAGGAGGAGCAAGCAGGGGAGGAGGTCGTCGTCGGAAGGAGGAGGGAGGAAGGCGAGGAGGGAGTACAGGCTGGTGAGCTACGAGGAGCTGCCGGAGTACATGAAGGAGAACGAGTTCATCCTCAACCACTACCGCTCCGAGTGGCCCCTCCTCCACGCCTTCCTCAGCGTCTTCTCCTGGCACAACGAGACCATCAACATCTGGACGTACGCATCCGCAATCTCTTCTTCTTCTTCTTCTTCTTCTTCTTCTTCTTCTTCTTCTTCTTCTCCACTGTGAATCTCAGTGTTTTTTTTAAATTGAAATCTGCATGAATCTGCTGCAGGCATCTGCTTGGGTTCGTGCTGTTCTTGGGGCTCACCGTGTGGCACCTCGCCCAGTACTTCCCCCAGGTGGCGCACCTCATCGGCCACCTCTCCTGGTAATCAGTCTATCAAGCTCTTCCATTTACTTACTTTGACCTTCAAAACCATGGATTCATTTTGCCACTGAAAGTTACATTTTATTTCTTCTCATTTCATTGCCACTTTTTTATCCAATAGAACACGTGTGATGTGACTGTTACCTTTTAGCTCAGTGAAATCGACTGATTGGAAATTTGTGTATTTGTTTTACTGCAGGCCAATCTCAAAAGTTGCGGAGAATGTGTCCAGCAACATAGGGGACGTCATCTCTGTAAGCGTTACTCCTACTACTTCTACTTAATTAGCTGCACACATACCATTTCTTGAAAAAAATCACATTAATCGTCGTTGTCATTATCTAAAGGTAATAATTCTTATTGTGGTAATAACAAGAAAACACTCCAGTAAGAAAATAGAAACTCTGTCGGCCGGTAGATCCGCATGTCTAGGAGATCCTGCTGCCTGTGATCAATGCCTCACCTCTTCAGCTAGCAGTACTATGAGCCAGCTAGCTTGCTGTTGCCTGCCTTGGCTTGTCTGTCTGCTGTGCCCGCATGATCGATCTGAACTTAATTTGGAGGGTGGGTGGGGCTTCATCAATCCTTGGTCACTTTACTTGATCCCACTTACTTGCAAGACAATGCATACAACTTTCATGGCACCATGACAAAAACGCACACATGTTTTCCGAGATGTTTTACCGCCTTCCGGCGAAAATCTGCATTTTGCCCGCAACAATCTCAAAAGCAGAGCAGGCAGAGGTGCTTTCTGTTGATTTACCTGAGCTGAGCACATGTGTAAGTTTTGCTGCGATGCATGTCCTGGTGGGGGAGCTGTCTGCGTGATCTTGGAGTTCATCCCGTGTGACCCTTTCCCTTTCTGTTCTGAGATGATGAACCATGCATCCGTTTTTCACATGGTACTCGCCGCAAGTTCAGCCATAATAATTTAGTTGGAGTGCCTGCCGGTACACTCAAACTGGCCGCACGCACGCATGCATGCATGCATGGTAAAATCATGGCGTGATGATTCTGTTTTCTGGCGTGTTTTTAACTGCTCAAGATTTGACGACACATGTCTGACGACGACGATGGGGTTAATCTTTCAGGGCGCGGCATCGTTCATGCAGGCGAGCCCGGGCCTGGCGATGGCGGCGGCGGCGGGCGTCGGCCCGACGACACGGTGGCCATTCTTCGTCTTCCTCGCGGGCGCCATGTTCTGCCTCCTCAGCAGCTGCGCGTGCCACCTGCTGTCGTGCCACTCGCACCGCCTCAACCTCTTCCTCATCCGCCTCGACTACACGGGCATCGCCGTCATGATCGTCGTCTCCTTCTTCCCGCCCATCTACTACATCTTCCAGTGCGAGCCGCGGTGGCAGGTCGCCTACCTCTCCGCCATCTCCCTCGCCGGGGCGGGCACCGTGTACGCGCTCATGTCGCCCCAGCTCAGCGCCGGCAAGTACCGCGCGCACCGCGCCCTGCTCTTCGTCGGGATGGGCCTCTCCGGGGTCGTCCCCGCCGTGCACGCCGCCGCCGTCAACTGGCACGAGCCGCGCCGGAACGTCACGCTGGCGTACGAGGGGGCCATGGCCGCGTCGTACCTCATCGGCACCGTGTTCTACCTCACGCGCGTGCCGGAGCGGTGGAGGCCCGGCATGTTTGATCTCTGCGGGCAGAGCCACCAGATCTTTCACCTGCTCGTCATCGCCGGCGCCTCGCGCACTACGGCGCCGCCATCGTCTTCCTCAGGGTCCGGACGAGATGGGCTGCCCTGCCAAGTGAGATAGATATGCACCATAGTCCGTCCATACCGCCATTGGAAGAGGACAATCTCCTGCTGTTTGCATGCATTTGGAGTTGCCCACATCCTAACCAATCATACAACCAAATTGATGGCGATCACTCTGAATGCAGAATTGAGACGGAACGGAAAAAACAGAGGCATGCATTTTGCTTGCGAGATCGATTGATTAATTTGTTTCTAGCAGTTTAGTGTTTGTTACAGTTTGCTGTTGTCGGTGGATTGAAGGATGAAACAACAATTGTGAATTACAGCTAAGGAACCTGTACATAGAGATCCTCATGGCTATCTCAGTATCGTTGTAAGATGTAAAAGGAGAAGAAAAAGATTTGATTGAGCGCGGGGCAGGAGTCACTCTTACTCCACATCTTGTCAAAGCTTTTGTTGAGACGTCTCAGCGACCATGCCATTAATTACTTCCGTTTGTTTTCAGCTGTACATGCACATCACATCACATCACCATCTGCATGAATGCAAAGACTATGTAAAACTTTTTAAGCCTATTTGAGTAGAAACCGAAGCAAAGATGAACTTCCTTCGTTTTGAAAAACACTACGTTTCTGATATGAACACATGCAACTGATCAGAGTAACCGTGCAGGTGCAATAGTGTCTCTTTTTTTCCTGTTTCTTTCTGTAAATGCCTTTGTACAGTTTGTGGTTACTTTGAGGTTATGAAATAAAATGCTGTGGAGCGGAAGCGCTACAGTCTTAGGTTAAAAAAAAAGTCTTTTTTTTCTTTTATGAGAGGAAAAAGGTAGAGGATCTCTCTACCTTGTTAATATTGCAACAAACTCTTAACATATGTACAACAGCCAAGGCCTGGCAGAGAAAATAGAAAAAAAGTCATAGGTTGCCATAGTTTTGTCGATCTGTTTGCCCATAAGCGCACCTCTTCGCCGATCAGTCGCATAATCGTTACTCTGTATCTGTTCGACGTGGCAGGCATGCCGTGCTCGGAACAAATCCTTCGAGGAAGAGGGGGGGGGGGGGGGGGGGGTGATGCATGTAAAATGCATACATGAACTTTGCACTTTAATTGCTTATATTCCAATCATATTTGCATCATATAAGGGTTATATCAATGTTTTATCATGATTTTGGGAATACTTCATAGTTTTCCCATTTATTTGGAATTAACCCTGCACAGGCAGAAAACCCTAGTTTTGTATTTTAATGTTTCAGGGACCCAAACGTCAACGAAATCACCTGGAAATTTACGGGCGTCAATATTTGGAAGGAAGAAGGACTACGGAAAAAGGAAGCGAGCAAACGGAGGCCCGAGGGCCAAACGAGCATGGCCCACGCGGCCAGGTACAGGCCGCGTGGGACCCACCCGTTTGGGCCTCGTGGCTCCGTTGCCGTCGATCTTCGCTCCACCGCCTTCGTCTTGACCTAAAAACGCCTATAAAAAAGGTCCCCCGTCGTTCTCTGGAAGGAGCGCCGCACAAACACAGAAACACCGAAACGGAGATCAGGAGCTGCAGATTGGAGGGGGAAAACTCCGGCGGGGCGCTGCCGGCGTGGTCTCCATCTTCTCCATCGACTTCTCCACCGTCTCCATGATGAAGAGGGAGTAGTCCACCTCTGGACTATGGGTTTGTGGAAGTAACTTATGTATCTCTCCTCTCTTGAGCTTCACTAATTAGCACCGTATGAGCTGCTGAACATGATTACGGTCACCGTTGTAATACCTTTGTGGTGGATCTTTATGAGTTAATATATGTTTGAGATTGCAATGTTTGTTTCAGTTATGAGTATAGATGCATATTATGTACCCCGTTCTTGTCTACTTGTTTTGATCAAGCATGTTTATGAGAGCGTGTGGGGGGAACGTGTGCATTAGTTGGAGTAACGGGGGGTGGCTAGTGCAGTGAACGTGAGAGAAAGTTCTGCGATCCACTTTGGTATCTTTACCTTACTTTGTTACCTCACTAGGGATAAACTAAAATACCATGCTACCGGGGATGTGGGCGTGACCATTGCCACTACTCCATGACTAGATCTAGCATGTTCTTATTTTCACTTCATGTCATGATACTTAATGCTATACTCTGAGTTATCTTAATTACTGAGGTGTTATGATTTAGTTCGCATCTTGGTGGAGTATAAGAGAGGTTAATAACCAAAAGATCTCTATGTTAGGACGTGATGCCCATATATCTAAGTAACTTGTTATCAAACCCTGTGTTGCAATCTCATATGTTAACTTTGTGTGTTCCATTGTCTACCACTTTATAAAGAGAGAGTGCATTTGTGAAACCATGAACCCCAGTCCATTTTTAATCATAAGAAACACCTTTCCAACACCATATACCACTTTTCTATTTTCAGCCATCATTAAATCCGAAAATACAAAAATACTTTTCATCTTGCATACATCATTCAAAAACCCAAAAATATCATTTCATTGCATCCACCATCATTGCATATTTATTTCTTGTTTGCATTGCATAACTATCCTGATATCATTCTTACACCTTGTGCTTGACAACCACAGGTGAGGTTGAGGACCAAAACATCTAACCTTGTTTTGTAGGTAACCAAAAGAAGGATAAGAAGATAAATCTACCACTTCAGATTCCCCGAGAGTTCGATATTAAACCCTCGAGTCACCCCTCGTGGGGAAAACTGTCTTCCACTTACTATACACTCTGCACTTGGAGTCTCAACCTAATCCCGTTTATTTGTGCAGGCATCAAGACTTGCTCTTCGGGATCATCAAGACGTTTTCTGGCGCCGTTGCCGGGGAATCGTAGCTGAGAGATTTATCCAAGGGTGTGCATCATCGCATTCATCTCACAACAAAGTCAACGTCACCAACTTGTGCTAACACCTAAGCTTGGGGAGGTTGCACCTACGTGAGCACCATCTTATCCATCTTTACTTACAAAGCAATTTATTTGTTTTGTTAGTGTCATTGCATATCATATCATATTTATTTCAGTTTTGCATAAAAAATTAAAAATACCAAAAAAACTTGCTAAAATGGGAGAAAGAACTAAGCTGTGTGACTACACAAACACTCCTAATGATCAATTTATCACGAGAGCTATTGCCACACCTAAGATAAATGCTGAGAGTTATGAAGTAAGTCCTAGTTTGTTGAACTTGATAACTAGGGAACAATTTGGTGGTAGTGCTATGGAGGATGCCTCTATGCATCTTCATGACTTTGTTGAAATATGTGACATGCAAAAGTTTAAAAATGTGGAAAGTGATATCCTAAAACTGAAGTTATTTCCTTTTTCACTTAGAGGAAAAGCTAAAGAGTGGTTGCATTCCTTGCCATCTGGTAGTATTAATTCTTGGGATGATCTAAAAGAAGCTTTCATTAAGAAATATTATCCCCCTGTTAAAATTTTGCAAAATAGAAACAACATCCTTTCTTTTAGGCAAAATGAAAATGAACATGTTGCTATGGCTTGGGATAGGATAAAACTTATGCTTAGAACTTGTCCCTCACATGGAGTTAATGAATGGACCATATTACACTCTTTCTACAATGGTTTAAACTACATGTCTAGAAACATACTTGATTCTGCTGCTGGAGGTGCTTTTATGAGTAAGACTATAGTAGAAGCTAAAAATATATTGGAAAGCATTTTACAAAACTATAGTCAATGGCATACTGATAGGGCACCTAATCCTTCTAAGAAAGTGAACTCTATTGAAGAAACTAATGATTTGTCATCTAAAATGGATACTATTCTTGCTTTGCTTAATAAACCTAGTGTTGAAAATGTTCCTTTGCAAGAACTAGTTGGAAACAATTCTGAAAATATTGATGTCAACTTCATTAGGAACTATGGTAATAATGGGTATGGTAACAACAATTATAACTCTTATAATAAACCCCCATATGTGCCAAATAAATATGCTTCTAGTGGTAATGTTTCTAGTGACTTGGAAAACACCATTAGATCTTTTATATCTACCCAAAAAGAGCTTAATAAGGAATTTATCTCTAAGTTTGAAAAACAAGATGCTTTGTTTGAAAGGGTAGATCAGCTTACTAAGGAAGTCTCATCATTAAAGAGCATCATTACAGCCCAAAAACATGAGGAAACAATAAAATATTGCCAAGAGGTTATCAATAAGTCTTGGGAACACATTCATGAGCAAGAGAGAGTTGCTAAAGAATCTATTGGGGTAATGAAAGAGGTTGAAGTTGAGGAAGTTAAAATGCTTAATGAAGTCAAGGATCCTTTGCTTGACTTAGAAAATTGTAGCTTGCATGAATTAATATCTATCTTACAAAAATTTGCAAGTGATCCTTCCATCAACACTAACCAAGCAGGTTTTGGTTCTTATATTGCTAATCATGTCTTGAAAGAAAAGATTGCTAGGTACAACCAAGAGGCTATGATACCACCTAAGCTTGGGGATATGTGGATACCTAAGGTACTAGTAACTATTGGAAAAGAGACACACCATGCCATACTTGATCTAGGATCTAGTGTCTCTGTTTTATCTAAAGAACTATATGAAGTGCTTGAATTGAAAAATCTTGAAAAATGCTCTATTGAACTAGCACTTGCTGATGACTCTATTAAACATGCTTTGGGAAAAGTAAGTGATGTTATGGTAGAGTTACATATGACTTTTGTGCCTGTGGATTTTCTAATCATGGATATGGGGAATAAAACCTCTAGTCCTATTATTCTTGGAAGACCTTTTCTTCGTACCACAGGTGCTATCATTGATTCAAAGGAAGGGAATGTAAAGTTTCAGTTTCCACACAAGAAGTGCATGGAACACTTTCCAAGGAAGAGGGAACCACCAAAGTTCAAGCTCCCTCATGAGCTTCGTCCACAATAAAACAACAAGTAAGAAGCCTAGCTATATGGCTATAAAGAAAGCGCTTTGCGGGAGGCAACCCGGTTATTTTTATGTGTGATTTTTCTTTGTGTCCTCTTGCTGTAACAAGAGATTTGTGTCTAGTTAGGTTCTGGAGTTTTTAATAAAGTGCCAAGTTTTACCCTTTTTGGTTTGAAAAAGTTGCTTATAGCGTTCGGAGATTTTATTCCTGCACGAATCAGTGCACGGTATGATTTTTAATTCTTATTCTGTAACTCCGAATGAGCTCATATTTGAACTGTAGTTGCAACTTTTCATCCTCTGTATGCATGAATTTTTTCGGAATTTTTCGAGAAAGTTTGGTAGGGTAGAAAAATACGTTTTGCTGCTGCTGTTTTTCTGGACAGATTCTGTCCCATTTTGTTTGATGCATGCTTTGAGCTTTTAAGTTGAATCTTTTTGATCCAATTGAGTTTATGAGTAGGCATACAACATTATACACTTTCTGGACATTCATATGAATTTTTGTTCAAGGATTATATGCAGCAAGGAACCTATTTGTTTATCACTATTAATGCACCCCACAGAAAAGAGATGGGAGAAACGGTGTTTTGAAGTTTTTTCACAGGGATTGGAGGAGATGCACCAAGAGCTATCCAAGGATGGTGAAGACCATAAGCTTGGGGATGTGAAGACAACCCCGCTGGACCTACACACTCTCGGTTTGCACACGTCCAACTTCTGTTTTTCGATCGAAACACTTTATCGCATAAACTTGGAGCGTCGTTTTTGTTTTTGTTTGAGTCTTGAGAGACCACCACACTATCAATTATATATGAGAGAGCTACTGGAAATATGGGTTGAAATATGTTGGATGCTTTTATAAGATTGGGAAAAGGGATGTTTGACTTGATTTTTAATGATACATATAGTTGCATGATTCATGAGCTTGTTTATGAGTAATAGTTTGCAAATTCTTTTTGTAGAGCTATCACTTATTCATGTTTTGGTGCTGATTGTTATTTTACTTGGTTTAACATGGATTAGTTAGTTCTATGGACACTCATGCATGCATCTAGATGGTCAACTTTCTCCCTTTTGCTAGCCCAAAAACTCCAACAAGCAAAAACTTGTTTCCAACACCTTCAACCAAAGTTATTCCAGTGAGTCCACCATATCTACCTATTGGCTTTATGCTATTCCGAGTATGTTTAACATGTGTTTGTGTTATCTTACCTCTGAATGAAAATGTTTATGTTATTGATTGCAATGGAAAAAATTGGTTATATAGCTCTCACGAACTTGATGCACAATTTCTTTTATTGCATAATAAAACATGACCCATTGTGATTAAGATTATGATGTAGTGGCTTGATAATGTTCGGGTTGGAGTTAGCCCATATGTGCTGTCACATGCAAGCTTTCAACATGCTCTTCATCTCATTTAGTTGATATCATGTACTTTTGTTATGGATGCTATCATGTGAAATAGTGGAAATGAAGTAGTTTAAATGAGTTTGTATAAATGGTTAGAGAGACGCCTGGGCCGCTAATCTAAGCCATGCATCATTCATGGTGGAAATTTACTTACATACTATGGTGAACCTTCTGTGATACACCTTGCAATAAAAAACTATTCCAAATGGTAAATAAAAAGGGTGTTGAGATTGTTCATTTTGTTTGTTTGTCTTGTCATTTTGATATGGGCTTGTTCCATATCTGGGACAAGAGGTACCCCAGTTGACGCTCTTGATGATACTATTATTACTTACAATGATATAATTGAACTTGCTTTGTTTCCTAAGTTGAGTAACATGGTGTAGTACTTGTATTCAAGGGGCATGAGACATCAACCTTTACTTTATCAAGCACACTACTCATATTTGCTTTCACTTTAACCTTAATCATTCAAGATGCTATGATAGGGGCAATGAGAGCTTGACACCAATGAATACCTTATTGCAATCATTAACTTAAGTAGAAGAGTTTGGAAGTTGGATGAAACTTATGCATGCTTTACCTCTACTCACATATACATCTTTCCAAAGTGTACACCTATCATATTCAGATTTTCATCTACACTCTATGACCATTGTAGGATGTTCTACTTATCATTATGCATACATGTGTTCCATATTACTTGCTACTATGTTACACTTTGTGAACTATCAATGAACATCCTTGTCTTGAATACTTGATATCACTTCATAAACTATTTGCATATTGCTACTCCTTTGAAGAATGAATCATTTGACTATATGTAGCAATAGTAATCATCTTTGATATCCATTGTTAAGTATTAAATTGCAAAGTCCATGTTAGTTTTATCATCTTCATACTCGAGGACGAGCATGGATTAAGCTTGGGGATGTTGATGCATGTAAAATGCATACATGAACTTTGCACTTTAATTGCTTATATTCCAATCATATTTGCATCATATAAGGGTTATATCAATGTTTTATCATGATTTTGGGAATATTCATTTTTCCTATTTATGGAATTAACCCTGCACAGGCAGAAAACCCTAGTTTGTATTTTAATGTTTCAGGGACCCAAACGTCAACGAAATCACCTGGAAATTTACGGGCGTCAATATTTGGAAGGAAGAAGACTACGGAAAAAGGAAGCGAGCAAACGGAGGCCCGAGGGCCAAACGGTGGCCCACGCGGCCAGTACAGGCCGCGTGGGACCCACCCGTTTGGGCCTCGTGGCTCCGTTGCCGTCGATCTTCGCTCCACCGACATTCGTCTTGACCTAAAAACGCCTATAAAAAAGGTCCCCCGACGTTCTCTGGAAGGAGCGCCGCACAAACACAGAAACACCGAAACGGAGATCAGGAGCTGCAGATTGGAGGGGGAAAACTCCGGCGGGGCGCTGCCGGCGTGGTCTCCATCTTCTCCATCGACTTCTCCACCGTCTCCATGATGAAGAGGGAGTAGTCCACCTCTGGACTATGGGTTTGTGGAAGTAACTTATGTATCTCTCCTCTCTTGAGCTTCACTAATTAGCACCGTATGAGCTGCTGAACATGATTACGGTCACCGTTGTAATACCTTTGTGGTGGATCTTTATGAGTTAATATATGTTTGAGATTGCAATGTTTGTTTCAGTTATGAGTATAGATGCATATTATGTACCCCGTTCTTGTCTACTTGTTTTGATCAAGCATGTTTATGAGAGCGTGTGTGGGGGAACGTGTGCATTAGTTGGAGTAACGGGGGGTGGCTAGTGCAGTGAACGTGAGAGAAAGTTCTGCGATCCACTTTGGTATCTTTACCTTACTTTGTTACCTCACTAGGGATAAACTAAAATACCATGCTACCGGGGATGTGGGCGTGACCATTGCCACTACTCCATGACTAGATCTAGCATGTTCTTATTTTCACTTCATGTCATGATACTTAATGCTATACTCTGAGTTATCTTAATTACTGAGGTGTTATGATTTAGTTCGCATCTTGGTGGAGTATAAGAGAGGTTAATAACCAAAAGATCTCTATGTTAGGACGTGATGCCCATATATCTAAGTAACTTGTTATCAAACCCTGTGTTGCAATCTCATATGTTAACTTGTGTGTTCCATTGTCTACCACTTTATAAAGAGAGAGTGCATTTGTGAAACCATGAACCCCAGTCCATTTTTAATCATAAGAAACACCTTTCCAACACCATATACCACTTTTCTATTTTCAGCCATCATTAAATCCGAAAATACAAAAATACTTTTCATCTTGCATACATCATTCAAAAACCCAAAAATATCATTTACCATTGCATCCACCATCATTGCATATTTATTTCTTGTTTGCATTGCATAACTATCCTGATATCATTCTTACACCTTGTGCTTGACAACCACAGGTGAGGTTGAGGACCAAAACATCTAACCTTGTTTTGTAGGTAACCAAAAGAAGGATAAGAAGATAAATCTACCACTTCAGATTCCCCGAGAGTTCGATATTAAACCCTCGAGTCACCCCTCGTGGGGAAAACTGTCTTCCACTATACTATACACTCTGCACTTGGAGTCTCAACCTAAATCCCGTTATTTGTGCAGGCATCAAGACTTGCTCTTCGGGATCATCAATCTCATATGTTAACTTTGTGTGTTCCATTGTCTACCACTTTATAAAGAAAGAGTGCATTTGTGAAACCATGAACCCCAATCCATTTTAATCATAAGAAACACCTTTCCAACACCATATACCACTTTTCTATTTTCAGCCATCATTAAATCCGAAAATACAAAAATACTTTTCATCTTGCATACATCATTTAAAAACCCAAAAATATCATTTACCATTGCATCCACCATCATTGCATATTTATTTCCTGTTTGTATTGCATAACTATCCTGATATCATTCTTACACCTTGTGCTTGACAACCACAGGTGAGGTTGAGGACCAAAACATCTAACCTTGTTTTGTAGGTAACCAAAAGAAGGATAAGAAGATAAATCTACCACTGCAGATTCCCCGAGAGTTCGATATTAAACCCTCGATTCACCCCTCGTGGGGAAAACTGTCTTCCATTATACTATACACTCTGCACTTGGAGTCTCAACCTAAATCCCGTTATTTGTGCAGGCATCAAGACTTGCTCTTCGGGATCATCAGGGGGTAACGGCTACCAGCCGATCTTGGGCGCGATTGAGAGAGATCCAGAAGGTTAACGGCCCATCAGCCCAACGCTCTTTGAGCGCAATTTCGACACCCACATGGACGAATCCTAGTTGACGACCAGGTCGGAAGCTATTATCTCCCGCACACCCCTTTGTGGGCTGGCCCAGTAAGGTAATAACTCCAGTTTTCCGTTTCTGGCTTTTCGTTCTTTTTCGTTTTTTGGCTGTTTCTTTCTTCTTTTTTGTTTTTTCCTGTTTCTTTTTCTTTTTCGTTTTTATTTTTTTGGCTGCTTATTTTTTGTTTCTTCTTTTCTGTTTTCGTTTTAGATATTATTTTAAATTTTCATTTTTTTTGAAAATGTTCATATTAAAAAAAATAGATTTGAAAATTTGTTCGTATTTGAAATTGTTCAGATGTGGAAAATGTTCAGATTTGAAAATTGTTCATATTTCAAAAATCATTAAAAAATCATTTCCGTTCATATAGTTTTTATGTTCACTTTTTAAAAATCGTTCAAAAATATTTTTCGTTCATGGATTTTTTCTGTTCACATTTTAAAATTGTTCAAACATAGATTCATTCACCGGCCTTTTCTGTCCACTTTTAAAATCGTTCAAAAATAGTTTCCATTCGTCGTCATTTTCTGTTCATCTTTTAAAATCGTTCAAAAATAGTTTTCTTTCACCGGCCTTTTCTGTTCACTTTTAAAATCATTCAAAAATAGTTTCCGTTCACCGCCATTCTCTGTTTATTTTTTAAAATCATTCAAAAATAGTTTTCGTTCTCTGCCATTTCGTTTTTATTTTTTTTAAATCGTTCAAAAATAGTTTTCGTTCGCCGCCATTTTCTTTTTTCTTTTTTGTCTGTTTTTTCTTTTATGTTTTCCTTTTAGATTGTATTTTAATTTTTGTTTCAATTTTCATGTTTTGAAAAAAATGTTCAGATTTGAAAAATCGTTCAAAATAATTTCCCTTCATAGAGTTTTTTTTCTGTTTGCTTTTTAAAAATTGTTCAGAAATAATTTCCGTTCATAGACTTTTTTCTGTTCACTTTTCAAAATCATTCAAAAATCGATTTCGTTCACCGGCCTTTTCTTTTCACTTTTAAAATCGTTCAAAAATAGTTTCGAACATCTCGTATATGACCGTCGATACGAAGAAATTACAACACGAAAGGTGTGCAAAACGTGAATATTAACGTACACGTCAAATGATATTTCAAATGGTCAACCGAGTGCGACAAATTTGATAAAATTTGTCTAAGAAAGTTGTGAACATCAATTCAAAATTGAGAAGTTAAAATCTACAAAACTCAAAACTGAGTACATGAATGAAACCTAATCGTGGAGACACATACTTTTCATATACAAATTATTTTAAAATAGTTCAAACGTACACATCACATATAATTTCTTACGGGCAAAGAATCAGCACTCTCTGCAGGAAAGGATCGTACGGAAACATAACACAGGAACCATATACGCGCCCGTGCAGAAAGGACCTAGAAGACCAAAGTGGGCCGAGGCCCACTATCGCAAGGGGGGGGGGAGGGTATGCGGAGCGTTGTTTGCTCCGCCCCAGGTCCCCAGTGTTTCCCCTGCTCGGCCGCTACGAATACGGAAATAAAAGGAAATGTTTTTTTTTCATTTTTTATTTTATTTCCTATTTTTAAGTTAACAATAAAAGGAAATAAATATTTTCAAATATGAACAAATTTTAAATCTGAATCATTTTTTAAAATGATTTTTTTTCAAGTATGAATAATTTTTTGATCTGAACAATTTACAAAAATGAACAATTTTCAAAATTGAACATTTTCAAAAATAAACAATTTTCAAAGATGAGCAATTTTCAAATATGAACATTTTTCAAATATAAACAAATTTTAAATTTAAATATTTTTTAAAAAATGAACAATTTTCAAATCTGAATTTTTCTGAATTTGAACATTTTTTAAAAGATTTTTTTAACTCGGATGAAAACAAAAAAAACGGAAAATTCGGATGAACCGAATATAAGAACAGAAAAACTAAAATTTAAAAAAGGAAAAAGGAAATAAGAAAAAAGAAAAGAAAAAGAAAAAGGAAATACAAAAACCGACCAAAAAAGCCGAATGACAACCGACTAGGCCGGCCCATCAAGGGTACGCGTCCACTACTAGCGTCCACGGTGCGCGCGTTATAGGAACTCGCCAAGGCGAAATTCAAACGAGCGGCGCTCGACTTGGGACACCTGAAACTAGGCCGATCGTCCGTGGAAGGTGGAACCACCGACACAGCAGCCCAGCAACGAAGACACAGTCTGTTAGAGTTTGGACCTATTTATGGGCAGAACAAATAATTAATATCAGAAAATTCTTTGTACTGTAATTTATTGGGCCGAAAACGTGTCACACTATCATCGCTCTTCCCTTATTAGAATTGGGCAAATCTTATTGTAATAGACAGTCTGAAAATCGTCATGCTAAGATCGCACCAGAATAGTCGCCAATGAAGAAAGTATAGATCGAAAGGATCCAACAAGTAGACAGGCGTATGCAGATGAATAAAGATCGGATCCAAACGGATCACCGGATGACCGGAAGCACGTCTCCACATGCCCTCTGAACACTAGACGCATCGACGAGACGGGAAGAAACTTAGCTAATTTTTTTTAATAATACATTTTATTACAGAAAATCGAAGAATATTACACGGATTGAGAGTTTTCAAAAATAATACGGCCTAATTTGCGGCCAGGACGATAGGCACCTATCGTCGGGGGCCAAGACGATAGGGTCGTCGTCTGTCGGCTGCATGCGGCGCAGGACCTTATCGTCGGCGGCCAACACGATTAGTACCTATCGTCCGGGCCACAACGATAGGTACTAATCGTCCAGGCCCTGGACGATTAGTGCATGCTTGCCTGCATGCGTTGCTCACGTTAGCAAAAACAATAGCAGACGATCAGCTCGACGTGCGTGCTCGCCGGGCTGCCGTGCATGCTCGCCGTGCGTGTGGGCGCTCGCCGGCTGGCCGTGCGTGTGTGCACTCGCATACACACGCATGCTTGCACGCAGGAGCCCGAGCTGGCTGTGCCACACACGTCAACGGCGAGCCAGCGAGTGCACACGGATAGCCCGGCGACCACACACGGACAGCCGCGAGCGCCCGCACGCACGGCGAGCATGCACGGCAGCTCGGCGAGCACACACGTCGAGCTGATCGTCTGCTATTGTTTTGCTAACGTGAGCAAAGCATGCATGCATGCACGCACTAATCGTCCAGGGCCTGGACGATTAGTACCTATCGTTGTGGCCCCGGACGATAGGTACTCATCGTCGACGACAGGCCTGTCGGCCGCGTGGGCTGGCCCACCCAAGACCTAATCGTTGTGGCCCCCGACGATAGGCACTAATCGTCCTGGCCCCCGACGATTAGTACCTATCGTTGTGGCCGCAAATTAGGGTGTATTATTTTTGAAATAATCTCAGATCGCGTAATATTCGTCGATTTTCCGTAAAAAAATGTATTATTTAAAAAAAATTCACAGAAACTTATTCCAACTTCAGGGAGCCGTAACATAATCTTCCGTTTATGCATGCGTGATTGATCACTCATACCTCTAGCTAGCTCCCTAGCTCTTGCTTTATAATACTCCTCCTACGTTTAATTTTACACTAGCTTAATCGATCGATCACCTACTACGTAAGTGTGTGCATATGTACACATGCATGAAATAGTTAGATATTCGCAACTAACTAGGTGTACTCAACCAGAGCCAGAGCAGCTGGCAAATGAGATAGATTAGCAGCTAGCGAGGGGCCGGCGGCGTCTCGTCGGAAGAGAAGAACCCGCATGCAAGAGCTCCTCCAGGTAATCGGCGCCCAGGTCCTCCAGCTCCACCACCGAGCTGGCGGATGGCATCATCTTGGTAGGCGCAGCGGCCATGGCTGTCGTCTTGGCCTGCTTGTTGGGCGACCGCTTGCGCACCAAGTTGCTCCGCTTGAGCGCGAGCACCGGCGACCCGCCCGTGGGCGTGGCCCCGGGTGCGAGGGCGCGCAGCGACTCTCGGACGCGCTCCACGGGGTGGTTGAGCCTCGCGGCGGCGCCTCGCAGGGAGAAGGCGGCCTGGTCGTACGCCATGGCGGCCCCCTCGGGGTGTTGAAGGTCCCGAGCCACACGCGCGCGCCCTTGCGCGTGGAGTCCCGGATCTCCGCCGCGAAGCTGCCCCACGGACGCTTCCGCACGCCGATCCGCCCCACCTTGGGGAGGGTCTCCTGTAATGCAGCAGGCTGCTGTTGCTCTTTGAGACGGCCGTGGTCGGACTCGGAGGAGCTGGAGGTGGAAGACGAAGACGTTTCGTCCATGATCAAATCGAAATCCACCACGCCCTTCTCGAGGAGGGTGTTGAGGAGCTGCATGTCCAACGCCGACGACGGGTAGAGCGCCGCCGGGCAGTAGTAGCTGTCGCTGCCGCTCCAATGATGTTGCTCCATGGGAGATAACTCTACTACAGTACTTCCGAACGATGGAGGAGCAAGCTAGGCATCGATTCCATTTTCGATCCGTCGTCTGCTGCTTTTATACAGTACATCTACGGCAAATGGAATTTGTTTGACTAGTCCGATAATTCTACAGTGCCGCCGCATCCGATGGAAGACCCAAATTTTCAAGGATGAGAGCTCATGGATGGAGTAGTAACGCCAGCACGTGACAGGGACAGCCCTTTGCCAACGTAGGTCGGCGGTGTACGACAAGCCACGCCCACGTCACCTGGCCTTCTCTTAGAATCTTCACCGGCAGGGCACCCCCGTAAATGGTGTTCGCTTTGGGTTGGCCCCAGCTCGCCTGCTGCTCCCGGCCTTTAGATACGTTTAGTATTAGTCCAAATCTAGTTTAAATTTTGTTGTGATATGTCAAATTTCAATACAAAACGTCTGTTAATTTTGGTACAAATATGCAAGTAATCATATGATAAAAAAAATTTATCTTTGAGGGATGCCGATGGGGCAGCACATTGGGGGTTGAAGGAAGGCCATCATGGCTAGGGCTAGCTTTAACTAAAATTAAACCACAATTACAGCGTCCACCAATTTGTTGATCAACCAGTTTTGAGGGAAGTTAATCCAACTAAAAAGTTTTATTACATAAACTAAACTTAGCTAGCTCATGAGCCGCACCATTAGATGCTCGATAACAATGCTTAAACTTGACCTTTCCGATCGTCGCCACATCCACACGTTCCGCAAAAAAAATCCGGAATCTAAAAAAAAAAGCCTTGAAGGAGTTGATGCCCTAGCAATTCTAAAATATCTGAAAAAACGAGACCAACCTTTCTAACCGGAACCGAGGGAGTTCCACGGAAACACGTATACAGTTGTTAAATTAGTGTAGCCATCACACGAGTCTCACATTCGTACGACCCATGACTTTGAATTTGATCCATACTGAAGACTTCTTTGTGGCGACTCGATCATGTATGTGGCCGGGATCCAAAAGATTGACATTTTTTTGGCGAATGGATCCAAGATTGATATAATTTTGTTCTCCTGAACTAGATAGATGAAGCTTCTTCTCTCCGGCCGGCCGTCCACATAAAAACACGTGCGAGAGCTAGATGCATGCATGCAATGATGCAACCCACCTGGGATTTCCTTGGGCTAGCATTATTAACAGCACTGCTAATATCTTGATCTACATGCATAAGATATGTGCCGGCCGGTACGTGGAATACTGGATTGGATCTGTGCTATGTTGGTTCGTGGAAGCAAGCAGCTGGCTAGGAGACAGGTACACTCCATCAACTGAGTGCGACACGGAATTTAAAGCGCCCACGGTCGATTCCGACCTATCGTCCAGAGCCTACATTATTTGTGGGAGGATGAAGAAAATCTGTTTGATCCATACTACTGAAGACTTGACTCGATCATGCATGTGGCCGGGATCCAAAAGATTGACATTTTTTTGGCGAATGGACCCAAGATTGACATAATTTTGTTCTCCTGAACTAGATAGATGAAGCTTCTTCTCTCCGGCCGGCCGTCCACATAAAAACACGTGCGAGAGCTAGATGCATGCATGCAATGATGCAACCCACCTGGGACTGGGATTTCCTTTGGCTAGCATTATTAACAGCACTGCTAATATCTTGATCTACATGCATAAGATATGTGCCGGGTACGTGGAATACTGGATTGGATCTGTGCTATGTTGGTTCGAGGAAGCAAGCAGCTGGCTAGGAGACAGGTACACTCCATCAACTGAGTGCGACACGGAATTTAAAGCGCCCACGGTCGATTCGCGTTCGGTTAATATGGTTAATTCGGTTTCGGTTTATACGGTCTTTTATACGGTTTCAATACTTCGGTAAATACGGTTTTGTACGAGAACACGGTTCGGTTTCGGTAATAACCATTTAATTTCGGTTCGGTTTCGGTAATAACCAAATTAACCTAAGTTGACGTGAATTTTAAAATGACAATTTCTTTTTGTGGCCATATATTACAAAATAACGGAATAGACTATAAAATTAATAGGCATATGATCCAAAGTAACCAAATAACCCATAAAGTTAATAAAAGTCTATACAAGTAGCAAATCACATGCTACAAGTAAATCGTAAAGTTAATAAAATCAATAAAAATAGCAAATTAATAAAAGTTAATAGGCATTTCGGTTTTTTGGTTAACCATTCGGTTTCGGTTATTAACCGTATTAACCGCAAGGCATATGGTTAGCTATTTTACTAACCGTAACCTTAACCGGAAACCAAAATAACCACAATTTCGGTTCGGTTTTGGTTTTTTTAGTTCGGTTTCTCGATTTTCGGTTAACCGTGCGCAGCCTTAGTCCAGAGCCTACATTATTTGTGGAGGATGAAGAAAATCTGTTTAGGAAATCTGTTTTGACTAAAGTGTAGATGCACCCACTACCTAAAAATTGTATTTCAAAATATCAAAAAAGTTCAAATAAAAATATCGGATATATATCTGGACATTTTATATTCGTACATAAAGTTTCGCAAAAAAAATACATTTTTTGTGGCTTGTATAAAAAAGACAAATTCCGGTATCCAAAATGACTATACGCGAGACATTTTTTTTGTCTTTCTTACACAACCCACAGAAAGTGTCATTGTTTTCGCGAAACTTTTTGTGCGGCAATAGAAAATTTGGATGTACATCAAAAATTTCTGTTTTTAATATTTTTCAAAAACATTTAAAATGCATTTTCATAACGGGCGCATCTAAATTTACGAGTCAAAACACCATGTCCCACTGTCTAACATATTTTGCTGAGTCGGAGGAGTGATAAAAAGAGAGAAGAGAAACAGGATATATATTAAGAGCCAGCTGCAGTATGTGCTCATACGCACTTTGTGAGAGTGGCGGGTGGACAAGTTTAATAATAAAGTAGCACATCTTTGTACGGAAACACCAAATGGAGCCGAGTTTCATGGTCCGTTTTTTCTAAAAATTTAAAATCGGAATTTTAAGTTTCAAAAAAGTCAAAACAAAAATTTAGGTGTACATTATGTCGAACTCTATCAACATGCAAATTTTCGTTGCGAAGTTCGTATTATTTTCGGCTACACAAAAAAGGTAAATCTAATAAAATTTCAACCTTTTCAAACTGTGTACTGTTCACTCATCTACATCCACTCATTTGTCATTTTTGACCTGCCCAGAATATAAAGAATTTCGGAGTGAATTTTTGCACACTTGTAGATTCTATTACTATGTACATCTAGATATTTTTTTTCTTATTTTTGAAAACTTCAAAATGCGATTTCGAGCGTTTGAAAATACAGTTCTCCATGCAAAATGTCTCTCTCATCTTTGTAACTACTTCCTCTGTTTCTAAATATAAGACCTTTTAGTTTTTTCTTGATTCGTACGTATCTAAACGTATTTTAATGTGTTGATTCACTTTTTCAGTCCGTATTTAGTCGACATTGAAATGGTCAAACCATATTATAATTTTAGAACAGAGAAAGTATCTATTATACATGTTGTTATAGGGTTGAGATGGCAATAACTTATAATTAGCGGTTGGCTGTATTATTTTAACAGATTAATTAGTAGGAGTACATCGCTTTAATTAATCTCTATCTCTCATCCTTGATAATCTTTTTATATGTCGGCCTGCCATTTCCTTATAATATCCTTAGCACTGTGTATAACATACTAAGAACATGGAGACGCCCCACAATTTTCTAAGCACTGGACCACATGCTTCTTGAGATTGACATCGCAAGGTAAAGCTGCAATGGCAATCTTATCATCAAGCAAGCAACTATCTACCTTTTGCAGCTTTGCTCCAATCTTACAAGATAATAGTATCATTTATTACTCTGTTTTTATTCGAGACTGATCATTTATTGTTATTCTTCTTTATACAGAAAAGTTCACAACAACAAAGCCTCTCATCTCAAGATCACTACATTATCTTCTGTGATCATTTCAAGCAATGTTAGTGATGTCTAAATCCTGGAACTGCATTCCAAATACTGTATATCCTTCAGTAAATTTTACTATGGTACAGAAAGACACTTTTTGCGACTTAATATACTCTATGGTCAATCTCAACCTGCTTCGGATGGATGAATGCATATATGCTCAAAGAGCACCATGTACCACTGATCAGGGTCATACTAAACATGTCAAGCGATAGTGCTGCTCAGTTGCTGACTTGCCCGTTGTTTGTACCTCCAAAATAACGATACAATCGGCGGGTAATCTGGTAGCATAAGCCGCATAGTTATGCAATTCATCTGGATCCGCAATGATGGACATCTGAGTTTCTTTTGGAAAAGAGTCGTCGCTGTCCTCGGTGGCTTCAGCTTCAGCAAGCACCTAGTTGCAGTGGATGAAGAAGGTGCGTTTTTCCTGCTGAAATAGCCTGCAAACAGAAACACAGATAATAATGAGCTGTAATCATGGAAAGATACCAACACTATCGACAGATAAAGGCTAGCACTTGCGGGTTCTTGCAGAGCATTGGGCTCTGAACTGTTAGAACACATTTGCAGGAAGATATCTCCTTTATTGAGTTGATCAGTACTGTGGGCTCAGAACAGACAAGTCTAACCTGTAGGAAGAAGGCAGTGTGGGTACAGTCAAATGCAAGGTTTTGGGTACCGAACTGGGAAAAAATCTCGAGGGTGCTCAAGATTTCCGGTAACCGCGGTTACCGAGAAATCTCGACGGGTTACCGGACAAATTCAAATTTCAAATTTTGAATTTAAATTTCTCAAATTTATAGAAACTGGGTAACCGCTCGATAACCGGAGAAATACCGGGCAAATTCAAATTTCAAATTTTGAATTCAAATTTCTAATTTTTTTGCTCGGTAAGGCCTTTTACCGAGGGTGCTTGAGATTCCCGGTTACCGCTCGGTAACCGGATTTCTCGCTCGGTTACCCAAACCTTGGTCAAATGCACTACTCAACAGAACACCCACAGGCCACACTGATCAAACCTCTCGAAGTTAGAACCACCGCCACATAGTAGTATTTCCATAGGTTTTTCTTACCTCTGTGTACAAAGGTATATCTGTGAGATCACAAACAGTCCCATTTGTATACAGGTACAGGTCGACATGATACCTGCAATGGCACAAAAACATCAAACATTCGTTCAAGAGGGTCTGCTTTCGGATGCAGTTTATTGTTTGAGATGTTTTGTGGTACCCCCAGATGAATAAGAGCCATTCATTTTCGTCCATCCAAGGGATCAGACGAAATCATACTAGTGCTGAAAACTTGAGTAATTGAAATCATACTAGTGCCTATTTCGCTACCTCCTGTAGATGGGCCCGGTCCAATAAGCGAGATGGGTGCCGGCCTTACAAAAAAATCGCAATTTGGCCCAAGATGAAGATTGTAACGACTAAGTTTTGGGTTTTTTTTTGGTTGAATCCCAAATTCACCAAATGCTAACCCTAGTTCATCTCGATTCTCGGCGAGAGGCACTGGGCCGTTGCCGGCACCACTCCTTCCTCCACGAGCAGGCGCCACCAGGACTGCTCCCCACCCCGGCGAGCTCGACCGCCCCTCCTTCCCGGCCGAGGCAACCGTGGCCTCGCCCTCTATCCAACATTGGATGGCGCCGTCGTCCTGGCTCGCCTAGGCGGCCGAGCGCGTCACGCGGTACTGGAGCAGGGCCAGGCTGTAACTACCCCTTGCCTGATGAGACCTAGGCATGAGCTCGACTCGAAATTACTTGCTGGAGAAGAACAAGGAATCGGGGAGAGAAGTAGAGACACGGCAGACAGAAGAGACGGGACAGAGAAGAGTTTCTCGTTCATTCAGTTCATGCCCAACACGGTCAGATACACGCCGTTATAACACCGGCCACACACACCCAACACACACAGCATGGTCATGGGCCTAGCCCACGCCGAACCCACCACACGGCCCACGGCCCGTACTCGCGACACGCTTGATCAGCTACTCGCTCTGTTCTTCGTCAGGTAATACCCCCAGGTGTTACATCACCCGCCGCTGGAGAATTTGCTTGTCCCCAAGCAAGTGCGTCAGGAAACTTGGTTCTGCACACATAGAAATCCTCCCAGGTCGCCGACGTCGCGGGTATGCCTGCCCATTTGATCAGTACCTGGGGAACCGCCGCATTCCCCTTCTTCACGAGTCGTCGATCAAGGATCTTCTCAGGCTGAGTATCATCAGTGTCTAGCGCTGGAATCTGAAGCCCGTCAGCGAACACTGGAGAGTAGTCAGGATTGAAGCTTTTCAACTGGGACACATGAAAGACCGGTGCACTAAACTGTGATCAGGTAAATCCAGTTTGTAGGCCACCTTCCCAATTCTTTCCAAGACACGAAACGGTCCAAATAATTTAAAAGCCAGTTTCGGACAAGTTCGATTAACGACTGAAGATTGAGTATAGGGTTGTAGCTTCAGAAGCACCTGTTCTCCGACCTGGAACTCCTTTTCTGTGCGATGTTTGTCAGCTTGCATTTTCATTCTATTTTGAGCAGTAAACAAGTGTTGCTTGAGACGGTCCAGTTGAGCTTGGCGATCCCGCAGAACTGTCGTTGCCTCAGTCTCAATCAGTTGAGATGGTTCGGAGAACACCATGTCAAATTCTGTTAAAACATTCTGAATTTCCGGTGGTGTGGTTGCTGTTTGTTGTGGCTGCTGTCCTTCCAACAATGCCACTGCCCAAATATCATTTCCCTTCTGCCATTTCACCACTTGATCAATGGGCACCTCCGAAATAGATGTTGCATCCACAGGTGACATGCCCTTGAGTTGAATTTATTGCCCTTGTGTTTGAATCGGAGGGTTTTGTTTTTCCAGTTGCAATACATATCACCTTGCAATGCTAACCAATCAATGCCTAAAATAGCATCATAAGCCCCTAACGGCAGGACACGCATATCATGAGCGAAAGTAGTGTCGTGTGTCCACCAAGTGAGATCCTTCACCATCTTGTGACACTGCATAAGTTCATTGTGAGCAACATGGACTGACACAGCAGGAATAGCAGTTACTAGACACTGAATTCTGTCAATGAAGGCGGAGCTGACAAAACTGTGACTACTGCCAGTGTCAATGAGCAGTAACATAACTTGATTCTGCACCAGAGCATGGATTTGCACAGTGTTGCCATCACCACCACCTGATAATGCATTGATGGACAGAGAGAGTTGTTGAGCTTCAGCAATGTCTTGCAGCTCCAACAGGTTCAACACTTCTGACGATAATTCCACTGCATGATCTTCTACTGTGAGAGCGTGCACAGTTGCTTGGACTTTTGTGGCATAGACATGTGTCGGGTCAAATTTATCACCACATCGAAAGCAAAGGCCGTTGAAGCGTCTGTATTCTTTCAGCTGTCGCTCTTTCCAGAGATCTCTTTGTATAGGTTCGGTCACTCCTCGTGCTGCATCTGTTTTGGAAGCATCGGCTTGGATATAAGCAGTTTTTGCTATCCACGGCTTCTTCTGAGAGGCCAAATCTTCTTGCACATGAGCTAACAAAATCGCCCTGTCGACTGTTTCTGGCAATTGAGAAGCCACCCCAATTCTGATGTCCTGCTTTAATCCCTTCAAAAAATGGCCCACAAACAAGGTCTCATCATAGTACGGATTGTGACTACAGAGTTTAAACATCAGCTCCTGGAACTCAGTGCAGTACTCGTCGACAGTGCCCTTTTGTTTCAAAGCAAGCAAGGCAGACATGAACTGTCTATGATCATCTACTCCGAATTTTGCTTCCACAGCCGTAATGAACTGGTGCCAAGTGAGTACCTCATGACGCAGCTTGTATGCTTGAAACCAATGGGCAGCATTCCCTTCTAGGTTGAGTCTGGCTGTAGTGAGCCACATTGCTGGAGCGATGTTGCAGGCCTGAAAATAGTCGATGCAGTTGTCGCGCCAGAGCCGAGGGAAAGCACCATTGAATTTAGGAAAATTTATCTTCGGGGCCACCGTTCTACCACCGCCAAAGTCTTTGTCCGGAGGTCTGCCCCGTGGACGCGCACCATCTGCTCCCAACACTGCCGCCGCCGTGCCTGGATCTGGAGGACGAGGTGTCGACGAAGTGCCCGCCGTCAACGCACTCGGTGATGGCGCTCCACGCCCGCCAGCCGTCGGGGAGAAGAGAATCCCATCGCACGGACCCCGATCCACCTCCGAGCCTATCGATCCGATGTCGATCGTGAGTGGCGCCTTGGCCTTGTCCAGCCGTGGCGCCACATCTGCACCCAACGCCACCGCCGCCGTGCCGGGTCCTGAGAACGAGGAGTAGAGGAAGATCCCACCACGAACCCAGCCGATTGTGTGGCGCCACGCCCGCCAGCCGCCGTAGGTGATTCCAACACGCCTTTCCCCGCCCCCCGATTCGCCGCCGTGTCGCCCCCGTCCAAATCCACCGTCAGGGTAGGCTTGGGAGCCCCCAACTTCGCCACCCGCCTCCGCCATCGCCGTCATCTGCTGCGAGAGGGATTCCTGGCGACGCTCGATGGCGTCCATGATCTTGGTGTGGTCACCCACGGCGCGCGAGTTGTTGTCGAGTTGGCTCGCCACCTGCCCGTACGCCGTGTCCAGCAGGCTCAGTCGCGAATCGAGCGACCCAAGCTGGGTCTGGACCTGCTCGATGCTGGCGCGGATCGCCACCAGCGACTCCTCCGTGCGCGCCGTCGCCTTCCCCATCGCCTCCAACACTAATTGCGTCTGCGGTGAGGGTTTGGAAGGCGCCGTGGTGATTCCTCGCGGAATCCTCGCGAATTGGGAATTCCCACGAACCCTAGCCCCGCGGAATCGAAGCGGAATTTGGGGATTTTTTCTGGAAATTTGGGTACGGATCCGAAGATTGGTGGCTCTGATACCACTGTAACTACCCCTTGCCTGATGATATCTAGGCGTGAGCTCGACTCGAAATTACTTGCTGGAGAAGAACAAGGAATCGGGGGAGAGAAGTAGAGACACGGCAGAGAGAAGAGACGGGACAGAGAAGAGTTTCTCGTTCATTCAGTTCATGCCCAACACGGTTCAGATACACGCCGTTATAACACCGGCCACACACACCCAACACACACAGCATGGTCATGGGCCTAGCCCACGCCGAACCCACCACACGGCCCACGACCCGTACTCGGGACACGCTTGATCAGCTACTCGCTCTGTTCTTCGTCAGGTAATACCCCCAGGTGTTACACAGGCGCGTCGCCGGTAAGGCGGCCGCCGAGGCGAAGCGCCGGAAGGAGGCAGAGCACGCGCAGGCAGGGTCACCCTCTCACGCTACGACTCGGACGAGAAATTCCGCCTCCTCTACGACCGCGTCGCCAAGCTCTTCGCCGACCTTCTCAAGTCCGACCTCGAGCAGCTGCGCGCGGTCGACATCGCCTAGATCAGTCTCGCCGCCAAGTGGTGCCCGTCGCTGTGCTCCTCGTACGACCGCTCGACGCTGATGTGCGAGGCTATCGCGCGCCGCATCTTCCTGCGCGAGTCAAGCCCGGAGTACCTCGGCATGGCCGACAAGCACTACGCGTACAACGTCCGCAACCGGCTTCGTCGCGAGGTGCTCGTGCCGCTGCGCAAGGTCCTGGAGCTCCCGGAGTCGTACATGAGCGCGCACAAGTGGGACGAGCTACGAGTACGAAGGCCTCCAGCTGCTCGACTGAAACCCCAAGCTCGCACGACCGATCACCACCCAGCCATGATCATCATCATTTTTTCGTTCGCTCCATTAGTTTCCTAGCTACTCTTAGCTAGGTAGTAAATCTAAGACTGAATTGAATGGTGATGTTCTCAATACGGTACCTCTGGTGCTTAATGGATCATGGATGTGTTTTCATCTTTCCGTAATCCGTTCGCTTATGGGTGCTTGCATTGTGATGGTTGCTATTCTTGAGACTGAGTTGCTTTGTCAGTGTTCTTCAGTTAACAGTGCAAAATCAGTACCCCCTCCGATCCATATTAATGGCCTCAACATTGTCTAGATACGAATGCATCTAGTCTAAACACTTAACTAGATACATCCGTATCTAGATAAAGTTGAGCCCATTAATATGGATCGGAGGTTGTATCTATTTTGAATTACAAATCAAACTAGATCCGTGGTCTAAGTTTTATTGATTTTTTGTGAACGAGGCATGAATGAATACACGGTGAAAATGAATGCATATATTGCTTGCTCAAATCATATTGTGTGGATGAGGTAATTTCTCAGTGTTTCCTTTTGCTCTTCTCCGATGAACCTGAAACTGAAGCATGGGAGTTGGCATACGGAGATGTTCATCTTCATTTTTTCTTGCGTTCCCAGTAGAGACTAACCAGAGCCGATCGATGGCCTCAGTTCATGTGTATCTGGACTGAAGAACACACTGTACTATACTTAATAACCAACCAGCCAGTCACAGAGAACGTTCACGCAACGCAAACTGACGCCCCATAACGCAAATTTTGTAAAAGAATGGCCTGATAGCTCGGCACCAGACGGTCGAGAGAGATTATTCAGTGCAGTTTCCTGCATTTTCTTAGTCCTAGTTGGTGTCAGTTTACAAAAAGAGAGACCCCTGGTAAATGCATTCCAACCACTTAACTGAAACAACAGTAGCTACTGTGAAATGCATCAACAAGATACCAAGTAAAGAGAGAACTCTGATAAATGCATTCAGTCACTGAAACAACACTAGAACCCAAGGGGGAGATACTAAGACCACATGGTTTTCAGTAGCCAGCGACAATCCCCATATGAAACATTTTTCAACCAGGCAATGTTTTTGACTAGGAGCTGTGACCAGGTCCACTATTCCTCGCGGTGGATACAGCCGGCAGCTCGACAAGTTATCAGAAAGTGAATAGCGGGCCACCTTGGTCTAGATGCAAGACAGACCAGAGTAATCTTGGAGCAGGCGGCACACAAGGAAGAAGCTGCAAAAGAACCATTTAATCCAGAGTCTAAAACAAAAGGAAGTTACATCTGTCTACAACAACTGATTTTTACAACAAAAGTTAAAAATGATATGCTACCTCAATAAGTTTATGATCTCAGTGGCACAACTGGAACTTTTTTTTTTTTAACGAGAGGCAAAAGCTTTGCCCCTTATATTAACTAGTTGGCATGTACGTTAACGCACGTATCCATTTAAAACCTCACAATCCTTGAGAAAATTTATGTTCAAATTATAATGATTTTATGATTATCTATGTGTTCATATGTACTAATCTACATGAAAATTGAAAATCAGACAAAGAGACCCTTTTAGGTCGATTGCTCATAAAACTTTAAGAATCTTGCACTTGTAATCGCAATTCCAATTCGGAATGCCAACATAAAATAAATAATTTATACTCACCCTGGAAGTAACATGTTGGAAAGAAAATTCATCCATGAGCGTGTCACGCACGTGTACCCTTAACAGAAAGGGAAAAGTACAAAACAGCAAAATATGCAGTAGTAGCTACAGGCACGCAATCAACTCACGGTTTACCATTTGAACAGCGGCAGCATCTGTGTAATCGAGTATTTCCCACACAATCATTCACAATGAGTGACATACCATCAGAACTTTCTGGTGAATGCACTGTAGTAGATCACCTCTTCTTTCCATAAATTCAGAGAGAAAAAAATGCACGAACTCTGCCATTTATTCGTAGCACTCATCAGTAAAGTGTAAACCTCTCGGATGCTCTTCAGGCCGGGCTCGCACTCCCCGCTCGTCTGCATCCGCCGCGTCTCCTCGCATGATGTGCCACCGGAGCGACTGCAGCCTCTGCTCCGTGTCCGCTCTGCCGGCCGTTGCGGCGATCCCCTGATGCCGCTGCCACCTCGCCGCCGGTGTCGGAGCTGGGGTGCCGCCACCATCTTCTTCGGCGTGAGCTCTCCGGTGGCCGGCGCCGGGACAGATCAGCGAGGGAGCTGGGCAGCGCGGCGGTGCGGATGTTTTTCTTTTTTCCCTCTACGGATCAAATAACGGTTGGAGGGTAAAATGGGAAAAATCGGACATTGTTGAGTTGTCAAACATTGGAGCGATCTGGAGCGTCGATCAGATATTGAACGTTACAGATTTAAAGTATCCCAACATGTTTGCTCTTTTAATAGTAGTATAATATAATAATATAGATATAGATATAAAGGGATTACAACGGATCGTGACTAACCACATCCTGAAAACAAGCTGCGATCCGATTCCGGCGTGCCACGACCACGTCCTGCAGTTGGATCTATCCTAACTGAAATATCGGAAAGAAAGCGGGCTGCGTGCCTACTGCACGTGCCGATTGCTACGGCCTCGTTCACAGACGAACAGGCCCCTTATTCTGAACCTAACTGAAGGTGTCAAATTCTCGTGACGGTGAGCTTAGGCCAACAGCGACCTCCGCTGGCTGGGCCTTGGCCGTGGGACCGTCCAGCGCATGGTTGAACGTGCCGACGATGCCGCCCTACGCGCAGAGCGCCGCGACGGTGCGCACGTTCGACACGGCGCCGGCGGCAATGCTGCTGGCTCTTGCGTACGCGCCGTCGTCGGACCTGGCCCCAACGTTGATGAGCAGGTTTAGGTAGCTCGCGCTGAGCGTTAGTGGAGAGCAGGCCATGGCTATCAGAGTGAGGCGCCAGTCCAGACCGAAGCATATGCCGAGGCCGACGCCGGCGGAACCCACGGCCATGAGCAGCACCGCGTACGGGTCGCCGAACATAGACCGGAAGGCGACCGCGTCCCTGGCGAGACGCGTGACCAGGACGCCCATGGCGTTGTCGTCCTCATCGAACCACGCGGCTCCTGCCGCATGATGGCGTGGAAGAGGCGGTCACAGACGCGCATGGTGAGACGGGCACCGGCCCAGCCGCAGAACCCTTGTTGTCCAGTCATGGTGATGATGCACGCAACGCCGAGGCCGACCACGGCCATGGCCAGGTAACCGATCTGCTGCCTCATCTTCTCCGTGTTGGCGTCGAAGTACACCTGACGGCCTGGCCCAGGAGTAGCGGGAACACGGAGTACACCGCGCCGGTGTTGATGCCCATCAGGAACCCAAGGATGAGCAAGGGCCTTCCCGGCGCTGCAGCTCCCATATCTCTGAGACGCTGAACGTGGCGGCGCCCTTGCTGCCGCGCGCGTCCTTCGTCTTCGTGCGAATCCCAGATGGCCCGAACGTGAGAGTCAACGGAGCAGAGCAGAGAAGATGACAGCGTGAGCTCTCCGGTGGCCGGCGCCGGGGCAGATCAGCGAGGGAGCTGGGCAGCGCGGCGGTGCGGATGTTTTTCTTTTTCCCTCTACGGATCAAATAACGGTTGGACCAGTATGGTGGCAATTTGGTCGTATTATGTGATTTGGTGGAGGGTAAAACGGAAAAATCGGACATTGTTGAGTTATCAAACATTGGAGCGATCTGGAACGTCGATCAGATATTTGAACGGTACAGATTTAAAGTATCCCAACATGTTTGCTATTTTAATAGTAGTATAGATTAAGCACAAGATGCCCGTTTATTAATGGAAGAAACCGGGCGAAAACCAAACAACAAACACCAACGCCAACAACAACGAACGCCACGGGCAAAGCCCACACAACACCCACTCCACGGCCAGCCGCCAGCAAGGAGCCGCTGCCCCGACAACCAACCCTCCACCACGCCCTGCGCAAACCACCTGGACCACCTTCCGGGCCGCCGCCCCGACATGCCACCGCCACACCCGGGCCACGACGCCGCACGACGCGCCACCCACAGCCCACGCTGCACCAGGTAAGCCGCTCGCAGACCACGGCCGTCGTATCCGCATCCGGGGCCGCCGCCCCGGCCTAAAAGGCAACCGCTGCTGCCGCTGCCCCAGCAGCCCCGACAGCCTCGCCGCCAGCACCCCCTTCCGGGACCGCCGTCCCGACATAGCACCGCTCGCAACCGAGCCACGACGCCGCACGAACCAGCCACCCGCAGCCCAAGCTGCCCAAGGAGAGCTGCTCGCAGACCAAAGACGTCGTATCAACATCCGGGCCGCCGCCCCGGCCTAAAACACAGCCGCAATTGCTGCCGCCACACCAGCCTTGACAACCACGCCGCCAACTCCCGCAACCACAAGTCCCTCCAGCCGGTCACCACTCCAAGAACGATGCCCCCAAGGGGGAGCATGACACAGAGCGCCATCATCGCCCGATCCCGGAAGATCAAGGGTTTCCCCCGGAGTGGTCCGGGTGGAAGGCGAGCACCACGTCGCAACGGCATCTTCAAGAAGAGAGACGGCGCCGAAGGCGTCGTTGCCGCCTGCCCGACGACAGCCGGAGCAGAACTTTCGCTCGACGTAGCCAAGACTTGCACCCGCTCACCATGAGACCGACTAGCCCACCAGCTGCCACACGCCACGACCAACAGCAACACCACCGCTGCCGAACCCGCCGCCCTCGCGCCACGGCACACTTCTGCACACCGCCAAGACTCCAAACTCCTTGCCGTGGAGCACCAGTGCCCAGCACCTCACGCTGCACCACCAAGGCTCCACGACCCCAACAATCAGCACCATCGCGGCGCGGCCGTGCCGCCGTCCCCTGCCCCACAAAGCTCCGCCACCTCCAACCCGCGCCAAAGGCAGCTCCACATCGCGCCGCCGCAACCTGCAGAGCGCGTCGCGCCGCCTCCTGCCCGGGGCCGCCGCCCCGGCCTCCTCTGCGCTCGGCAGGAGAGGACGCCGCCCACCACCGTCCGGAGCCGCCGCTCCGGCGTCCGGGCACCACGTCGGACAAACATCCGTCGAGCACCCCCTCCACGCGCGCGACCGGGCTGGCCGCGAGCCTTCCGGCCGGAGCACTGCCGGCCACCCTCACCGTCGCCTGCACCACTCTCTTGGGTCGCAGCCACGCGCAGACGCCGAGGCCCGTGCGGCCCAGATTGGGCCCAGATGGGCCCGCGTGGCCGCTGCCGGGTCTGGTGACCCCTGCACCCTCCGCCATGCCGAGCTCGAAGCACCAGCCTTCCGCAGCGTCGCCTCCGCCTCTAGCCTCACCGCAGAACCCGCCGGAACAGGCGCGCCGTGATACGTCTCAAACGTATCTATAATTTTTGATGTTCCATGCTTGTTTTATACCAATTGCTACATGTTTTGCATCTACTTTATATCACTTTTATACATTTTTTGGGACTAACCTATTAACAAGATGCCGAAGTGCCAGTTCCTGTTTTCTGCTGTTTTTGTATTCCAGAAAAGCTAGTCTGGAAATATTCTCGGAATTGGACGAAACTACACGGGGTGCCTATTTTTCCAGAACACGCCTGACGGAGCGAAGGAGCAGCAGAGGAGGGCCACCAGGAGGCCACACGCACCAGGGCGCGGGCCCCCCTTCTGCCGCGCCCTGGGTGGTGTGGGCCCCTCGGGGGTCCGCAGCCGCCGCCCTTTCGCCTACTTATTCCCCCCGACGCGAAAACCCTAAGTACCTGAGCAAATATCCACGAAAAGTTCCAGAGACGCCGCCGTCGTCAACCCTAGCTCGGGAGGGTTCAGAACCTCTTCCCGGCACCCTGCCGGAGAGGGGAATCGTCACCGGAGGCTTCTACATCGCCATGCCTGCCTCCGGAGTGATGCGTGAGTAGTTCATCCTTGGACTACGGGTCCATAGCAGTAGCTAGATGGTTGTCTCTCCACTTTGTGCCATCATGTTTAGATCTTGTGAGCTGCCCTACATGATCAAGATCATATTATTGTAATGCTACATGTTGTGTTTGCTGGGATCCGATGAATATTGAATATTATGTCAAGTTGATTATCAATCTATCTTATATGTTATTTAAGATCTTGCATGCTTTCCGTTACTCGTAGATGCTTTGGCCAAGTAGATGCTTGTAACTCCAAGAGAGAGTATTTATGCTAGATAGTGGGTTCATGTCTCCGTTTAACCTGGGACAGTGACAGAAAGTTCTAAGGTTGTGGATGTGCTGTTGCCACTAGGGATAACCTAACGATGCTATGTCCACGGGCATATGTGTTTGTTTACATTACGCACTTTACTTAATGCAATTATCCGTTGCTTGCAACTTAATACCAACGGGGACTCGGATGACAACCCGGCGGTGGATTATTAGTCATAGATGCTGTTGGATAACGATCTATGTATTATGTCGTAATGCCCAATTAAATATCATAGTAGTCAACATGTCATGTATATGCATTGTCATGCGCTCACTATTCGTCAATTGCCCAGCTGTAATTTGTTCACCCAACATGTTAGTTATCTTTTATGGAGAGACACCACTAGTGAACTGTGGACCCCGGTCCATTCTTTTACACTGATTAAACAACCACAAACTGCAAACTGTTCCTTTTTCATTCTCTGCAATTTAATACTCATTTTCCACACCATACGTTTAATCCTTTGTTTTCAGCAAGCCAGTGAGATTGACAACCTCACTGTTTCGTTGGGGCAAAGTAGTTTGATTGTGTTGTGTGCAGATTCCACGTCAACAGTCCAGACTCCCTGCGACAGCTATTTTTCTGGCGCCGTTGACAACCTTCTGAAGAGTTGCTGCTCCTACTGGTTCGATAACCTTGGTTTCTTTCTGAGGGAAAACTTGCTGCTGACTACATCATACCTTCCTCTTGGGGTCTCCCAACGAACGTGTGTTTCACGTCATCAAGCTATTTTTCTGGCGCCGTTGCCGGGGAGACAGCAGTCTTCTGCAAGGGGAGTTTCACGCTTCCAATCTCTTTACTTTGTTTTTGTCTTGCTTAGTTTATTTTATTTTATCTTGTTTGCTTTCAATTATCAAAAACACAAAAAAATTAGTTACTTGCATTTAGTTTATTTTCAGTTTTGTTTTCTGTTAGTCATCATGTCTAGCCCTGTTCCAGTAGTAATGTCACCTGAAGAAGAGATCTTCACTTTCAAGCAAGGGAGTGAGGAGAGTTTTAAAGATGCTTGGTCTAGAATATCTGAGTCCTATGCTAAAACTGAACCTAAAATGACTTTAAGCCTGCTTCTTAGTAGCTTTTATTTTGGTCTTGTTCTTTGCTACAGATATGCTTTAGATGCTGTGGTAGGAGGAGATTTCCTTCGTTATGATGGGGATCAAGCTTTTAATGCTATAAAAAAATTGATTACAATTTCTAGCCCCCAATCACTAAAATTGATTTGGCTTTGACAAGCATAAGTGATAGACTTAACGCTCTTGAAACGAACATATCTGGTCTAAAGAAGGGTATAATCAGATTCGTGAACATTATGATAATGTGCCAGTAAATTTTGAACCATCGGGATGGATTCCCTCAGTAAAAGTTGTTATAAATGGTGAAACTTTTCATTCTCGCTGTGATATTATGTCTGAATTCTGTTTAATGCCCAAGAATATTTATGATTCCTTAAATCTTTGGGAGCTTTCCAAATGCGAAGATTGTATAACTTTGGGTGATAATACTATTAAATTACCAAGGGGAGTAGCCGAAGGAGTATTTACAAAACTCTTAGGGATAACAATATCTATTGATTATCTTGTCATTGAATGTGCAGGAGTAGGACAAATTACGCTTGGAAGGTCCTGTTGAAACGCTTTGGAGCAATAATAGATGTGGGCCAAGGCACTATGAATTTCGCCTCTTCACCTATGTGTAACCAAGTATTTCCTAAAGATAAAGGTAAAGGTAAGAGAGCTAAGCGTAAGAATGTTGATGCTTCTTCACTTGGTAATACTTGATGCATGCTTTGTGCCTAGCTAAAAGGCGTTAAAGAAAAGCGCTTATGGGAGGCAACCCATTTTATTTTTCTGCAATTTTTCTTTTATTGAGTCAAGGAGTTTGTTTACTTCTGTAGCAACTCCTTTGTATCTTTATTTTCTCGCATTGTTGTGCCAAGAGTAGCCTCTAATGATAAGATGATGCTTAATTTTGATTGCTGCGCAGAAACAGATTTTTGCTGTTCACTGTACGAAATTCCTAAAATCACCAGATTGTTAAAAATCTGAAATTTTTGTGCGTAATCTTTATGAATGTCTGAAACTTTCATTAGTTCAGAGTTTCTCGATCTGAGCGTCGTAAGTGCCTCGAAAAAATTCGTCTTTGCGGACTGTTCTGTTTTAGACAGATTATGCCTTTTTATTTTTGCATTCTCTCTTTTACTAGTGTTGAGTGAAATTCTTTTTTGGGTGGAAGAGCTTCACATAACATCAGTGGCTGTAGCTAATGTTTAAAGTAACAAATCATATTGCGTCTTTAGAACATGTGAATTTTTGATTATGCACTAACCCTCTAATGAGATCTACTTTGAGTTTGGTGTGACGGAAGTTTTCAAGGGTCAAGAGAGAAGGATGATATAATAGGATCAAGAAGAGTGAAGAGCTTAAGCTTGGGGAGGCTCCCATGGATCTCCCCAGCATATTTCAAGAAGACTCAAGCGTCTAAGCTTGGGGATGCCCAAGGCATCCCCTTCTTCATCGTCAAAATTATCAGGTCATCTCTAGTGAAACTATATTTTAATTCTTTCACATCATATGTGCTTTTCTTGGAGCGTCTGTGTGCTTTTTATTTTCAGTATTGCATTTTATTTTCAATAAAGCTTGACTGGACCCTAGCATTCTTGATTGGGAGAGAGACACGCTCCGCTTTTTCATGAGAATACTCCTATTCTTCACTTATATTTGTTGAGTATTCATATCTAGCGCTGTTCAGCTTTTAGCTCTTGTTTTCATGTATCTCTTGTCAGAGCTATTAGCTTTCTTTTGTAGAAAGTACTCTCTTGCTTCACTTATATTTGTTTGGAGAGTTGATGAAATAAATTGATTGGTGTTTGGTTGGTTCAGAAAATGTTGCATGTGGTAATTGGTATAAGGAAAAACTTGCTTAATCTTGTAGATCACTAAAATGGATAACTTGATGCTTGTCAATTGTTTTGAGTTAACAAGTAGATCATGATTAAATTGTGCATCACATGAGTTAAGCCTATTAGTGAAGAACTACCGTAAAGCTTGTTGAAAATTTGGTTTGCATCGGTGGTACCTCTAAGGTCTAGATATTTTCTAATAACAGGGTTTGGTTAACAAGGAAGACGGTATGAAGTCTTATAACGTTTGCAATATGTTTGTCATATAAAACTTGGTGTACGGGTTGATATTCTTGTTTGCTTACATAACCTTGCTAGCCTAAACTCTGTACTGAGAGGGAATGCTTCTCGTGCATCCAAATCCTTGAGCCAAAATCCATGCCATTTGTGTCCACCATAACTACCTATATGTGGTATTTCCTTGCCACTCCAAGTAAATTTTTCATGTGCTACCTTTAAATTATTCAAAATGTTATTATTCCCTTTTTGTGTCAATGTTTACTAGCTCATGAGGAATTAGTGTGGTTATTCTTTATTCTATTTGTCGAGTGGACTTTTACACCTGGACTAGTGGCATATACATCCGCTTATCCAATAACTTGCAAAAAGAGCTGGCAACGGGGTGCCCAGTCCCAATTAATTACAACTTTAACCAATTAATTCTCTTCACACTTTTGCCCTGATTCATCAGTAAGCAATGACAAACAGTGAAATACCTGAATGTGTGTAAACCAAAGAGAAAGAGGGATGATCTGCCTTGCTGGTAGAAATAACGTCCTTCATGGGAGCCGCTCTTAAAAGTCCGTTCGACAGGTAGAATACTGTTCTCACCCGCTACCATTCGTTGACAATTAACAAACACCTCTCAAAAATAGATACTCCTCCATGGTATGTGATTGATGGAAGGCACCCGAGGATTCGGTTAGCCATGGCTTGTGTTAGCAAGGTTGGGAGGAGTATCAAATATTTTATGCAATCTCTATATGCTTTCAAAAACCTAAAAGCTCTAGCACATGATTTAATCCCTGCTTCCCTCTGCGAAGGGCCTTTCTTTTACTTTTATGTTGAGTCAGTTTTCCTATTCTTTCTGTCTTCCACAAGCAAACACTAGTGTCAACTTTGTTACAACATGCGTTATATGCAATGTATTGGACTTGTTATACTACTTTGTGTTGACAATATCCATGAGATAAATATGTTGAAAGTTGAAGCAAATGCTGAAACTAAATTCTTCCTTTGTGTTGATTAAATACCTTTTATTAGAAACTATTGCTTTATGAGTTAACACTTATGCAAAACTGTTTGATGCTTGTCTCGAAAGTACTATTCATGAAAACGTTTAGCTTGTGTGATTCATTGTTTACTCATTATCTATTTGGTAGCAAATTATAGACCATTGACTTGGATCACTTCATTCATTTACATGTGCCTTGCAATATTATATGATCAAGATTATGATAGTAGCATGTCACCTCAAAAATTATTTTGTTTTTATCGTTTACCTACTCGAGGACGAGTAGGAACTAAGCTTGGGGATGCTGATACGTCTCAAACGTATCTATAATTTTTGATGTTCCATGCTTGTTTTATACCAATTGCTACATGTTTTGCATCTACTTTATATCACTTTTATACATTTTTTGGGACTAACCTATTAACAAGATGCCGAAGTGCCAGTTCCTGTTTTCTGCTGTTTTTGTATTCCAGAAAAGCTAGTCTGGAAATATTCTCGGAATTGGACGAAACTACACGGGGGTGCCTATTTTTCCAGAACACGCCTGACGGAGCGAAGGAGCAGCAGAGGAGGGCCACCAGGAGGCCACACGCACCAGGGCGCGGGCCCCCCTCTGCCGCGCCCTGGGTGGTGTGGGCCCCTCGGGGGTCCGCAGCCGCCGCCCTTTCGCCTACTTATTCCCCCCGACGCGAAAACCCTAAGTACCTGAGCAAATATCCACGAAAAGTTCCAGAGACGCCGCCGTCGTCAACCCTAGCTCGGGAGGGTTCAGAACCTCTTCCCGGCACCCTGCCGGAGAGGGGAATCGTCACCGGAGGCTTCTACATCGCCATGCCTGCCTCCGGAGTGATGCGTGAGTAGTTCATCCTTGGACTACGGGTCCATAGCAGTAGCTAGATGGTTGTCTCTCCACTTTGTGCCATCATGTTTAGATCTTGTGAGCTGCCCTACATGATCAAGATCATATTATTGTAATGCTACATGTTGTGTTTGCTGGGATCCGATGAATATTGAATATTATGTCAAGTTGATTATCAATCTATCTTATATGTTATTTAAGATCTTGCATGCTTTCCGTTACTCGTAGATGCTTTGGCCAAGTAGATGCTTGTAACTCCAAGAGAGAGTATTTATGCTAGATAGTGGGTTCATGTCTCCGTTTAACCTGGGACAGTGACAGAAAGTTCTAAGGTTGTGGATGTGCTGTTGCCACTAGGGATAACCTAACGATGCTATGTCCACGGGCATATGTGTTTGTTTACATTACGCACTTTACTTAATGCAATTATCCGTTGCTTGCAACTTAATACCAACGGGGGACTCGGATGACAACCCGGCGGTGGATTATTAGTCATAGATGCTGTTGGATAACGATCTATGTATTATGTCGTAATGCCCAATTAAATATCATAGTAGTCAACATGTCATGTATATGCATTGTCATGCGCTCACTATTCGTCAATTGCCCAGCTGTAATTTGTTCACCCAACATGTTAGTTATCTTTTATGGAGAGACACCACTAGTGAACTGTGGACCCCGGTCCATTCTTTTACACTGATTAAACAACCACAAACTGCAAACTGTTCCTTTTTCATTCTCTGCAATTTAATACTCATTTTCCACACCATACGTTTAATCCTTTGTTTTCAGCAAGCCAGTGAGATTGACAACCTCACTGTTTCGTTGGGGCAAAGTAGTTTGATTGTGTTGTGTGCAGATTCCACGTCAACAGTCCAGACTCCCTGCGACAGCTATTTTTCTGGCGCCGTTGACAACCTTCTGAAGAGTTGCTGCTCCTACTGGTTCGATAACCTTGGTTTCTTTCTGAGGGAAAACTTGCTGCTGACTACATCATACCTTCCTCTTGGGGTCTCCCAACGAACGTGTGTTTCACGTCATCACGCCGCCGTGCCGAGAGGAGCTGCGCTCGGCCGAAGCCATCTCCGCGTCCACCGCAGTTCTCCCACGCAACCTTTGGAGGCGCGGGGCCGCCGCCACCGCGGTCGAGCCGTCGGCAGCGGCGGCGAGGATGGGAACTGGGTGGGGCGGCTAGTGGCGGCGGGCTAGGTTTCCCTCGAGCCGCTCACGAGGAGCGACGCGAGGGTCGGGGAGATTTCCTTATGGCTATGTCAACTGGAACTTATAATTTTACCAACAAAGAAAAAAATGATATGCTACCTGAATAAATTTTAGTCTGCACGGATTTGCACTTGGTTCACAAATAACTCTACATATTAAAACCAGATTTTATGAAGTTTTTACTGCTTCAGAAATTGCACCTACTTCAACATATTAAAACCAGATTTTATCAAATTTACTAATTCAAACTGGAATACATTAGAAAGTATGGCACAAACTTCTACATAGCAGTCAACCACACTATCCAGCATGTGTATGATTTTAACCTAAACTCATCGAACATAGTAAAAATTATAACACCTACTTCAACATATCCAATAACTACATTCCACTGCTTTCAGGTCGCAAACAAACCGCAATATATTTTAACCCGGGTGGTATATTCAGTCGACAGTGCAAACTCCCAATATTTTGTGCCAGTAGGTATATTTATCCCACACAAACAGATGCCAGAAATTGACAATGGGTCCTATTGTTTGATGTGAGAAGCTGGGCAATTACTCTAGAATGGAACATAATACGAGCAGCAACAAATGAGCAAAGTGACGTTTCAACTTACTTTCACATAGTATTTGCCAGTTTGCCACACGATTCCTGGTGATGTCCTGCTTGAGACAATCTGCTTCCGACCACTGGTACTCCACATGGCCTTGCGTCGGTCGCCGAGAAAATTAAAATGGCTGACAGTTACAGTGTCTGAACACTGAACACAATCTGGAACCTGAACTTAAGAAGGACAGACCTCCTCTCCTTACCATACAACTTGTAATGCTTTTGCTTATGTTAAGATCGAACGTCACATGAAGCATTAGTGCCATAAAATTTAGTCCACAGCTCTATCTTACAACTACTGTTCTCTGTTTACTCATTAATTACAAGGACATTCTGAACTCTCGATATGTAGTTCAATTTAAAAAAAACATTGTTTCGCAGTATGATCCAATCGACACTCATAACAAAATAAAGTAAATATAAAAGTACAAAGCCTATGCAGAACAATATGCAAGCATCTGAATCTACCAAACCCATCTAGAAACAGCAACTACAAATCGTGTCACATATTGTTTTATGCAAAGCACAACCTAAGTTCGTAGTAGCAGTTGTGCTAGAAACTGTATCCAACAATGAATAAATTACAAGATCCATTAGTACAAGGGATGAAACATAGACACCAGGGAGGGTTACAGAAATAGATGAGGCACTCGTAAATTTAAAAGTACCAGACAGATATACACCATTGGGTTATTTATACGTTCATCAATACAATACGATCCAAAATCTAGGCACAAATTAAGTGCAGCGAAATGAAACAAGGGAAGTAACTGTACAGCAGATAACTAAAGAGGCGACATCAATTCAACAGTCCATCTTCGTAGAATTGGATCAGCAGCAGCCCAGCTACTCTTAACTCAGCTTTTCTTAATTGTTTGAGTGGCTAACAAATTGTGCTGGTACAAGATAGAAAATCAGGATAGCCAAAGAAGATCATATCAATGTACCGACGTGGTGACACGTCCGTGCTAGATGCGACGCGGTGTCGAAGTAGCGGCGGAGATAGGTCCTGTTCAAGGAGGAGGATGAGGGGGCGGCGGCGAGATCGGGCGTGAGGTGGGGATGGCGGCGAGAACGGGCGTGAGGTGGGGCGGCGGCGAGATCCGCGGTGAGGTGTGGCGGCGGCGAGATCGGCTCGTCTGGTCGGGCGGCGAGATCAGTGGCGGCGGCGAGATTTGCTATTTTTTACTGCGGCGCTACTTAAAAAAAATACTAGCTTACTGGGCCTCCTGGGCCTAATCTCTGCCCCTTCATCTCAGCCGTCCGTACCAAATCATACTAGTCCCGTCCGCTGACCATTGAAAGGTACTGTAAAAGTCCCCTATTGTTTGTACCATCACTTCCCAAAAATTTAGGATAATACCTCTTAGAAGTATCTTTCACGTGATCCCCATCAACAGACTCAGAGGATTTTCATGGTACGCATCTGTTCCATCAGCATCATACTCACCTAGAACATAATCTTGAATAACCTTCAAGAAAGGTACACATTTAATAAAGCAACTAAATGCTCGAGCAACTACTACGACATGCATATATGACAGTGTCAAAGCATGAAGATACGCATGGTTCGTAAGGCATTAAGGCATCCTAAGGCGGCGGCGGGGGCCATGAAGATATGTATTTGAAGGAGCCACTAATACTATTGGAGCTCATATTGTTTCTTTCTTCTAAATGTAAATGAGCTCAGTTCTGGTATCTCATGTTAAAGCTAGCAATTCTTGTACTGAAACAGTTCGGAATTAGTTTTTTTTTGTGGACGGGTAGAAAGATAAATAATAAGTATAATCGTTATCAGCCTCGCCAAAGAAAATAGCTTACCTTCTCACGCTCTTCATGAACCTGTCGGATCTTCCCATAATAGCAGAATTCGTAAGACCACCAACCTACTGTTGCGTTAACAACAATAATAACGATCACATCTTTTTTTCAGGCATTCTATTAACCTGGCACACGCGCACCACAAAGAAAGAGTCAGCATGCCCACCCTGTAAAAGCACTGATCGTTGAGAACCTCCATCAGTTCATCAGGCTCCTTTGGTGCAATGCTTTGCCTCGTGGCTAGTCATTGGTTCAGATTCCTGGCCATTCTCCTGCAGCAAAACAGTAAATATGTTTAGCGCATAATCTATTTCGTGCCTGGGCACCGTTTGGACGTTACAGAGTGCGCGCACGGTGACGCGTCCGATTGTGATCGCACGTCTCTCTTTGTTTGTGCACAACGCCGAAGACTGTAACGACCCCATGATGCTGGCAAAATCTACGATAACCCCCCCCAGTTCGCGCGCCTTCTATCATATGCCCCCCTTTGTGTCACTGACATGTGGGGTGACACAAGGGGGGCATATGATAGAAGGCGCGCGAACTAGGGGGGGTTATCATCAATTGCCCCGATGATGCTGCAGATAGAATCCAGTTCCTCATTCCCCTCTCACGCCTCCATGGTCACGCCGCCGCCGCCGCCGTAGCCCGATCCCAGCCAGCCACCGCTGCTGCTGGAGAAGACCCGCGCCTACGCCCCCAACCTCCGTAGCCTGATCTCGACCGGTCACCGCCGCTCCGAAGACCCGCGCCGCCGGACGGCCAGCCGTCGCGGAGGCTGCGCACGAGGAGAGCCGTGCGCGTCCTCGGTCGAGAAGAGGTTCACCGCCGCCGCAATATCCAGCGACGTGGGCTGGTCCTCGTTCCACCATCTGCCTCTCGACGGCGCAGGCAGACTCCCGCGAAGAAGCCGAGCAGGTCCGCCCGCTGGCCTCCCGCGTGCGGTAGCGACGGCCTTCCCTGCTCAGGCTTCAGGTGGGATCTACAGTAGCTGACGGTAAAGGCCAAGGCGAGGACCTGCACACAGAGGATGGAGCCTAAGATGCGCTGTCCAGGTCGAGCTGCCCCCAGAGTCCTTCCACGAGGACTGGCAGCCCACTCCGGACTCTTGCCTGGGTACTAATGCTCTTCTTCCTCCTCCTTTTGTCTTCTGCATCTCACAGTTGATTTGTTCCGATTGATTCAGTGCTATGTGTTGGTGAATTTTGACAGTTGTTTGATCAGTAGCAGTACTAGTAGATTTGTCTCGAAAGAATGGAAAGCGTGTCTCTCATTTGTCATTTGTAATTTCATATGGAATTTCTGTCTTATGTGTCTAAAATTGCTGCTGGTAGTTTGATCAGCAAGTAAATAATGCTAGTAAATTTGGTTAAAATTGATCGTGCTTTCCTTCTTACAAAACTGATAATAATTGTATGGCATCCCAAAGTTTAGCTGGTCTTCATTACAGCAAGCAATACTTCTGTTAAGTCTCTGGTTTTTCTTCGCATCTCAGGTGAGCACAGCCCTAGAAAAATTCGATCCCTTTCAATTTGTGTAAGTAGATCATGGTGATAACTGTTCTACTTGTTTTTCTTTTGAGGATATGTATTTCCTAGTATATTTAGATGCAATTTTTAGTGCAATCATATAGGTTTTGTTAAACGAGATGCATTTCTTGCTATTTTGTCACATCCATGCCTCACGAGATGTAATATTGAGTACAAACGAATAAGTTTTGTTACTTCCCATGTTTACCGAGATGTAATTCTGGGTATTTTTTTACATTCGTGCCTAACTACATGTAATTTTGGGTGCACTGGTTACAATGTGCATATATACTAGTTTTATTACATGGTTTGCTTAATTTATCTACTGTTTTTTTACATCCTCTTACTGAAAGTTACATCAATATCGGATGCACATACATGAATGTTGTTTTCTCAAACATCAGTTGTAGTTCGATTCTTTTTTACGAGACCGTTGATTCATGATGCCGGGATGTATTTTTTGGTTTCACAGATGTAGTTTTGCAAATACCAGGGATGTAATTTTTGCATCTGATAGAGGTAGTTCTACAAGTATTTGAGATGTAATATTTGCAGTTGATAGATGTCCTTCTACAAGCAATGCGGTTGTAATTTTGCGGTTTATATATGTAGTTCTACAAGTATTGGGGATGTAAATTTTGCTTTGAAGTAACTTTTGTTTCATATATCCACATTTCAACATAATTTCTCCATGTCTAAAGCCCTGTTTCATCTTCACATTTTGTAAGATATGTCTCTTCCTTCACATTCAGTACGATGGAAGGGTCAAGACATAAAACTAGTATGCTCTTCTTTTTCCAACTAGGATGTAATTTTGGTCTAAGTTTAATAATACACCAAAAGTAACACTACACTGTATATTACCTTCTACTGGTTTTTCTACATCCCTGGGAGCAAATTTCAGCTATGGGGAATGGGGATTCACGCGATTAAGTTTATAGGAGAAGAAAGAGGAGGTTGATGCATGTACATGTGATTTTATCTTGGGTTTTGATGTTCTTGAAAAAAATCTTTGGTTTTGATGAAAACCGACGTGGATGTAAAGATCTCGAACTATTTCCATGTCACTTGCGCCGCCGAAGTGGGCGAGGAGAAGGTGGGCGAATGGCTGGGGAGGGGCAGGTATTGTTTTGGTCAACTTTTGATGTTGCATCACGAAAAAGTAGCGCTACATGCAAATTACTCCAGGGAAGGAGGTAGTGGGAACGTGGGGACAAGGAATATTCTACTTTTGGAACGCGGGACATCGGACACAGGTTTCTTTCCTTTTTCGGGAGGGGCACCGCAGACGACTACACAGTGCGCGCGCACTGTGTAGTCGCGTCCTATGTTTATTTAGCAGTTACGATTAGAGGAAGTACGTTTGTCAAACATCAATCTCTGCAGCAAGGACTTCAAGTAAAATACTAAAATTTAGAATTTCAGACAGCAATGGCATGGGATACCCATGACTTAGTAGAAACATGTCGAATCAGCATTGCTTATAGCATATTCTCCTATTAGAGAAAACTAAAAGGTAAGCAGCTCCTCCTCCTACCTGCACTCTTTGCAAAATCCTAGCTAGTTGCTACTTTTCAGATGTCACGGCTTGATTACTGGAGTATCATCTTACTGTGGCCTAAATTCTTACTGGCTAAACCCGGCAATTCTGAACTAAGAAAAGCACATGATCTAAAGAACAGAAGGAGAACTCACTCACCGGGTGGTACGGCGCGTCGACGGTGTGGAACTCCACGCGGTACCTCGGCTCACGCGAGTTCTTCCCAAACGGCACACCTGCCAATCACCAACAACTTCAGTATAACCCTGTTTTTTTTTCAGTAGCCAGCTAGATACGTTCATGGTTCATCCGTTACAATTCCTTGCCGCATGAGCGCGAGGCGACAGCCTTCTCGACTACTGAGAGCTAGATCTGGCCAGGAAATGCGCAGTACTACAAGCTCGCTTGCAGCGACCTATCTACGGCCGATATCGCGTTGGGCCCGGCGAGGAGGCCACGTAGAAGCATCGGGCGGGTGCGATTACCTGAAGTGGTCGTTGGCGGCCGCCCCGGCGACCAGGAGCAGGAGGAAGAGCGGCGGGAACATCTGTCCGGCGGCGAACCCCATCGGCGACGGCGTACGGAGGAGCTCCGATTACTCGCGTCGCGTCAGCTGGACCCGGGGGAGATCGGGGGCGAGAGAGTCAGAGTGGGAGACGACGTGAAGACTCTGTCCCGCCTTCGAAGCGCTCTTTCCGCTTTCGAAGATCGGTCGCGTTTCCTACAAGATACTCGCCTTCTCATGCAGCGTCACGTATAATTTGTTTCCGCCTTCCGATCATGGATCGGTTGCAACTTCTCTCGGTGGCAAGGCCGTGTGCTCCCAGCTAATCTTTTTTTAATGAAAGTGGAAAGAACACGCAGTCAAATTATTGCATCGAAAGAGATAAAATAACGGGCAACTGTGTAAAATAAGCGACAAGTTACACCATGAAAGGGTTGAGTACTTCTGCAGGATTAGACAAAGTGTTTCTCCTCCCCTTCCTCTCTACAGTAAATCCAGAGGCGAAGCCGGAGGCGACTGCGTCCCTCCCGTCGAGCGCCGGCGAGGCCGGTGGTTCCCTCCTCCTCCGTTCGCTGCCTCGGCAGCGGGAGGGTGGGGGAACCCTGGTTCTCCGATTCCGGCCTGTAGATAGGGTTAGGGTTAGGTTTTCTTGGGGCGCCGCCGGGGTGGTGGTGGGGGCGCCGCGTCGGAATAAGTTGCTGCGGCTTCTCCCCCACCACGGCGTCTCTCGGGGCGGCGTGAAGGAGTCGACGGCGTCGTTTTCTTGTTGTTCGTGCGCGACGGCAAGATCTAGGTGCCTCTGCTGGATGCGTTCCGGAGAGGCTCTTGTTCCTGGAGGAGGATGCCGAGGCGGTGGCGGCGCCCTTCTCCGTTGGATTTTGTTCCGAGGCCCCTTCCTCGCTTCGCCGTCGTCTGCTCCGGCGCCGGTGAGGGGCCTGGTGGAAGCTTGTACAGGGGCGTCATCGAGTGCTGCGCTCGGCTCTGGCGCTGGGAAGGTCCGATGGTGGAGGATCTGGCAAGGTTTGGCCGCTCCGGCGGTGGCTGGTGCTGGAGCTGGACGTGGGAGCGGCTTGGCTGTGCGTGTTCATCGGCAAAGGTCTCGTCGCTGGCGGCGAGCGGATTCTGCAGTCTTCTTCAATGTTGGAGGTCCTCCCTCTTCTAGGCGGCTGGCGGTTGGGCCTCTTCTTCTCCGGTGGCTTCGTCGGCGACGAGGAGCTCTGGTGGTTCAGCGGCGCTCTGCTGCTGTAGTGCTTCGAGTTGGGTGCGCGCTATGCAAATCTGCGTATGTACTTCGTTTCTGTATCGGTTGATTATACGCAGCTTTGTACTTTCAAAAAAAAGTTACACCATGAAAGTGTCATAGCATTCCCGCACATCACGATGCTAGTCTTATGACTACACGGAGTTGTTAGCAAAAAACCGCAACTTTGATGCGTAAATTGCGAAAAACCGCAACTTTGATGCGGAATCGCACAAAACCGCAACTATGATGCACGTTTGTTGCAATGTGCACACATTCTGCGCTAAGAGCCGATTGACCCTCTAACTAAGTATGTGGCCCGACCGGGCTTGGCGGCGCCCAGGCGAGGTCGCCGTGGGGCGCGAGGCCGGGGGAGGTGGCCGTGCGGTGCGCCCGGTCTTGGCGGCGACGGGCGAGGCGGCCGTGTGGAGCGCGGCCGGAGGAGGCGGCGGTTCGGCGCGCGGCAGGGGGATTCGGCGGCGCGACACGCGGCCGGAGGAGGCGGCGTGCGGCCAGGCTTGGCGATGGGGCGGGGCTCCCTTGTTCTTCTGGCCCGCCGGCCGTGGCCCTCCGCTCAGGACGCCGCTCTGCCGCGGCCTCACCCGAGAGATGCGTCGTGGTCAACGCTCGAGGGATAAAATGTTGATTTTTTTCCAGTTTTAATTTTTTAGTTGCCCTGTCAAGTGGGGTCTTGGTCCGGCTCAGCAAATTGGAGAAATTACTGCCACGTCAGGTCCGACAAATGTAGGGATTCAGTGTCAATTCGCGCTTAGGACAGAAAGTTTGCACATTGCAACAAAATTGCATCAAACTTGCGGTTTTGTGCGATTCCGCATCAAAGTTGCGGTTTTTCGCAATTTACGCATCAAAGTTGCGGTTTTATGCTAACAACTCGACTACACGCCACAAGACATCTCCAAGGAGAACGAGAGCATGCATCTGTAAGAATCGTCAACCCAACTGTGCCTCTCTCTCAGACAAGTAGCATGGAGATTAGAGATCACTCTAGATCATACATGCAACCCATTCGTCATGGTGGGAAGAAGATCTCAAAGACGGCTCCAACAAAAACCACAACACTCGCAAGAGTAATCGTTGCTAGAACAGGTCATAAACTCCGATAGATTTCATTTGGCCCCCATCTTTTTATCCCCAGATAGCTGTAGCACCTCTCGGAAAAGTAGCTTGGAGAATGGGGGAAAGAGAGCGGCTTTTTGGTGCCCGAGCGTACCTACTCTCGGAATCTGAATCGTCAATTTGGCGCTTGATCTGTGCCCACGTGCATTGCGGGAGTGGGCAGAGTCTAGTAAATGGCGTGGTAAAACTCTGTTCTGAAGCGTAGGGTGGGGCCACTGTAATACCCCCAGCATTTAGGAGTTATCGGAAGGCAGAAATAGAAATTTGTGTATCTGCATGCATGCATTCGAAAAACCTGAATAAATTTTTCGCGAATTAAAAACCCTGGAGGGATCGGAGTTCATTCATCTTCGTGAATTAGGTTTAGTTCATTTTAGGTGAATGCAAATAAATTTCGACATGATCTCAAGGTAATTTATTGGTTGTGGAAAATTTTGAATCCTATTTGAATATTTAAATAAATGGAATTTGTAAAGTAATTCAAATTAAATAAATAAGATATATAGAAACAATAATTAAGTAAATAAAACTATAGTTGTTTACTTTAAACCTTTACAACACATATTACAATTTATAGAATTCTTGAAAGACAAACAAATAACTTTATTGATAAAGTACAATAATACATTGTCATTACAATTATATTACAACAAATTGAATTACAACGAACTGAAATACAAAAAGGAATATTACAATTGTTCCTAAACTAAATTGTCTTGTATTTCTTGCTTATTCTTTTTGATCTTTATTCCAATATTGTTTTCCTGCAAAACAAATAAGAAACAAATACATAATACAAAGAGGGGTTAGGGGTTAGTATTACTCTCAGTCTTGCAATAAGATGTATTGCTATTTGCATCATCGAGTTTAATTAGGCGACTAAGTGTAGTATCTGTTCAAAACACACAAGTTTATGCCTCAGTGCAACATCATTGGCTAGGTCACAAATCCACTTGGCAAGCGAAAATAATGCACAACTTACAGATAATCTCAAGCCAGCCGAAGCTTTGCTTCCAGGTTCAAAGGATCTGAATAAGCAGGAAGGCAGGCAGCACTATCACACATGCAGTTCACTGTGCTGTCAACAGCACAACAACCAGCCTGAAGGGATAAGAGCACCAGGTCGTAGCAACTAAGCAAACTAGCACCATGTCACTCTCAGAAGAACTAGCTCGAGTTCATCAACTAGTTCATCACCAAAACCACAAAACCATCCACTGTTCCACCACTGGATCTTTGCTAAGAGCAAGAATAAGATAGGATAGAAGAAGCAAGGACCACTGGAGCAAGGAGGGAAGACCAGGAGCAAGAGGATAACATCTGGAGCTGGAGGAGCAGGCCAGCAAGGAGAGCAAGGTGAGGAGCCCCAGGATTTGTTGATCAAGCAAGTAGCAGATCCACAAGCAACCACACACAACCAACACCATCACACACCAGAAGGTGATTACCAATATTCTTTAGCAAAAGTATTTGCTAGAATAAATAGGAGGGTGGCTGGGTTGTTTCCTTAGATCAGCATAGGAGTGCTATACTAAAATCATCACAGGAAATAAAATAACACAAGCAAGTATCTGTTCTTATTAAAAAAAGCCTCAGCCTGTGCATCATAGGCAGGGGATGTAAATCCACAAATCTAAGCAAAGGCATATAAGCAAATCTTGCTTGGAATCACATCTGTTGATAGCACATATCCAGCATGTGGATTGCTGAGCACAAATCCTACAAGGAAGAGCACCACAAGCACAAACCACATACTAAAATAGCACTATCAAAATTGTCGGAATCCATTATACCCAAAAGGACTAGGCCATCATGTAAATTATTGAAAACTGAATTGTGTTAAGCAGAGGCACACCTCTGAACCCAAGGTTCTCTGAACCCAAGGTTCAGAGTAGCACACACTACCTACACCTCCATTAGCAGATAATTGAGATTAGCATAAGACAACACAAACAATTATCACCACAGCCACAGCCACTAGCTAGCTAATCTCCCACAGGATTAATGAAGCACTAGAGCATCCAGTGTTCATCCCCGAAGCATCAGAATAGCATAGTCAATACCTAATCATCCATCAAACCGAAATCACATGGTAGACTAGGCATTCCAGAGCAAGGCATGAAGGCCCGGAGGGGGAAGAGAAGAAGAGAGAGAGGAGGGGAGCTTACCAGCGCCCATGGTCGAAGCTCCACGGCGACGGGGCAGTGCCCGTGTGGCCAATGGAGAAGGACCACAGGGAGGCGAGCTTCACCTACACCACCACGGCGGCACAGAGGGTGCAGCACTGCACCAAGCCACGGCGGAGCAGCTAGGACCGGGAGCACGTCAACGCCGCACTGCCACCGGCACCCTAGGCTCGGGTACGGGTCGTGCACGGCCGCATCAGGCGAGGAGGAGTGAATCGCCGGGGTAGGAAGGGAGAGGATCGAGTGGCGCTTCGATTGCGCCCTAGCACGGCGGCGGAGCTGGCCGGAGCACGCCGGAGCCGGCCGGCGGCGGCGAAGGCGAAAGGGGATCGCGTCGGGCATGGGAGCGAGGCGAGCGTGAGAGAGAGAGGTGAGAGATGGGTGGCTCGGATCGGACACCGACCGAGCCAGGTTTCAGTTTGGACTGGTTCAACCAGATTTGACCAAGGGTATTATGGTCATTTCACAAATCCAAAAATTAATAATTCAGAAATATTTAAATTGAATAAACTTTGGAAATTCATAACAATTTCATATTAAATCAGAATAACATAAATAATATACCAAATTTAATAGAAAAATAAAATCTATTTGTTTATATAAATAAACTACTTGTTTGACTAAATTTGTATCATTCAAAAATTGAAACAAACATTTACCTAAATTTGAAGATGAAGCTAATTTGAAATGCTATCTTGGATGCATTTCAAATACATTAATTCATATGTTTAATTTCAAATATGGAATTTGTTTCAATAATATTATTTATGACCATTTTAAGAATTCTATTTTAAAACATGTGTTAGTAATATTCTTTAAGTGGTTATTTAAAAGGTATTTTCTATAAAGAAAATAATTATTATTCAAGAAATTTTAAATAGAAACAAATTGCTAAGTCACCATGTTATTATTCCATGATATCCCATATAGTTCTTAATTCATATGAGTGAATTCTCTACTTAATAAAATATGACCATCTTGATTAATAACCTTTAGTGATTGGATTGTTTTGTGTTAGAACCTTATTCATATCTATAACCTAAAAGCAAACATTTAGTATCATGATGTTATTTTACTTTACTCTTATGTTTAATATGGTACTTTAAGTTAAAGTTAAAAACTCATACTTCTTGTGAAGTAAACTTGAAGATAAACGAAATCTTTGATAAATCATCTAAACTTAACCACACACAATATCGGGAATTACTTCGGGGTTTTATAAAGTGCATTACATATATTATGCATAATAGCATATTGCTTCTTCAAACATTAGTCCTTACCGGACCAATGTCATTCTTTCCAGATTTTGGAGTTTATGTTATATCGAAGACCTTGGCTGCATAATCTTGCAGTCAAAAAGGCAAGTTCACTCTTGCTTATCTCCTACTTGATTATGTTTATCAAAGTAAATGAAAAATACTATGGTTTATCATTGCATGAAAAAGAAAAACCTATCTTCGAATGATGTGAATTGCTATATATATATTGTTGGCTGGCAGATGGAACCATGGAATGATGTGGTTGGTGGAGGTTCCATTTGCACGGGAAAGTATTACCTAGGACTTAAGAACCAATGCCGTCAGCGTTCTTGCGCCGAAAATGAAGCGTTAACCATGAGACTTGGAATGGGACGGGAAAGTCATCTGTGATCTTTTCCCTTTCGCATGTCAACGGACTGCCAGTTCCTTAGGCTGTAGATCTTGCGGGACTACATGCACATGGGTGGGATCCCTTAATTCCCAACGGGAACTGGGGTCTATGATGGTCTGCAAGGGGATGCCTAGGTATCTACCGTAAGGGGTAGAGCCAGGGGTGATTCTGCTATGCATGAATTGGGTGGGCATGCGGGGTTGTTGGAAAAGCACGGCGAATGGCTTGGATCAACGACTGGGCCCACACCAAAGGAAGTGTGGACGGGAAAGACTCGCCCGGTTGTGCAACAACGCGTTGGTCTCTTATGGGTAAAGTAACGCACCTCTGCAGAGTGTAAAAATGTGACATGTTACTCCACGTTCCAGGAAGGAACGGCGAACGCTGCAGGAAAGGAGGCTCCTCAAGGCCCTAGCACCTGTGAATCGATGACGGGCATAGTTTTCTGAAGATAAAATGAATCTTTTCCTAAAAATATTTTACAAAGATATGCATGTTCATCCATGACCTTTTGGTATGGATGGTAGCTAGTGCATAAAACACCTTATTCCTGTTATATGAACTTGCTGAGTAACGCTCGTGTTGCTCACCCTTTCCTCTGTTGACCCCCTGCTTAGATTATTGGAGTTAGCCGAGGAAGGACAGGAATCCATCACGATGTTGGTGAGGTCTTCGACAAGGAGTCAAATCAACCTGGTGGAGTCTGCCGACGAATGAGTGGCGACAACACTTCAATGGTGGACCGTCGACGGCAATGCTTACGGACAAGACGTCTATTCTTGGAAGGAGAAGCACAACGCTAGACAAGGAGATTCCAGATGAATAGTTAGGGTGTGAGAACAGTAGTTGTGGATTAGGAGTTTAAGTAGAGCTGGTATCCAGCTTAGTACTACGACTTGGATCTTTTTGAGAGTTTCATTTGCACGAGACCTACTTCTGTTTGTAAAGGAGGTTCTCGAGATTTTGTATTGATTAGTGTTGTAATCCTATAGTATTACCTTGGACCGACTATGTTTCTGTTGTACTACTCTGAAGGATGTAATATTTACGGATTGGTCCTTCCGTGAGTATTATGTCAACGACTTGTACACTACAACATGCAGTGGTGTGCTGGGTCACTACAGCCATGAACGAACGTGCGTTTCCTCAGTTCTGAGACGGAAAAGACGACCTGTTTACTCTCTCCTTCGCGACTGGATTGGGTTTGAGCGCCGCCGCGGCCCTGGTCAAGGACGACCTCCCGCCGGCCGCTCTCGTCCCTGCCCCGTTCCCGTCCCACCGGCGGCGCCCACCGGCCGCCCCGTCCCCGCCTGCGATGAGCTTCCTCCGACCCGTCTCCCTCGACAACGGGAGCTTGAGCGCGACGACCGGCCGCATCTGGAGCTCGAGCGCGAAGACCGGCCGCAGCTGGTGCCGAGCGCGAAGACCGGCCGGCCACGTAGCTGGACTAGGCGCTCGTTCCTCTCTTTCCCTAGGCAGCTAGCTGCATCAGCTCTCGCGGCTGTACTACTTGTTTTTTTTTTGACATGGCTGTACTACTTGTTTGCCGCGGCCCTGGTCAAGGGCGACCTCCCGCCGGCCGCTCTCGTCCCTGCCCCGTTCCCGCCTACCGGCGGCGCCCACGGCCGCCCCCGTCCTCGCCTGCGACGAGCTTCCTCCGACCCATCGGAGATATCGACAACAGGAGCTCGAGCGCGACGACCGGCCGCAGCTGGATCTCGAGCGAGAAGACCGGCCGCAGCTGGTGCCGAGCGCGAAGACCGGCCGGCCCAGGAGCTGGACTAGGCGCTCGTTCCCCTCTTTCCCTAGGCAGCTAGCTGCATCAGCTCTCCGGTCGGCTGTACTACTTCTCTCCACTTTTTCGGACGAGAGGCCCTCAAGGGAGGCGCAGAAGTACTCGGACGCGTTGCCGCCGAGGAAGGCGGCGAGGAGGAGCAGCAGGAAGCAGGCGGGGTGGTGGCGGGGGGATAGGAGGAGGAAGGCGGCGAGGAGGAGCAGCAGCAGAAAGCAGGCGCTCGGGACGGCGGCATTGTACACACGCCGCCTGCGCGTGAACGACATAAAAACGGGGGTTTTAATCGGGCGGTGGGCTAGGATGGCATGGAGCTCGTGACGGCCGGCGTCGCTCGAGGTCTTGCTGCAAGGTGAGAGAGAGAGCTGTGGGACGAACAAGACGGTATAGTACTTCCTTCCATTAAGCCGTGCCGACTTCGTCGGCATTTAATTGCATAACAGCTGTGGCATGTGGGCCATTGGGCTAGATTTACCGCAGTAGAAAAAGTTGAAGGGAATCTAGCGGAACAGTGCAACACGAATCCTAGCGAGTTCGTGCGGACAGGATACAGGGAGCATGTGTGCTCGGGCACCGAATTGGATTTCTGGGAGAATGGATACCAACTTGACCCAGACAAAAAGTAAGTTTAGATCAGACATGCAATCCATTCGCCTCCAGTCGGTCATCGACTCGTCACCCTCACAACCGAGAAGAGAACACATACCTGCCAACCCGTAGGAAAAAGCCACGTACTGCCTTTCGTCCACCACTTTGGCTTACGTGTTATCGTCATCATCGTTGGTGGGCCGCAACTGCGGAAAAAGCCCCCATGTACTGCCTTTCGTCCACCACAAGGACTTTGGTCGTGGCATCGACCCTCCAGCGGCTCCGGAGAGGGATCGAGGGGGTGTTGTTTTTATTGTGATTCAAATCCATTAAGATAAAGGCTAACTTCAACCCGGATTAGGTCATCCCACTATAAATACATCTTGTAAGCCGCCGTTTGAAATAAGTCGCAAGTTGTAAATCCTCGTCGCAAGTTGGAATAAGCCGTTTGGAACATAGCCCCGAGAGGTGCGGGTGGGAGACACAGATCCTCGCGTCCGGTCGGTCATCTGTGCCCCCATAGGAAATTTTCCATGAGGTCCAACCTCTTGCTAGCCGTTTGAATGCATTCCAAGGCGCCATCCCGTCTTCCCTGCCCCTGACCTCCCCTCCGCCCCTCTCCCCCCGCCGTCGCCGCCGGGCAAAGCCCGTGCGGTGTCGGCGGCGGCGGGTTTGCCTTTCCCCGCTCGCATGGGGGTCCGCGCGGGGCGGAATCAGCCATGCGGCGGTGCGGCTCGGAGGGGGCGGCCCCCTCTCCGGCGGGGAAGTTCCTGGGGCAGCGCGGCCAAAGTCCAAGACGGAGCGGGCGGCGGCATCTAGCACTGCTTCCGGACGGCGCTGGGCGGCGAATGAAAGGGCCCGATCTGGGCTGCTGCGGGCCAGGCGGGCCTAATGCGGCCTGGAACGGGCATGGCCGACGTGACGACCCCTGAAGGCGCTGTTGGAGGTGCGGTGGTCGTGCAGCGCGGTGATGTCTACGCACGCTTCTATTCTTGTAGACAGTGTTGGGCCTCCAAGTGCAGAGGTTTGTAGAACAGCAGCAAGTTTCCCTCAAGTGAATCACCCAAGGTTTATCGAACTCAGGGAGGTAGAGGTCAAAGATATCCCTCTCAAGCAACACTGCAATTAAGATACAAGAAGTCTCTTGTATCCCCAACACACACAATACACTTGTCAGGTGTATAGGTGCACTAGTTCGGCGAAGAGATATTGAAATACAAGTAATATGGATGATTATAAGTGGTAATTGCAATCTGAAATAAAAATGGCGGCAAGCAAACATGTAGCAGAACTGGTTGTAAATGGTGTTTCAATGCTTAGAAACAAGGCCTAGATCATACTTTCACTAGTGGACACTCTCAACAATAATAATATAATTGAATACATAGATATTTCCTCTTCACTATGCTACTCTGAGTTATTCTCTCGTTGGATAACGAACACCAATCCACCGCGTAGGGCTATAAAATCACACCTTAAAGTCGCATTCCATATCTAGGGAACCCCACACTGTCAACTTGAGCGCCCTAAATAGTACTAGACAAACACCGCAATTTCTTAGAGACATCCAGCGCAAATAATAACTCATGATAAGTATTCCTGTTATCTTTAGCCTAAGAGCCACACACGGGGCGCACACTGTCAACTTCGCACCGTGGGACAAAGGTGACTCCGGAGATTACATTAATAAAACCACTTGAGTAGCAGATAAGATAATGAAGAGTAACATCTATGGATTCAACTAGATTACAAAGCTCATGATCACATAAAGATCACACCATGGGAGAGAGAGATAAACTACATAGCTACCGGTAGAGCCCTCAGCCCCGAGGGAGAACTACTCCCTCCTCATCATGGGAGGCAGCAACGGCGATGATGGAGGCGGTGGCGTCGATGGAGATGGCTCCGGGGGCAATTCCCCGTCCCAGCAAGGTGCCGAAACAGAGACTTATGTCCCCCCGAATTAGGGTTTTTGGTGGCGGCGGAGCTCTGGAACTTTTCTGGAGAAATCGTCGATCCTTCTAGGGTTTTTGGGGTAGGAGCAATATATAGGCCAAAGGGCGTCGCGAGGCGGTGCACGAGGTGACGACACCACCCCTGAGCGCCGGTAGATCCTTGGCCGCGCCGAGCCCATGTGTGGGGCCCTCGTGGCTCCACTTCGTCTCCCCTTCGGACTCCAGGTGTCTTCTGATAAAATAGGGGCCTCCGTAAATTTTCGTCCAATTCCGAGAATATTTCCAGACTAGCTTTTCTGGAATACAAAAACAACAGAAAACAAGAACTGGCACTGTGGCATCTTGTTAATAGGTTAGTCCCAGAAAATGTATAAAAATAATATAAAGTGTATATAAAACATGTAACAATTGGTATAATATCAGCATGGAACATCAAAAATTATAGATACGTTTGAGACGTATCACGCGGCGGCCGTGTGTAACCGTGGTTGTGCGGGCCAGAACTGGGCCAGGTGGGCCCCGATCTGGCGGCGCCGTCGTGGATCCATCTTGGGCTTGCCGTGTCGTAGGTGCTAGGAGGCGTCGTTGCCGTGTCGTAGGTGGTTGGTCACATGGGTGTCTCTACGGCAAGAACCATGGCGGGGGTGGTGGCTACGCCCCTTGGTCGTAAGGGCGGCAATGGGAGTAATGGCGGGTGGCTTGGGCATCTCCGGCGGTGGTGCCCAGATCTGGATATGGATGGATGATCTATTGCGTGTGTGTGTCCTTGGACCCTCTTCCTGTCACGGGGGAGTTACCGGGCGAAAGCTCCGTGCTTCGGCACTGACGGTGGCGACGCCCGTGGGTGCCGCTTTTCCTCTTGAGGACGTTGTCGGGGTGCTCATTCCGTGTCAAAGCTCCGGGTGAAAATCTAGGTCCGGTTGGACTCGACGGCGGCGACGCTCTGCGTCGTTACCCTCCCGAGGGCGTTGTCGTGGAGCTTAGGTGACCTCGGGCATGCATGGCGTGGTGTGTTCAGTCCATCCGACGCGTCTTGGTCGGCTTCGTAGTTGTGTTGTTTTCTCGCCTCTTGGCGGTTTTCGGTGCGACTTTGGTTGTCCGGTTATCTTGTGATCTTCTTTGTAAGAGGGTTACCTCACTACCTTGTGTCGTTCGGCCGTATGGCGTTTTATTTATAAAGCTGGGCGAAAACCTATGTCGAGTAGGAGGTAAATCCTCGTCGTTTGTAACCTTTTCCGATGTACTGAAGTTTTGATGGATGACAACCGTGCTTTTTTCCATTCTTGTTGGAGGGGTTTCCACGTTAAAATCTCGTATCCCGTGTGTTCAATCTTAAGGCCTTCAAAGGATTGGATACACGTAACGGAGGCAACTAAGGTGCCGGGAGGGGTTGGAGACCGCTAGACACGTCATTTGCTCCATGGCATAGCTTGTTAACCAGGGCATGCTAATTCTGTCACTGCCTTTGCAGTTTTTCTGTTTGGAATTAAAAGTGATTAAATAACTTAATAAGTATTTTCCCGGGAAGTGGTTAGTTCGTTCCTCTTTGCGCGTCCTGCTGAGGAAGAGGTTATAGTGAGCTAGCTCCGCCGTTGCATGCTGCAGCACACGGCACGCCCGTGCACCGCCGTGGTTGCGAGCGGCCCATTGCCGCGTGCATGCGTCTATATGGATGCTCTGGCCGCCGCGGCTGGCCACCATTGCGAGCGATCGGCAGAGAACTAGGCTCGCCGCACGTATATGGAGCTGGAGCACTGGTGGTCTCGGAAGAAGATGGAGCTCGAGCACTCCACGGCCGCCGGTCTCTCCGTCCTGCTGCGGCCTCGCGTCGGAGGGTCGGTGGCCGAGCGTGGCGGGTGGACGGCGCCGGCGAGTTCGGGGCATGCGCCGCCCTCGCCGACGTCCTCATCGTCGTCGATGCTCTCTGCGGCGGTCCGAGAAATGCCGCGGCGCAGAGGTTAAAGCCGGTCGCCAAGAAGCTCCGAGGGCCTTGCCTCACGCCCAGCAGCGGCGCCGGCGCTGAGAGCCAGAAGATCTGCTCGACGAAGGCCGAGGTGGGGCCGGCCGAGCGCGCGGTGGCGAAGGCGGCCGTGCTGCCAACGGCGCGGATGCGGCAGGCGCTGGCGAAGAGGGTGGCCCGGCGCATGCTGAGGCGGCGGGGCACGTCACCGCCGGCACCGGATCACGGCGGAACGAAGGTCGTGATGACGTGCTGCTGCGAGCGGCTCCCTCCTGGTTTGTGCTGCGCGCTGCACCAGCGTGGCGACGCGCCGGGCCGGCCATGGACGCGCGACGGCGGGGGCACGCGCGGGTGGGCGTTCGGCGAGTACGCGCGGTGGCGGAGGAGCGTGTGGGCGCCGAGCCGGTTCTACCTGGAGCGCGCCGGCGTCAGCCCGGAGGAGCGTGTGGACCGGGTGCCACCACGGCCCGCGCTGCTGGTCGAGCGGACCGCGAGATGCGCTGGCGTGAGCGTTCGCAGGTTCTTGCTTGTTGTCGACGGAGATCCGGAGCAACCAGGCTCAGGAATGTGACTCTGCACATTGCGATTGGCCTACCTGTATACTGTATGCTGTACAGTAGTATACTCCGTACTACGGAGTACAAATTCAAAGGAAATACATGTCAAAATTGCTCTGTCCATATGAAATGTCCAAAATTTTAGGCAACCAGCAAAAAGGGCTAAGATACGCCCACGTCGTGCATACTCTGTCCTCATACTTCGTCTAAGTTGAGATTTGTCTACCGACCCTCTCTGGCTCTCTCTCACATACAATGCAAAATTGCTTGTTTTTTTTTCGAATTAAGGAGCTCTCGCTCCCGATTTCATCACGAGGATGAAACCAATAAATAATAATACTGCAAAATTGCTTGTGTCAAGTCAAAGCTTCCCCGTTTTGACGTCTCGCTCGTGCCTTGCTCTTGATGTCGCGTTGAAACCGTCTCGTCGATGCCACATCTTAATATTGAAATTCTCTTCAGAATGTTTATTTAGAATCCTCTGTGGTGACGGGGCAAATGACCGTTATATCATTGTACTAGCCTTTTCTCAAGGGAGGGTAAAAATAGTAACCTTCTCCTCAAGTTGTCTTAGTGACTACCCTCCTCTCGTATGGATTTGGATGGGCTCTAATTTGCAAGAAACTTCACTCACTAGCCCTACGAAAAGGTTTCAACTCACCCGACATGGGAGATTCACGTTTCGGAATGTCAAACGTCTCGCCCTTTGCCTACTAACGAAATCAAAGGTTTGCTTACTCATGTTCATGCTCCTTCTTTTTTGAACAAGCATGTTCATACTCCTTGTGGACTCCTAAAGGCTGAGGGAGCCGGTTGGGGGTGAGTCCCGGAACCATAACAATTTTCAGTGGTTGAACATGCTTTGTGAAACTTCAAGGTCCACGGGCTCGTGAGTCTTATGCTAATGTGCTCAAATGTGAGCAATGTTAGGGTAATTTTCTTTTCAGGAGCCGCCATCTACTGACACGTTCTCCATAGGGGATACCTATAGCACGAATCCTCAAGCATGAATCAACGGTGAAACAAGTGCAGTTCCTGTAGGGTTTCCGGTTTAGCAGGGTAAGGAACTTTTTTCAGTGAACTTTTTTCAGTGTATGGAATCTAGTTGAATTGATTGCTTCACAAGGATAGAGAGGGAGTAAATTTCCTAAGAAATTTGCGGAGTTGACAAAAGGGAAGTGGAGAAGGTCCTTAGGTTAATAAATAACTCAAAGTCAGTGGAGTATTTCGTGACTCCCACGGTACAGATTGTTATAACTTGTACCCTCGAGCGACACGAGGGACCGAATTGAAATTTTCCTCGGGACGGCACGGCAGGCAGGAAGCACGCGCGCGGCACGTGAACCCCACCTCTAAAGTCTAAACCCTTCTTCTCCTCTGTCCCAAGTCCAAACTCGAACTCATCCCCCCTCTTCGCCGCCGCCGCCACCACCGCCGGGTCGCCCCAAACCCTAGCCCCATTCGCCACCGCAGCCGCCGCCGTCGCCGCTGCTGCTGAGCGGAGGCCGGCCATGGAGGACGTGTGCGAGGGAAGGACTTCTCCTTCCCGGCGGAGGAGGAGCGCGTGCTCAAGCTGTGGGCCGACCTCGACGCCTTCCACGAGCAGCTCCGCCGCACGGAGGGCGGCGAGGAGTTCATCTTCTACGACGGCCCCCCTTCGCCACGGCCTGCCCCACTACGGCCACATCCTCGCCGGCACCATCAAGGACGTGGTCACCCGGCACCAGGCGATGCGCGGCCGCCACGTCTCGCGCCGCTTCGGCTGGGACTGCCACGGCCTCCCCGTCGAGTTCGAGATCGACAAGGCGCTCGGCATCACCAACCGCCAGCAGGTGCTCGACCTCGGCATCGGCAAGTACAACGAGACCTGCCGCAGCATCGTCACCAAGTACGTCGCCGAGTGGGAGGCCGTCGTCACGCGCTCTGGGAGGTGGATCGACTTCAGGGACGACTACAAGACCATGGACGTCAAGTACATGGAGAGCGTCTGGTGGGTCTTCGGCCAGCTCTGGAAAAAGGACCTCGTCTACAAGGGTTTCAAGGTAATCCAACTCCGAGTTCAGAGTCTGGTATCCGCTGTTTCATTTTATATTGGGCATTTCTATTTGTGGAACTGCAAGTACAGTTGAACTGCTATAACGTTGCAGCCTCAGTATGTAGCCAGTGTCTATAAATGATGAATAAAAACACATATTTATCATATACTTGACGCTGTTGTGATGACACAGAGTTTTAACTGCTTAGGCTTGATGAATCTGTGCATTATTCTGAGTTCATAGCTTCGTATAAACAGACCTAGGCTTCAGGGTGATGAAAATTTCATAATGTTCAGAACTATGCCACCGTGACTAACTGTCTGGTTCGGTTTTAATTTGGAATGTTTGTGTCCGAAATTGGAACTACGCTGCAACCATTCAACTGTTAAAACATTGCAATTTCTGTTATGTCTCAGTAAGAATATTAAGTAACCATTGTCTAGAAACGATGAAGAAAACCACCCCTTATATGATACTTGATGCTGTTAAGGAATCCCTTGAAAGTCTTGAACGCTTCCTGTACATAACTCCGGAGTTTTGCATCCAAAGTTATGCCTATTTTAAGTTTGGAGTTCCTGTGTGTGAAATTGGAACTACACTGCAGCAGTTGAACTGTTATAACGTTGCAACCTGTTATGCCTCAGTAATAAAAGATTAAGTACCCAATGACTATAAATGGTGAATAAGACCACTTCTTATATCTTACTAGTTGAATGCCCGTGCGTTGCTACGGCGACACAGTTTGTACACCATAGTATTGAGTTCAGTTATGTATGTCTCTCAAAAACGAATTATAAACATCATATACCCACTTAAATGTACTCTTTTCGCTTCCAAGAATAGATGGTGTTTTCTCTTTGAGGAATAGATGATTTCTCGACTATACCCGATTTCAAATTTTGATTTAGCTATTTAATTTTATATAACATGAATAAAATAATTATGAAAATATAAAAGTAAAATTTGTGTTTGAAGGATCTCAATAATCGAATAATATGATAGAGAAATTTAAATGCACATTAAGTTAGGTCTTGCACCATCCTTAATCAGCCTTTCGACCAGAATTCATCGACAATATTTACACAAAGATAGATACATGTTGCTGGTGGGAATTTATTTCCAAAGAAGACTGACAATGAGCTTCTTTAGATGAAGAGAAAACATTGTAGTTTCTAATTTCACCATTCCTGTCCAATGCCCCATTCACTGGTAAACATATCGACACATCAAGAATTTCTCCACTGCTGCATAACCATCTGATAACTTAGATTTAGATTTAGGTATTAGTTGAGTGTAAAGCTGAAACAACATGATGACCATGAGCATATACATGACCATCATAACTTCTTGACCAATTGCCCCCCTTCGCCCTTCCATTACCCCATTGGATATATCCGTAGAAATATAATAGTTAAAAAATGTAGAAGGGTTCGAAAAACATACAAAACACTACGCTTGGTGCCAATTCAAGGTAAATAAAAAGTTGTGTTAGAAAAAAAACTCCAATAATATTATACATGAACATGGTTATCGTTAATTCATGGCTACTGTAAGAATAAGTGAAAAACTATACAACTTACTTGCCTGGGTTAGAAAAGCTGGAGATGGAACATCACATATTGTCCACACTAAGGAACTATGATGGAAATACACCAAAGTATGCAGCAAAAGGATTTGGATTGACGGAGCCAGATCTCACAAAAAATCCAAAATGCCAAGCATCCAGTAATTGACCAGCGTCAGGTTCCGTGCCACAGGATCCTTCATGTATTAAGAAGTGCATTTGTTGATACCAACATAGTCGATGGAGCCTTTCAGCATCCCAGACTTGTCGATGCTGAAGGTTGCCTATTTGTGCTCTATAATCTTGAGCATTGAGGGTAGCAACCATAGATAATGCGGTCACCGAACCTATAAGGATAAGTAACATAGTATAAATTTGCTTTGCTCTGAAGTCTGAACAAAATACAGTTGGTTTCTACACACTGTTGCAATCTGAACTTCTTAAGTATCCGAGATTCCTAATTCACCATAAGAAAGTTAACTAAATCAGAAGTCTGCATGCTGATGCTAAGAGCTTCTTGTCTTCTACCTTGTGTAAAAAATCAAATTACCTTGTGGAAGCATGTAATCTATGAACCTGTTGTAGTAATCACTCCTTCCTGGTTCACCTCCTAGGTTGTAGAATTATGTACACAGCTATGCATCACCAACTCCATTGACAGAAATTTTTTGACTGCAAATTAGCAAACTGATCCAGCTAGAGGGACCAGGCCAGATACTCAGGACATAGTCGAGCAAGATATCAAAAACCGATATGCATTGGACCCCATGTTCTACTCCGACATGGTTCCTGTTAGAGTGTTAGTTAAGCCCCAAGTGTGAAATTATCCTGGTTACTCTGCACTTCTTCTATAGCAAGATAGCTTGCAGGCAGGACCAGCTAGTGCCGGATTGATCAGATTATTCAGATAAAACCAACAACCCTGCAACACCGAATTATGGATTATCAAATACAAATACCAGGAATTTACCAACATGATCACAATACGCTGGACAGAAAATTAACCAAATATAGGCAATCGTAAGTGCGAACAATTCGGCAACAGAGGCAAGAAGCACATGAAAACAACAGTGGGTTCGTCTATAATATTGGAGTCCACTACAATACTACATGGCAATAGAACTCCAGCAAGCACACGATTTTCTTTCAGTTGTTGAAACGAGGGCTACTCACCGGCGAGCCTCTTGTTAGCAAAGAAAAGAATCTCCACGTTGGCCGCCTCGCACAGTATCTTCCTGCTTGCATTTGCCTTGCTGTCACAACAACACTTGCTAGAATCAGAAAAGGACCGACACACCAAAACGCAGAGAAGAATGGAGGAAGGAGGCAGCAATCGAGTGAAATACCTGGTGCACTTCTTACAGATTCTTCCTGCCATCGGCGACTCCTATTCGCAACCTACCGATCTCAACTCTCTGTCGTTCCCAGACGGACCACCTCAGGCAATCGTTGCGGAGGACCGGAGGCGGCGCCCGGCCGGCGGCGAGGAAGGCCGCGGGGCGCGGGGCTCGGCCGGCGGCGAGGAAGGCCGGGCGGCGCGGGGCCCGGCCGGCAGCGAGGAAGGCCGCGGGGCGCGGGGCTCGGCCGGCGGCGAGGAAGACCGGGCGGAGCGGGGCCCGGCCGGCGGCGAGGAAGGCCGCGGGGCACGGGGCGCGGCCGGCGGCGAGGAAGGCCGGGCGCGTCCGACGACGAATCCGAGGCCCTGGCCGCCTCAAATCGCCGCCCTCCCGGCGAACGTTTTTTTAGGAGGGGAAACGATCTGAACCGGTATGACTTATGGATGGCAGTGGTGGGTAATATGTATCAAAACGCAGGGGTAAAACTGGAAAAGTGAAAAACGTACCAACCATCACCTCTAGCCATATTATATAGTAGTATCATAGCTGGCGCTGTTGTGATGGCATGGAGTTGTAACTGTAGCAAATTTTCCATTTCTTGTATGGTGACTGCTGAGTTGGGAGTTGTGTGTCTCGGGACGAGGATGTTGCTAATAAATTAGATTGATTCGAATGTTGTTGTTGCATTGAAGTCGCCTCTTATGTTAAGCAAGTGCTGTTTCTGTAGAACTTACCTCATGATTCTTTCCAAAAGAGAAAGATTCTAAAACACACTCAAAGTGTTGGAGAGTAGAGTTTTTTCTTGTTTATTTTATTGTAAGGAATCCCTTGAAAGTCCTGAACGCTTTGTTCTTTTTCCAGGTCATGCCTTACAGCACAGGTTGCAAAACTGCACTCTCAAACTTTGAGGCAGGTCTGGACTATAGGGTGAGTAATTCGTTTTCTTCCTGGCTTAGCTCATATTCTGTTGTCGCAGTTTGTGGTAACCTTGTCTTTAATGATGTCATAGACTGTCCCAGACCCAGCAGTGATGGTCTCTTTTCCTATTATTGGTGATGCGGACAATGCAGCTCTCATTGCATGGACTACAACACCCTGGACACTCCCTAGCAATCTAGCATTGTGTGTCAATGCCAATCTTGTGTATGCCAAGGTTAGTACTACTCTGTTTTCCCGTGCTATATTTATTTCATATTAGAATGCTATTGATTGTTTTTCAGTTTCCTAACTGTTAGCAGTAGTCCACACTCCCACTTGAAAACTTTGCTGTGCAAGGAACATAGCTGTACTTAAACAGATAAAAAGTGCAGTGAAAAACTTAAGATACCCAGCAATTTTCTAACGTGAACAATTATGTGAAGTTTGAACCTCCGAAGTTCATCTAAAACTAAGTCATAATGCAAGCATAACATGAGCCTGTCAGTCAGCTTCTTAGATATTATGTTGTACATGGTTGATTAGCATTCTTCACTTGATTAGCATAACATGCGTCCTGTTGTCCTTATATAGTGGATAACTGTATATCTCCTGGCCTAATATGAGTTCTCCACCAAGAACTTATTTGCCAACTTCTGGCAAATTTCTCATGTATAGTATCAGCATTGAGAAGCATTTACCTTCCAGCAATGTCAATTACACGTATTTGTAATGTTTGTGCACAAAGGCTGTTTAACATCTTAATTAACTTAGTGTTGGAACAATGGTTGTGATATAATTAATCTCTTTCGTGATACTATATCGAGCTTTTTGCAAATAAAACGCATATTTGTCATACTGCCTGTCTGTTCTGTTCCATGTGACCATGTATGCAAATCACCTGTATTCATGTGTCATAAGGAGTTCTATCTTGGGTGCTTTTCTATACTTGCGAACTGCTATTTGTTTCTGTGTTGAGGATGCGTACTGTGTTTCCAGGTTAAGGACAAGTTAAATGGAACCGTATACATTGTCGCGGAAAGTAGGCTAGGGCAGTTGCCAGCTAAAGCCAAAGCAGCTGGAAAGAAGCAAGCACCTTCCAAGGGAAGCACTGCTGGAGCTGTCCAGGGTGGTTTGGATACTGAATCATATGAATTATTGGAAAAGATTCCTGGCTCAAGCTTAGTAGGCAAAAAGTGAGTTATATTCTACTTCTGTAACTCATGGAATTTGTTATTGATAACATAATGAAATTGTCATTTATCTGGGCTTGGAGCCTTGGAGGTGTCCACAAGGACCATGATTACTTAACTAAGATTATGAAAAACTAGATGTACTTATCACTGCAGGATATCACTCTACTTAGGCAGCCTGCTATAGCTTTGTTTACCATGTTTTGGTTTCGTCTGAATTTAGTGCTAATATTTGGTAATCCAAGCCACTTCATTTTGGATTTTCAAGTATGGTCTTTAGAATTTGATTCATTTGGAGATATTGGCTTAATTTCTTGTCCACCGATACAGTGCGTTCCACTTCCATAGTCTGCTATATAATTTTATGATTGCTGGACAACCTTTTTTTTCCAGCGTTATCACTTACCAAAATTGGCTACTCTTTTTTCGGTTACCGGATTTGCTTGAGCAACTCCAGATTTCATAGCCAAGACTATCTAGAGTTTTTTATGTGTTTTCACTGTTACTTTTCTCTGGTCGCAGATACACTCCTCTGTTTGATTTTTTCTTGGAGCTTCAAGACACTGCCTTTAGGGTGATTGCGGATAATTATGTAACTGATGATAGTGGAACCGGTGTTGTCCATTGTGCTCCCGCATTTGGTGAAGATGATCACCGTGTCTGCCTTAGCAGTGGGATAATTGAGGTTGAATAATTCTCCCATATTATTTGACTATTGAGTAACTGACATGCTATTGGCTATGGCATGCCTTCTGCTTTATAGTTGTGCAGCTTGTAATGTCTAGTTAATCATCTCTTGAAGGGTTGCCTTTTTTTAACTCTGTCGCTTTTCAAGATTGCCATGTCACGTGTTGCTTTCTAACCAGCATTTTAAACTTGTATATGCATCTTTCACATGTATTCTGCCGCGAGCATGACTTGCTTGAATATCTTTTGATTTCTGTCTGGTGGCTTCACGTCCAGGCTAGTGGACTTGTTGTAGCTGTTGATGACGATGGTTGCTTTATTGAGAAGATATCTGAGTTCAGAGGGAGACATGTCAAAGAGGCTGACAAGGATATCATCAGTGCTGTTAAAGTAAGTCGTTTTTCCAGTATTCGATGGGCTCACATTGAGTGCTTGCTCAGCATTACTTGCAACTACTCTATACTATTTTGGAGTTGAGTTCTAATCTAGTGCACAAGACATTGCATTATACATAAGTTTAAATTCTAGTATTGAACAATATTATAAGCTTGTGCATACATCTCGATGTGTTATCATATTTCTTATCTGGGTAGTCTTCAAGGGATACAATACAAGCAGAAGTTAACGAGGTTTCTAGCATGAACGGTCTCAATCTATGCCAGTTTCGAAGCCGCTTTATTATAGTTCATTACATAAATTGGATAGTTTATGTTGTCTTTAGGATTGATAATCTGCATAAACAGGATAAAGGAAGACTTGTTAGCAAAGGGAGCATCGAGCACTCTTATCCATTTTGTTGGCGCTCGGGGACTCCTCTTATTTACCGGGCTGTTCCAAGCTGGTAAGCATCTTCTTTTACTACTGTGTAAATTAATTTGTCCATGCGCTGATTGGTAAGGAGGGGGCAGCCTTTTACTTTGTCTTAGAATTTTGGATGTTTTAGGGAAACTCACCTAAATGTGTAAATATATGAGCCTCTGTGCGCTACAAATCATTGGCTGTTACCTTAAGCTTCTTCCATGAGATACAAAGAACTGTGACCATGAACAAGAAAATATGCTATTTGGGGAGGGGGCAGCCTTTTACTTTGTCTTAGAACTCTGGTTGTTAAGGAGAACTCACCTCAAATGTGTAAATATATGAGCCTTTGTGCGCTACAAATCTTCGGTTGTTATCTTAAGTTTCTTCCATGAGATGCAAATAACTGTGACCGTGAACCTTATATGGTAGCATCGTGACCAACTTTATTTACTTCTTATGTTTATAATTCCACAATGTGCACATTCATTGATTTGCCTGTTTTTAAGTTAGCACCGATGCTTCTTTCCTAAATCCCAATTCTAAAGCACCTGATATCTCAGTGCATTTTTATGTGCTCTTCCTATCAGATGTTTTAATCAATCCATTTATGAAATCTGACTTTATCATTGTACAGTTCCATCATAGGCTTTCTGTTGAATCTTTTGGGTTACCTTTCGTCTGCTTTTATGTCCATTATAGTTATCCGGCTGCACATTACTTACTTTTATTGAGGAATATAGGTCTGAAAGAACTTTTCTGTAGGTTCATCAAGGTCGAAAAGATTAGGGACCAGTTACTAGAATGCAACAAGGAGACCTACTGGGTTCCAGATTATGTCAAGGTACGCTACGGTTTCTAGTCTGACACTGCTTTTAGGAAGAAACTTACGGGAACTTAACTCATATGGATGTGCCATTCTTGGCCACTTGATCCGCTGTAGCTGTTGTAAAAATATGTACAACCTTTCCACCTTTTTGTTTAATATTCATATTCATTTTGATATGTACTTGCAGTTCTCTTGTATTTTCCATCATTGTACACATTGTCTTGCTATATTAATTTCTGTTTCCCACCCCATGTAATTGGTACCACCCCCTCTTTCCAATTTTTGCACTAAGTATTTATATACTATAGTTTAATTCAATGTTACTAAACAGCTTGGAGCGTTTAGGTTATTGGAGATGGCATAGTTATGAAAGATGTAGTACGGTATGTTTGATCGATAATTCCTTGTTAACAATTAATACATGCAGGAAAAGAGATTTCATAATTGGCTAGAAGGTGCTAGGGACTGGGCTGTTAGCAGAAGTAGATTTTGGGGTACTCCACTTCCAGTCTGGATCAGCCAAGATGGTGAAGAAATTGAGGTTATGGATTCCATTGAGAAACTTGAAATATTATCTGGCGTCAAGGTTAATATCTCTACTGTGCAAGATACATTTCATTGTTTGTGCTATTTGTGGCTGAATATACATATTCTTGTGATTGGTGTTATTTTAATCGAAAATTAAACAAAAGTGAACTTTTATACACGTTTTTTCTTGGACGTTTAATGTTTTTCGTCCTGATGCATTCTTAATTTTTTGTGCTCAGGTGAATGATCTTCACCGCCACCATGTTGATGATATTACGATTCCTTCTAGCAGAGGAGCAAAGTATGGGGTGCTCAGACGTGTTGAGGATGTAAGTTCGTTTCGACCCACAATTAGGGTGCCTTAGCCTCACTCGTCCAGTACTCCCTCGGTCCCTCCATTTGAAAATATAGTCCATGGTTTGGTCAAAGTCTTGTAAAGTTGACCAAGTATATTGAAAAAAAACATCACCATCTACGATACCAAATACATAAATATGAAAGTATACTTGATGATGGTTCCAATAATATTGATTTGATGTTGTAGTTGTTGATATATTTATCGATATACTTTGTCAAATTTACAAAGTTTGACTTTAACCAAAACTAGTATGCACTATATTTGAAATGGAGGGAGTACATATTCTTTTAAGTTGACGCGCATTACATTTTCCTTACCCTCAGATTGTATACATTTCTGTTGTACTTTATTCTATGTGCTTCAGTAGAAATTTTGTCAAACTCTGTCCTTAGCTATACAGTTAAGAAATAGAGTATTAGAAAGAAGTATCGAGTAGAGAGGGGAGGTTAGATTTGTGGAAGGAAATGGGACAAAGGTGGATCTTGGGATAGTAGATTTATGGTCATTTATATGCTAACTAATAACTCATAATTTGATCTCTAATATTTGAAATTATGTTATTGGAAACGTCAAGTAATGGAATTACCTATTTCATACCTATTTATCTTATTATTGTTGCCTAATTTCTCATGGCCTAAGATGTGACAATGGTTTTGCGTAAGTGATTGCTAGTATTCAAATTTCTTATGAAGTTTGAAAGTACATAAACGAGAACTGTGCCAAGCCCATGCATCGATAGAATGATAGATGGCTAAATATTCTAGTTAATCGCATGCCGTAAGGTTGCTTTTTGTTTCTACTTCTGTAGTTCATGCGTTATCCATGCCAGGATTATTGTTGTTTTTTTTTGCCCACGGTTACCCTACCAAAGATTTGGCTAGCCAATTTTATTGTTGAGGTTTTGCCCATGAGATATGGCCAACATTGGCTAGAAAAATGAACCATAGTTGGTAAAGTATCATTGGTATGCCAAATAGTTGGCTCCTATCCAAACAAAGACCAATTTTTGGTCATGACCAAAATATTGGTAGGGTACACTTTGGTCAACAATCCAAATATACCATATGACTCATCAACTGTCATGTTGTGATGCCTTCAGGTTTTTGACTGCTGGTTTGAGAGTGGATCCATGCCATATGCCTACATTCATTATCCATTTGAGAATCGTGAACTATTTGAGAAGAATTTTCCTGGCAACTTTGTGGCAGAGGGCTTGGACCAAACACGTGGATGGTTCGTTACTCCTTCAGAATCTTTGGCAGTTATTTATTACCAAGTTCTCGCTAATAAATAAGAATTTGTAGGCTCTCGTATTTTCAGTCCTTTCGTGGACTACTCATGATGGAAAATGCTGATATTACTTTCATTTACTTCATAATTTTGGATGCACATATCAGATAGCTTTCATCATTTGGCAAAGATTAAATTTCAAAGACCAGCCCAAAAGCGAATGAAATGCACAACCCAGCTACAGCCAGCCCAAAAAACCAAAAAATACACAGCATAACATAAAATGTTAGTAGCTCCCGGAATGCCATGTTGGGCATCTTCTAGTTATTTTCACTACTTGGCTTAATATCCCGATTTCCTGTACAGAAGAGATGAGCTGTCTTTCCTAAAATAAGAATAAGATTGTAATATTATCATGAATTATGTCCACTGGCATTGTCTCTGATACCCTTTTTTCCTTTACATGGTTTTTGGCATCCTTCTTTTTTGGGAATACTTATTTATTTGATGTTGTACTTGTGTGAGTTTGTAACAATGTTTTGGCTTCATTTGATGAGCTAAAAGAGTGCAGTTTTTGCACTTATAATTCTAGTCTCATTTATGTTGGTCTAGAATGTATACTAGTAATCTAGTATAGATACTGCCATACTGGAAGCGCTACTCATTTGTGTTATGATCTCTCACATTCTTGAATTGATTCCATCCTGCAGGTTTTATACGTTGATGGTGTTGTCAACGGCATTATTTGGGAAGCCTGCGTTTAAGAATCTCATATGCAATGGTCTTGTTTTGGCGGAGGATGGCAAGAAAATGAGCAAGAGTAAAAAGAATTACCCTTCACCTGTGGACGTCATTAATGAATATGGAGCGGTATGTGGTGTCTCTTCAAAAGGCAATTATTGTTACCAGTTTTCACTTATATGACTGATGCTTTATTGTGTATACAATGTCATTGTTTTGTTTGAAGATACACACATTTTGAGCTCTTAAGGATTGTGATTGTGTAATTTGTCCGAGTGAGAATTGGTAATTAAACTGTTTTTTCTTTCCTTCTCTTTCCAGGATGCTTTGAGACTGTATTTGGTAAATTCTCCGGTTGTACGTGCAGAGTCTCTACGGTTTAAAAGGATTGGTGTTTTTGGTGTTGTAAGTGTCTTCCTTCCATACATTAGGCTCCATCATACAAATATGTTCATGCTACTGGTCTGCATGGGGATCATATCAGTTATCATATTCTCCAATTATATAGTTTCTTTATGAAGAGTAGATTTTGTTATCTAACTTTTGATTTGATCAGGTGAAAGATGTCTTCCTCCCATGGTATAATGCTTATAGATTTCTTGTCCAAAACGCAAAGAGACTTGAAGTTGAGGGTCTTGAGGCATTTTCTCCAATCGACCAGGCTTCACTTAGGAAGTCATCCAATGTATTAGATCACTGGATACATTCTGCAACTGAAAGTCTGGTTAGCTTTGTTCACCAGGAGATGGATGCATATCGGCTTTACACGGTAGACTTTCCTATATATTTATATTGGTCATGTCAATCATCTTTCCGTGCTATGGACAAAGTTTGATAGCTTGTTTGCCCCTTCAGGTCGTTCCGTACTTAGTAAAATATATTGACAATCTCACCAATATATATGTGCGGTTCAATCGCAAACGTTTAAAAGGACGTACTGGAGAAGAAGACTGCAAAATTTCTCTTTCAACTCTCTACCATGTAAGTAAAATATCCAGCGTGTACAGTTTCAACTTCTGTTGATGGTCAATACTGCAATTTGTTGATGGAGTGGTGGGATTTCTATCCTTGAGTGCTATATACGCATATATTGCAAGTTACAACATCTTAATGTGCCCTTGCACCTGTTGCTGATGAACCACTTCGTTCATAGCATTTTTATGTACATTTCTCTTAGCTTGCTTCTGTAAGAAGTTCATGAGTCTGTAATCAGCATTCTGACGATTTTGTTGCCACTCCTCGTTTTCTTAACATCAATAAGAGAATCAGTCAAAGTCTAAGGAACCATCTTTCCTTGCTTGATAAGATCTACTCCGTATTACATTTTCTTGCAGTGGTTTTTTTGTCATAATCCCTGATGATACAAAGTGTACTTTGGTGTTTTTTCTCTAAGTTAAGACATTTTACCATGAAATGTAGGCACTTGTAACAACTTGTGTGGCGATGGCTCCATTTACGCCCTTCTTTACTGAAGTTCTTTATCAAAATCTGCGGAAGGCGTCAAGTAAATCAGAGGAGAGCGTTCATTTTTGCATTTTCCCTTCCACAACTGGGGAGGTAACTTTTTCCTCATCAAATAGTTTTCACTACTTTCAGTTATTTCTACAAGGCACATAGTTTCCTTCTGTAGGCGCATACAAGGATCAAAGCATTTTTTACCTACTCTACCCTCTAACGCGTTCTCTCCCACCTCGTGTACTACGACATGTAACATGCACATAGGTGACTCAAGAACTACCACCATGTCAAAAGTCATCTCTCTCTCTCTCTCTCTGCATTTCCTGGGCTCCATATCTGCATGCACATCTCTGATTTGAAGGGTACTAAGATCCTTATGTCCTCTGCTGTGCCTAGTTTAAAGGGTTCTTAGTCTACATGCTCTCCAAAATATGCTTTATAACTAGAAATGAGCAAGTACTTTATTTTCCTTCATTGGATTTATATACTCATATTCTGTTTTCCCCACATGATCAGAGAGATGAGCGTGTTGAGCAAAGTGTAAACAGGATGATCACCATCATTGATCTTGCACGCAATATCCGTGAACGGCACGGCAAAGCTCTGAAAACACCACTGAAGTATGTCCGGACTCTATTCTTTTTTTTTCTGTAATAATGTTTGTATGTAGGGCCATTTTGGTTAGGTAGGTTACATTGTATTATGTGATCTGTACTTTCCTGTTGATTAAGTCAGTGGTATGACGAAACACAATTGAATGGATTTTTTTCAGTGTGCATATTCTGGTTATAACTTTTCCTCTTCACAACCATGGAGCTGCGTGTAACCTTTTTTTGGTTCTGGTAGTTGTCATAACATTGGTGCAGTTCCCTGTATATACAAGTAGAATAATTGTGGTAGGTGTCACAACATCGGTGCAGTTCTATTGCAACTTGAAGAATAGTATATGTGTCATCAGATGGGCCAAGTTGGGATTCAGTTTATATCATTTTTATTCAATACTAGCATAATACCCGTGCGTTGCTACGGGACAAAATAATAATATATACATATATAACTATCGGTATAATGACTGGTCTCTTTTGTCGATGTCCTTATGGCTTAATTAGGAAAAACAACTGACATATTTATTCAGGATAATATTGATTTATTTCTCTTGTTTCATCTTCTCTCTCATTCTAAGCTCTCAGATTCAATTTATGCTCGCCCGTTTGTCTCCTTCGCAACTCATAGCCTGCAAAAAATGAATGTTCATATTTTCTCATGTCAAGGAGAAGATGATCCGATTCATATAAACTATTTTAAGAATCTTAGATTTTGCACTCATCTTTAATGCAATACTTTTCCAATAATGGCAACAAAAGAACCAAAGTAGTGATAACATTAGAAAACAAAAGAGTATGATTAGAAGATACGTACATAGCAATAGGTTATCCCCAAATCAATCAGAGTTATAGAACATGAAAATTAAAGGCGCAGAGGTAGCCGATCCATTGTGGCTCCTGTGCATGTCGGCACGTGAGCAGGCTTGGCAGTGGGCAAACATCTCTCGCCTTCTCGTGCGTGGCAGGTGATGGCAAGCGCACAAGGTGATGAACAGACCTTGCACTTCAGCAGACAGCAGCGCGGCGGCGGCGGTTCGACGTCAGGGAGCGCCGGATAGAGGCAGCACAGCAGTCGGAAAAAGCCAGCCCGATCGTGCGTGACGGCAACGCTGGTCCTTCCTATGCCTACAGCCAGCCCGATCGTTTCATTTTATTTTTTGCACCTAGTGCAGGAGTAGCAAGAGTCGTAGCCACGCTCTTTTCAGATTCGAACTCGACTCGACTCGTATGGGAGATGGACTCGTATCCTGACCGCATCCTGATGTACCTAGCCAGGGGTAAAACCGGAAAAGTGAAAAACGCACCAACACCTCCTCAAGCAATATTATATAGTAGAGATATCTGTATGCCTTTAGTCCTCTTGCTTCATGCGACCACCTGTTAAAAAGCATATGTTCATACTGCAGTTCAAATTACAAGACACTTAACCAGTTTATATCTCAGGGAAATGGTGGTTGTTCATCCTGACAATGAATTTCTTGAAGACATCACAGGAAAACTAAAGGAGGTTTGTTTATAAGGCCAAAAGTTGTCAGATATAAGCCTATAATCATTTTTATTCTGAAATTATGTAACTGCCTTGCTACTTGGTTTTCATCAAGTCGAGAGGCTGTTTGGTTTATTTAGTGCTTAGTGTTGAAATAATCTACTTTCTACTGTGTAGTATGTCATGGAGGAAATGAATGTTAAGATTGTGACTCCTTGTAATGATCCCATGATGTATGCTTCTCTGCGGGCAGAACCCAATTTTAGGTATGTGTTCCTAAAGGTGCAAGAATTGTTGGCATTTTTAGCCATTGCTCATTTCCTTCTATTTCCTCAGTGTGCTAGGCAGAAGACTAGGGAAGGACATGGGCAGAGTATCAAATGAAGTGAAGAAAATGACCCAGGAACAAATCTTAGCCTTTGAGCAAAGTGGAGAGATTTCGTTCGTTGGTCATTGCTTGAAGCTAGATGACATTAAGGTAATATTACTTGCTTCTAGTCTTAGGTTGTTAGTTTCAGACTGGAATGATTGCTAGCAGATGTGATTGAACCAAGAAGTTGCAGTTTATCTCAAGAAGATACATATGTGATATTATGTTGGTTAAATTTTTTTTTTTAGTCTGTAACTTTCCCAAGTGGTGTGTTGGTATTCCAGAACATATTTTATCTAGCAAATGGTTTGAAGTAGTACTAATTACTGCATCACTATGTCTATTTAACCACCTTATGAAATTTGTATGTTTAGGTGATCCGAGAGTTCAAGTGTCCTGCAGATGTGTCAGAGAAGGAAATTGATGCTGCAGGAGATGGTTTGCCATAAATATGTCATTTCATCCTAGTAGTTCTGCTCACCCTTAGGTTTGCTAATGGATAACATCAATACCTTGTTTTTTACAGGTGACGTGTTGGTCATTTTGGATCTCAGAGCTGATCAATCATTGATCGAAGCTGGAGTTGCTCGAGAGGTAGTCAATTTCATTTACGTACATAGATTTGGTGCTCTTGCGGTTGTGTTGAACACAGATTGTTTAGTCCTTCGGTGAATTAAAACTTACAATGATGTTCGCTGCCTGGGAATTCATTGATTCATTTCTTGATGTCTGAAAGTTCACTGATTTTGCCTGATGTCTTAGTATTAAATACAGGGATTGCTAAAACTTTGTAATGTAATAATGGAAAACTATCACATCTCTTGTGTCAGGACCTTTCATGTTCGTTTGAGTGCATAAGTCTTCCTGGTGCTCCATTTTTAGTTTTGATTTGATACTGTTAGTAGCGTGGTCTCCTAATTCATAGCAACTCTGTTCAGGTTGTCAACAAAATCCAGAAATTGCGAAAGACTGCTCAGCTAGAGCCTACAGACTTAATTGATGTGTACTACGAATCTGTGGGTGATGACAGCAGTAGACTTGAAGAGATTTTGCAGTCACAGGTCAGTCAAATTTTCTTCAATAAAGTTTCTTGCTTCAGAGACTGGAACAGCCTTTCACGAAAGCAATTATTACTGTCTGCAGGATCAGTATATTAGGGGCGTGCTTGGTAATTCACTAGTTCCAAAGGCATTCGCACCATCAGATATGGTGAGCTTGGATCCTCAACCTTTAACCTTCATCAACCATTAAATAGATTTAAGTTGCATATCTTGGTCAATGACGTTGCATCTTTAATATGTTTGCTCATAGTTTTGTGTTGAAGAACCTTGATAACATAGCATATAATGGAGAACTATATATTTTTCAGTCAGCAGACTAAGTTTCACATCGTAATAAAGCCAAAGAGTAGAAGCGATGTGGGGTCAGCTTTTGTCAGCCCTTGTTTTATGTTTTGAGCCTATCATATAGTCTTGGTTTACTGTCATTTTCAAGCAATTTTTTTTAACTTGGTACTAGATGCACAAACTGACATGCAGAAATTAGTAATTGCTGTTGCATTGAAGTGATTTTAAATGGCCATAATAACACTTCCCATTGCAATGTTATTGTATGGTTTACAGGTAGTTATCTGTGAGGAGTCTCACGACGTACATGACATGTCGTTTGTCATCTACATCGCAAGGTGCATGCCTGTGCTTGCATCTGATCTCCTTCCGCATGCCTCAGGTAAATACATATCCCTGTTTCTGCTGCTCAAGCGTGCAATTGCTAAGAATTCATACAACTAGTCGCCATTTTTTTGTGCTCATATCATGGCATTGTCCGAGAAATTATGTGAGTAACCTAGGTGTGTACCTTGTATGGAACAGGCAACAGTGACCATGTCGATGCGCTAAGAGTGTATCTTTCGTCAAGGTCCATCTCCAGATTGAAGAATGAATTCCAGGCTGGAAATGGCAAGGTAGGGAATCTACACCGCTGTAACAATTTCAATGGTGCGTGTATCCTTCAGCTATTACATGTTTTGACTCTCTTCTTGCAGATTACAGTGGGCTGCATCGAGGGCTATCCGCCAATCGATCTGCAGCTAGGAAAGCATGTTTTTCTTAGCGCCGGCGATTTGTACCAGGCCAATCGTTCTTGATTCTTGTCTTTCAAGCATCATTCCAATTTTGAGTAGTTCGTCATTGTTCAACCAGATTCATTCTGATCAGGCTGATTCTATTCGTGCCTCACAAAAGCAATGTATTTACCCGAATGTGCTGTATTGCTATGGACGTTGAACTGAGATCTGATTATTGAGTGTGTATTCAGATACTCAGTGTGTATACTGATACTACAGCGTGCTTCTTATTTTTCTTACACATCAGCTTAATCAGTGGGTCAGTTTTAGTAATATATGGGTTGAAGTTCGCTGATTATATATGTTGTCGTCCTTTTTGTTGCTGTGTCATTCTTCCAGCTTCAGATTTTGGGAAATTCTGACACTTCAATTTCTGGCATTGTTTGACGGCCTGTTTCAGATTTCATAACGTCAAATTCCTAATGTTATCACCCAACATGTATTTTGACCGCTGCCCAAATTGGTGACCGTTTGGCCGATTTCTTCAGCAACGGTAGAAGTGTCTCTATCTACCCAGTCCTTTTATAAGGATGGATAAGGACCATTTTTAAAGTGCAATATCAACTGTCTGTGCAATGTATGATGAGCTTCTATAGCGTGAGATATCAATGTTAACCTATATTAAATAGTATACAGATATGCAATGCTCGGAGACATGATGATAGAAGCTTTTTTTTTTAGAGAACAAAGCTCTTTATTGATTAATAAAATCTTTACATACTATCTCTTGAATGCAATCTGGGGAAACATTATGACAGGTTACAAAACCAGAAAATTCAAATTGTCAGCTAAAACAGGAGCCTGTTCATTGGGCTTATGAGGGACATGGAAGAAAGAGCAGGAAATAAAATCTATCGCCATCTGTTGCCAGCATGATACGGTCTTACATTACTCCTGGGCGAGAGCCAATGCACATCGAACCAAGTGCTTCTATTAGCTCAGGCGTCGTGACCTCACGAAGTAGCTTACTGCAAGCAGTTAAGCAATCGCCACTGTGGTCCCTGATCACGACGCCGACTCCCATTAGGTTAGAAGGTTAAAACAAAGTTGTATCAACATTCATCCAAACTGTTCCCTCTGGTGGCGGACTCTATTTATCAGCTTCTGATGGGAGTCCCATTACCTGTTTAGCAAAATAGCATGACATGTACATTTACCGGACTTTTTTCTGCATCATCAGTCTAGATGGCTAGGTAACTGATTAGCGCGCTAACAATCCTCTAAGGTGAATTGATACGGAGTATATGAAATCCGGGTAACTAGTCAAAAAAAAAAAAAACTACTTGCAATACATACAGACTAAGCATGCAAGTGCAAAGTTTCTGCAGACATTAGATATATTAAGGGCAAAATGTTTCTCCAAAATCTACCGTCGAGACATATTTGGTCCAGATACTTGAGGAAAAAAAAAAGAATGCTGAAATGATAGGACGCTAGCTCTGACATATTAGTAGATGCCAATGTCAGCTTATTATCCACTCAAAGGTCACACAAAATCACATGCCAACTCATCATAATAATACAATGTATGTTGTTTCATGAACCAATCACAAGCTAAATCGACAGTTCATCAAGCGCACACCACACCGGGTCGATGCACCCAGATATATGCACACACCCTCTTATTACAAACGGACTTCAAACCAACCAGACTGTGAACACCACACCAAGCTGCTGAAAGCCGTAGCTCTCCAGGTTGGCATTAGCACAACACACCAATCCAAGCATACCAAGATCATGTATCTTGGTGCGTAACACACAATTTATCCGACGCAAGCGCAAGTAGCAGCAGCACGGACCGAAAGTTCTAGCACAAACACACTTTGCAGACACACAAGCAGTTGAAAACAACCTCAGATCTGTGAGACCAGGGCTTGTAACAGCAACAAACTGAAGCTTCACGTAAGCCCAACCTCCTCGCACCGTGGAGCAGCACACACCAGAGCAGCGCACAACAAATTACCTGACAAACGAAGAACGGAAAGCAGATAAAGAAATTATTCCTCTTCCGATAAAAACAACCTTCTCTCTATGTATATGCATATAGGAAATCGATGTGCGGCAAACCTCAGAAACGAGACCCTCGGGAGGGTCTTCTTGTAGTAGGCCGAGTGGCGCGTCTCGAAGAGTGATGGGTCGTGACCGGCATCCAAGCCATCCCACTCGAGCTTGTTCCACAAGTCCTTCTCGCAGTCCACCACTGGCTTAGGGCCCTGGCGTGCCACAGCCGGCAGACGCCTGAGACCCCGGCAGTCCCTGAGACTGATCGTCTGCAGCGTCGGCGCAGTCAATCTGGGCTCACATATCTGCTCCAGATTATGAAGATGGTATAGCTTGATGTGCTTTAGGTTCTTGAAAGTGACACCAGATGCTATTTCCTCAGTGTACTCGTCGTCCAATGGGAAAATATGTTGGAGGCTACTGCAGTATGCGATCTGGAGAGTCTCCAACTTGTGCAACGTAATGGAAATGGGGAGGACGAACACAAGCCTAGGGCAATTATATATGTATATGTGCTCCAGGTATTCAAAACAATCATCCATATGCCAACTATTAATGCCTCTACCCCAGATGCAATAGACCATTGGGAGATTGCAAGCTGAAAGTGTGCGCATTCTGTCAAAGCTGCTGGATGATCTACCTTGACATGAAAACACAGTGTGTAGCTTGGGGCACCTCTCAACATGACACCATATTAGGTTGCGCCAACGTGCTCCACGCGCTGGAGGGATAACAGTGATGGAGGAATTGTCATGGACATGCAATGATCGTACATGTCCCAAAAAATATTCAAAATATCTATTGTCCTGCATACTCTCTACATTATAGCTTCCTTCACCAATCTCGATATGCACATCCAAAATTTGAAGCTCTCTATGATTCCACACCAAGGACGAGCATGTTACATCTTCAGTAATGGCAATATTATTGTAAGGTAACAACGGACCTGTTGGAACCAAACCCTGTTGGCTAGAGCCAATCTCCATGATACTATTGGTGACATTGGCTTGGCTTAGGCTCATACAAGAGATAAGGATGTACACCTTGGAGAGAGAGCTCGATGTCCGATGATATAATCCCTCTATGGACGACCAAGTCAACCTTCCATCTGTAAGAGCAATAAATGCATGAAAGGGGAAGGATCCGTGTCCTCCACAACGGACCAGTGATCTTTCTTTCCCCTGCACGTCTACATGTAGAACTTCCAACCTAGGTGATCCAGACCAGATTAGGCTACGGAGCCGCCGACAACCCAACAAGAATAGCTTCTTGAGTTTCAGGACATCCATTGCACCGAGGTCAAGTGTTTTAATGGCTGTACCAGAGAGATCCAATTCCTCAAGATTGGGCAATGCACGTAAGAATATGTTGTGCAATCGATCACAACCATCTAGGGAGATCTTGGTCACCTTCACCATTTTAACTGGAGCTATAGGAGACTTGAGGCGTACTTCCTTTTGTGGCAGATTTACGGAATGTGTCCAATCCTCTACTGGGCCATAACCATCGAAGCTAAAACTTTCAAGCAGTGGAGGAGCACTTTCCATGGCGAGTGTAACATTCTCTAAGCCAGAACAACCATCAAGAACAAGCATCTTCAAGCTCCTTGCAGATGACAATGTCGGCAGTGATTCCATTGAGTGTTGCTGGACAAGTCAAGGAGCTCCAAATTCATCATATCTAAGGAAGAGCAACTGTCCACTGTGAACACATCTGAAGATTGGGTTACTCGGAGCTTGTGAAGGTTCTGTAGCTTTTTCCAAACATGAATCATAGACTTCCATGGGACTCCCTTTGTATTTAGCTCCCTGAGATTGGTCATCAGTTCAACCATCTGAGGCAACAAAACATAATCTGTGAAACGGAAGTCAAACACCAGCAGGTTCGGAAAAATTGGCCCTCCACTTTGCTCCTTCCCTGTGTTTGCACAATGGTCAAGCCAAAGGAATCTTAGGTTGTGGCAGCACCGGAAAGGAGGGGATGCAAAATCAAAGCTGCAGTTGCAGAGTTTTAGCACGCGGAGGTTGCTGGCTAGTTGAAACAAATCAGTGGGTACATATACCGGATAATCTTCCTGAAATGTTAGGAAGTATGATGATGCACTACCAGGAACACTAGAGATATCTCCTGCTCTTTGTTTGTTGGACGTGACTGAATACCAACGTTTATAGGAGTTTATTAGTACATACAAGTGATATGCCAAATATTTTCTTTCTTTAGTAGAATTTCCGAACCACGGTATAACTCCATATAATGCATTGCCAATCTCCCAAGCTTTTTCCTCACCAAGGATTCCGTCACATATCCAGTAGTTGCAAACGTGAGTAGCCCAGCCATAGTCAACACCAGTAGAGTTAAAATATAGTGCTGCTGTCAAGAACAATGAGTACAGGAAGCAATCCAAAACTGATTCTGGGCTGATGCCATCCATCCCGATGTCACCAATAATTCCAACAGCTTCTTCATGTAATATTCTTTGCTCCAGATTTGCATCAGTGTTATGCGAAATATCAAGACCAACATACATATTGGCAGAAGTGGGCACCAACTTGACATGTCTCCAGTTGACCTGAAAAAATCTTCCACTATTGGCCCATACCAATTTACCTTTACCAAACGCAGGAATGCCACACTCTACCAGATCAATATCTTCAACACCTCCATAATGAAAAAACATCAGAAATCTTTCATTTCTCAGAGACTCATGAATCAAACTTCCGATACTTGATATCTCATTTCTAGAGCTGTCATCCACACCTCTGAAATCGTCATCTTCATCCTGCTTATCGAATATGTGCATCACATGGTGAAGGTTCAACTCCTCCGCTACTGCCCTCTGCATGGTCCTTCTATTTCTCCAAAGGGAGCAGTTCACTTGGAGAATTCTGCCAAAATGTTTTCTTGTGTTAGAATCATCACATATTCTGGATTTTAGGACATTGGCCATAGCTCTAAGAACACCAGATGCTCCCAGGTCCACATGGATCCAGCCATGACATAAGAAATCTGTGGTACCATCGCTTCTATGCAAAAGATCAATTAATTTTTTGACGGCGTCATCCAATCCAATACAACCTGTAGTAATTAAATTGCTATTACATATAACTGCCATAATACATATACTGGTACTATAATTTCAATTAGTAGCTATAGTACTGAAAGGACCTGCGCGTCCTAATCTAAATTTGGGTGTTTGTTAACAACATAAGTGGGATCTTACCGTGTGCTAAAGTACTATATGTACAATTGATGAAATGCACATGGCGTTGATTGACCCCTCAAAAAGATGAAAAGAATGAAGACGGTGTCCCGAAGATTTAATTTGTTGAGTCGTAGGGAAGCCGTACTATCAAGAGGGGTTACTCTTTGGAAAGCTTGGGGAAATCATAATCATGCACAAAAACCATATTTGCACCCCACAGCCTTCCTACAACATTGGTGGAAAAAAGCACGAAATAGGTTTGCTGAAAAACAGGCTCAAACTGGACGAATTCCGAGCGGTTCGAGTCGGAATATTCCGGACCGATCCCGAACTGGTTCCGGACCAGTGCATTTTGGTACTGCCGGCGTCCGGATACCACTTGGTAGACACACGGAATTTTCTGAACGTCCGGAATTCCGGGTGAATTCCGGATCCATTCCGGGCTGCATGAATTCTGTCCAAATGGCTAGTTTTTCGGTGGACCTATTTAAGTCGCCTCTTCTTCTCCAAGAGTGGCACCCGACCAGAATCTCTTTCCCCACCATTGTTGCAAGCTCCAACTTCATAGATCTTCTCCCTACCCACTCAAACACCTTGTCCGTCTAGGATTTGGGAGAGTTGAACTAGATCTACACTTTCACCAAAGCGATTTGATTTCCCCCATCCATTCCATTCAGGAACTTGTTACTCTTGGGTTCATTGGAACCCTAGACGGTCGTGGTCATTCTTGTGGCTTTGGAAGCCGCGGGGACTAGCCGGGAGCCTCCAATTGAGTTGTGGAGACGTGCCCCGGCCTTGTGAGTCTTGTGGCTTTGGGAGCCTCCAATTGAGATGGGAGACGTGCCCCGAGGATCACTTTGTGACTCCGCATCGCTCCAGCGTTTAGGAAGAATGTTGAGCCATGGATTCGTAAACCTGGGAATACCCGGAATGGATCCGGAATGGCTCGAAAAATTCCGGCTCACTCGGATTTTTTCGGACCATTCCGACCTCAGTCCGAGCGGTTCGGAATATTCCGGACCGTTCCGAACTAATTCCGGATGCTCCAGTTTTCAGAAAAATGCACTTCCTAAATAGACAAAATTTTATTTCAAAAATTCTTTGGCATATGTTCTTATCCTTTGCTACGTATCTATGCTCTCCATTCACAAGCCGTATTGCTCGTCGTGAGTCCTTGAGGAAGAAACCTCGCACCAAGCCCGTTCGTGACCCCGTTCCAAATGTCCGTGGCCGTTCTCACCATCGTCAGAGGGAGCAAACAGCCTGAGGTAGACTCTGTAGAGATGGAAGAAGAAGAGGCGCCTATTCAAAGCTTCAAGAACATGTCTCGCAAGAAATGGAGAGTTGTGCTAAGCTCAATCCTTATCGCTTTGAAGAGAGAACTTTGAAGGAGATGAGAGGTTTTGGACTCGTACACAGTTCAAGTTATGGAATGAATTCTATATGACTCTCCAAGAAAAGGTAGTGAAGCCCAAGCTTTGTGATGAGAAGTACTTCAATGAACACAAGGACACCGGTCTCGTGCACATCTATGCTACTCTTCAGAAGATGGATATTCTAAAGCTTGCTATGGTCTATCAAGCCTATTGTCCGGAGCTCATTAGTCAATTCTATTGTACGGTCTTCTTCAAGAATGATAGTGTGAGGAACATGACTTGGATGTCCGGGCCACACAAGCTGACTAGCAACTTGTCCACCTGGTGATCATCAATGGGACCTTTCTTCTACGGGGCCAAATATTTTCCAAGCTATTTTTCCCACCAAAGCTGATCTCACTAGGCTTGCTAGGATTGGAGTATTCCGATAGACAAGGGGGCACGATATCTCCTTTTTGAAGATTGGGAACCGGCACCTACAAACAAATTCAGCTTGCAAGAAGCATGGGTCTGAGTCGCAGGCTGCCCATATAAGCTGAGATGTGATTACTTGGCTCTTTTTGAAGTAGGCTCTTTGATTGGAAAAACGAAAGAGGTACATATGGCCTTTAGAGCATGATGTGGTTAGAATGCGTGTTGAGGTTACTAGTACGGCTTACATTCCGGATGGGACTGATCACTCCTATGAAGGAGAGGGTTTTGGTATCACTTTTGAGGTCGAAGGAGGTAGACCAAGTATTGATAAGAAAGATATCTCTATGAAGGATGTTGAGTTTGGTGATGAGGAGGAGGATAAAAACAAGGAAAAAATGAAACATCAAAAAAATGGTGATGAGCAACGTCCTAAAGGTTCTGTGACGGTGGGGGTTACTGTGTCAAACACTTCTGCCAAGAAAAGTGACGATCCACCAAGTAAACATGCCATTTTTATTCAGTTTGGCTCGGTTGGTTTACAATCCCCCAAACCGACTGTGCCTGTGGTGCGAACATCTTGCTCAACACCGAGGAGATTGTGGGGGGATAGGGTTGAGCAGGATGAAGACAGCCTACCCTCTCCCTTGCCTTTTCTGCACCCACAAAGCAGCGCACGATGTCTGAGTCTCCAAGTGTGAGACAAAGTACCACAGCAGTTTCTGCCTATCTAGGCAGAGAAATAAGAGGTTTTCTCTGCCCCGGCAGTGTTTGCAGCGCCGCAGTTGGCTGCCGCGGCAGAGAATTCTGATTTCTCTACCCCGGCAGTGGTTGAAGAGCCGGAGTTTACGGCCGCGGCAGAGAATCTTGTTTTCTCTGCCCCGGCAGGGCTCGCGCCGGATGCACTTGAGTCGGGTTCTTCGCCGGCTTCAAAAGAGCATGGGCAGTCCGAGGCTGAGAAGTTCGTGGATGTGGTTGATCGTATGTTCTCGTCGGTCAGGGGTTTTGTTGTTACTACTCCCGCGCCGCCTGCACGCTGGTCAAGTGTTGACCTCGGCGTCCGTTTGCCCAACCAGTCCACTGCAGAAGGCTAGGGATGTGTTGGGACCAGTGTTGTCGCCTTCATCACCAAGGTCACCATATACTCCAGGAGGGAGTGTATGCCGCGGATTCTCGTCGACGCAAAGCCAGGGGACAGGAGTGTTCCTTGGCGGCATCTATTCTCACGACGAGCTGGTTGCGTTTGGAGGCATTCCCGAAGCAAGTGCTAAGGACGTGCATTCAAGTGCTCAGGTTCGTGTTTAAGCTAATACTGATGATACGCAGTTGGCAAGGGCTCAAAAGAGGGCTCAGGAGCGAGACGATCTCAATGCTGCAGACACTTCTTTCGTTTCTAAATTTTCAATTGATTCAATTACGAACGAGGTGGTTGTTGGTAGGGCTGCAAAACTAGGTGTTTCATTAGGGATCTCACCGACTCAAGTTGAATCATCAATTAATAAACGTTGCGATGGGGCCCACTTGTCAGGAGCCCGCCATCACCGTTCGTCGTCGGCGCCAAGTTGCGATGGGGCCCACTCATAAACGTTGCCGTGTGCCATGATATTCGGCACACGGTAAAGTGCTCGTTACCGTGCATTTTTTTTGCCGTGTGCTCTTTGTCGTGTGCGGCACACAGCAAAGGCTTTGCCGTGTGTTTTCCGGCCTTTGCCATGTATCCGAGGCACACGGCAAAGAGGCGCTCTCCAGTAGATATTTCGAATTCCCTTCTTTCTCACTCTAGTTCATAGATTAGGGTTAAATATTATGTATCAAAACCATGATCGTGGATCTAATTTCCCACAACCGCACTAGTCAATTCACAAGGAATCACACCATGGATGTTGAGAACCACACCAAGCGCAAGCAGGACATGTTCCATGCCATGTTCAAAATCACTGAAGAACGGAAGCGAGCCACCGCGGCTACGCTCGGGGAGCAGCGGTGAGCCAATGCCGACGTTCTTCCGGAGCAGCAACTCGTCACCATTAAGGCTCTTAACGAGATCCACGGTCTCCTCCTCAGAAGTCTAAGGACGTACTACGGGATCGGCTCTTCTAGGTACAAAAAGGACAAATTTCGCTAGGGAAGGCATGAGAGTAATCCTTGCTTAGGACATAGGAGCCTCCTCATGAAGGTGAAACTGTAGGCTCGGGGCATCTAGGATGCAATCGAGTTCAGCGCCGACGACTTGCATGAAGATCAAATGGCGCGGGAGGCCATCTTGCAAGGCGTGCCACCAGAAATGATGGCCGGTCTGGCTGTCAAGAGGACGGCAAAGCAGGCGTGGGAGGCGACCAGAGCCATGCGTGTTGGTTTAGACCGCGTGCGAAAGGGCAAGGTGCAACAACTGAAGAAGGAATTTGAGATGATCTCGTTCTGTGATGGGGAGTCCATTGATGATTTCACGCTTCGTCTCACCAACCTCGTCACAAGCCTCGCCACGGTCGGGGCACCTATTGACGAAAGTTAAGTCGTCGTGAAATTCACGCGGGTTGTGCCGTCTAGGCTGTCGTAGATAGCCCTTGCAATCGAGACCCTGCTTGACACTTCAGATATGTCACTGGAGGTGGTCACCGGTCGGCTGAAGACAGCAGAGGACCATCTCGAGTCGCCAGAGGGGCTGCAGGAGCAGGGCAAGCTCCTACTCACTGAGAAGCAATAGCTACAAAATATGAAGGAGCGCCAAGGAGGCACCTCATCCAGGCCTACGCGTGGCAACACACAGAAACGACGACGGCCACCTCGTAAGAAGGGTGGAGAAGGCAGCAGCGATTGTGGAGCAGCTAGGGACAACCCGCGCGATGACACATGCCACAACTGTGGCCATCGCGACCATTGGGCCAAGACTTTTGGCAGCCCAGGAGAAACGGAACATGGCATACTTGGCCCATGTAGAGGAAGATGATGAAGAGCCTCCTCTCCTCATGGCACAAGTCTGTGAAGTTCCTGCCTCAGCAAACGAGCACCAACGCCGAGTGAATTGAGGGCTGGTACGTCGATATTGGTGCCAAAAATCACATGACGGGTTGCAGCGACGTCTTCATTGAAATTGACCGAACGGTCACCGACACTGTCAGATTCGGCAACGGCTCGGTTGTCGAAATCAGGGGCACCTGCACAATCATCTTCGCAGCCAAAAACACTGAACACATGGCTCTCAGCGGCGTCTAAAACATCTCACGTCTGAAGAACTCGATTATTAGCATTGGACAATCAGAGCAGACGCAAGCTGCGGGTCCGCACCGATAACGGCGGCGAGTTCACCTCGACAAAGTTTGCCGCCTACTTTGTTGGTGAAGGAATCCTGTGCCACTTCACCGCTCAGTACAACCCGCAGCAGAATGGAGGCGTCGAGCGGCGAAACCAAACGGTGGTGGCAATGGCGCGTGCTCTGCTAAAACAAAGGAGTATGCCGGCTCAGTTTTGGGGGGAGGCAGTGAGCACCGCGGTCTTCCTACTGAACCGAGCTCCCGCCAAATCCTTCACCGAAAAGACGCCTTATGAGGCATGGCACTACGCAAGCCGACTGTCCACTACCTTCAAACCGATTCACTCTTGTGAGCCAACAAGGAAAATAGACCACTCGAGGATCTTTGGGTGCTTGGCGTATGTCAAGGAACAGGGTAACCTACGCAAGCTTGATGACCACAGCTCTCCCGATGTCTTCATCGGCTACGAGGGAGGAGTGAAGGCTTACAGACTGCTGGACCCGATAACAATTCAGGTCTGCATCACCCGTGACGTTACCTTTGATGAGGAACGTGGCTAGGATTGGGCAACAGAAGGCATCGAATACCCCGGCAGCCACTTTGACGTAGAGTATATCATCAGGGAACCCAGCCAAATGTCTAGTTTAGGAGAAGACAGAGACCTGGGTCGTTGGGACATGGGGCTCAAGGTGCCTCAGCCAGCGCTCCACCATCGCCTCCATCTTCTCCAGCAGGCAGCAACAAGTCCTGCAATCCCAACAACTCCAGAATTTGTCACGCCACCAGTAGATGATGATGATCGACTCGACGCTGCATATGGCCGGTGACACACCAGTCCACTATCCGTTGGTCGAGTATCTGGTTGGAAGAGAAGAACGAGTGTCTGGGCTTGCACCACGCAACCTTGACTACGAGCTACAGAAAAAGTCTTCGTTTATTGGAAAAGAATTAATATACTTTTAATGTCGAATCGGGATTCACTAAGACAGAAATAAAACATTGGGTCAAACTCTTCTTTGGTGTTAAGGTAGTAGGTGTGAATAGTCATCGACTATCTGGATATGGTTGAAGAATAGGACCTATTCTGGGGCACACAATGCTTTACAGACGACACACACGTATGATCATTATCCTTCAACTGGGTTATTCTATTCCACTTCTAGACAGAGAAAACTAATCAAACATTAGCAAGATTAAAACAAACATTACTGAAAAGTAAACCAATCATTGGGCTTTTTGAGGTTAGTTAGGAGAAGATGTACAAACCACAGTGATATCTTTTTGGGACATGTTGACGTTCTCGACAGAGAACTAATATCAGCCGAAGGCCATGATAGATAGATAATCTAACTCATCGGCTGCAGATTTCTCCAGCCCCTACAGAAAAAAGATGCCTGATTAGACACCGTGAAAACATACGACAAGAGAAGATTGTATTATATGTTGTACAAGATGCAGTGGCAGTAAGCACCTCTAGAGCTACGAGGCTGCAGACCAAGTTGAGGAGGAGCTAGCTGATTAAGACTTGCGGATAATGGAAAAGTTGTTTCAGTGAAACCCAATCCTAGAGCTGAAGATATTTCACTTGATCATCTGGCTCAAAACCTGGAAAATACCACTTGAGCTTAGCCTGTCGCAGAGCTTGGGAATGGAATGCACTTCAACAGAGAGCAGCAAAATTCTTTGTCAGGTATGTGTAATGGTAGGGGCTTTTGTCAATCAGCCTACACAAGCTTACATATAGATATATAGTACGCAGAAGATGCAGTTGCAGTACCTCTAGAACCACCAAGACCAAATCGAGTCGATGAGGAGCGAATAACACTCGCAGAGAAAATAACAGTTCTCTCCAGGAAATGCAGTCCGAGGCGACGAGATACGATCAGTCGACCATCTTGCTCAAAACAAAAGAGAAGAACATTTCACTTTGGCATGTGGTAGAGCTCTGGAACGGGATGCAGTGCAAGAGATGGAGCAGCCGTACACTAATGTTTCAGAAGGTGGGCGGTGTAATGGCAACGACACGAGCTTTAGTTTGGCATCTCGCAGCTTTCCTTTTGCCAAAGCGTTCATGGTTCCTTGCTTGCACTCGCAGATAGTGTCGTGTTGATGCTGATCCACTTTGTGACCTTTTTATTTTCTTCTTCCGAGCAGAATCTGTTTTTTCCGTTTTGTTCAAGCATCAGGTACTGCATATACTTCATCTATACTACTATTAAAAGATCAAACTTGTGTTGATACATTAAATCTGAGCTCTTCAATATTTGGTCAACGGTCCATATTGCTCCAATGTTTGATAACTCAACACATCTTTTCGTTTTATGATGACTAGTTGACGTGCACGTGCAATGCACGTAACCAACCATTGCAAACATTAAATACAAATAAAAAATAAAAGCAATTTAAGAGATAATACAAATGTTAGAAATTTAGTTAGTCATACTACAAGCAAAATAACATTGCTGAAAAATCCCATGCAATTGTTCGGTACATAGTTATTATATGCCTTACAGATTCTTGGGCACATAAGATTCTCATATGCTTCGTTCCTCCTCCACGTTTTTCAATTCCAATGATGACCTATAAATTACTTGTGAAAAATAAACATTGAATATGCTAGTCAATGCCATCTTGCATTAACGGAAAAATCGGATGTGATGTTACTATCGACGACATACAGGCTATAAAATAACATGCAACCATTAGCATTAGGAATCAGTAGAAGGAGTAGTCATGTTATTAAATTTTACAAGCCATCCTTACATTTTAAAATCTGTGTTTTGGAAAAACAATCATTTACTTAGGCCCATCACGAAGTAACACAGACCTGTGTTTTGGAAATAATATATTACATATTGTGCAACATGAGGGAGAATAGCATCGCCGGCTCTAACCTCAAGCAAGCCTTAGTAGATAAGAGTATAAACCCAAAACACATGTGACAAGACCCAAATACACAACCAAAACTAAACACTCTCGATAGATAAAGAGCAACAAAACGCCATCAAGTAAATAAAGATGCACTAAAATCACCTTTAACGAAAATTTAGGTTGGGCAGCTTCCAGGAGCTCACGAGCACACAGGAGATAGGTGTCTCAATTCAAATTTACTATTTCTATCTATTCAAAAAATATCTTAAGATTTTTATGATATAATTAAGTATATCTATTATAAGGAATATTGACTATTGTATTTTTAGTTTGCAAAATATATTTTTATAGAATACTTAGTATTCTATAAAAAATATTTTGTAGAAAATGAAAGGAATAGATAAAAAAATAAAATTGCAAAAAAGGAGAACTAATTAAAAAGATTTGGTTTTGCTTTTTCCCACCCTCATGGCCTTTCTATCCTTCTAATCGATATAAATAATTCATTTGATGAAAATTCCCTAGTGAAAGTAATTTCTTACTAATACACCTTTTAGTACAAGTCAGTCTAGCGTTTCAATTATCTTGTTCGGTGCCCGTATGTCATCTATGAAAAGATTACACCATTTTCTTACCATGAAGATTAACAGTCCAGGCTGCTAAATCTAATACTTGAGGCCTAACTCTCAGGTTGAAATGTGAAATTTCTCAGTGGAGACGTACGATCTGCATCAACAGCTCAGTCGCATGATCTTTTTTGAACCGACACAAAGCTTGAGACTAAACTCAGAAGAAGATAAGACGATGCAGAGTCAACGCTCTCATCCATTCCATATTTCCATCACCGTGACGACAGCAAGCCAATCCACAACCCGATCACTGCGAGGCAGGAACGCCACGATACGTTTATCTGTCTGCGCAACGACGCGCCGGAGCTCGGCGGCGGCGGCGGCGGCGGCGCGGGCGTCGGGAACGCCGGAGGAGGAGGCGGGGGCGGCGCGGCCACGGCGACCGAGAACTTCATGCCGCCGAGGCAGTGCCCGGTGATGTTGCAGATGAAGTAGTAGTCCCTCGGCGCGGCGAGGTCGACGACGTCCTGCCCGGACGCCCACCTGCGCACCGTCTGCCCCGCCGCCGGCTCGCACGTCTGGAACGCGTCCTGCGTCACCTGAAGCACGTCGTGCTGCCCCGGCACGTAGTTGAACGCTGCAGCACATCTATGTATGTTGATACACGGTGAGCAATTTCATAGTTCCAGTCTAAGTGTCTGCCCAAATTACACAGTAGATGGAAAAACAGAGAATATGGGGGTTGGAGCTGTGCTTCTCAATTCTCACCTTCACTGTAGAGGCAGAGGTTAATGGAGTTAGGCTAGCTGCAGTAGGGGCTCGGATGCGGTCAACGGCGGGCAGGGGAGTCGCCGGCGCCGGAGCAGTGTGTTTGCGGTGGAAGGAGGACAGGGGAACTCGGGTGGGTCGCCTGCGGTTGGTGTCTGCGAGGTCAGGTCGGGTGGGGTGCGACGAATCGGCACCGGGATCTCGTTCTGTCCGCGGCGTGGACGTGGCTGGCGGCTGGATAGGAAGCTTAGCGCGTTTTGCGGCAGCAACGCTACTATCTGGAACGGCTTCTCCTCCATCCTCGATGCTTGGGACGCCATGGCCGCAGCTACGCCGGCAGTGCTGCAGGCCGGGACTCGTTCCCTGATGCTCCTGACGTGCAGGCTCCTTCTCTTCAGTACAGCGACGCAGGAACGCTGGTTTGGTGGCGTGCAGAGCGGCGCCAAGGTGTGTCGTCGGTCCCGGCGGCGAGACTGGGACAGGGCGGCACCGGCGATGGGCAGGGGCGCCGGCGGCGCCGCCGCAACGTGCAGGCCAGCGTGCGGCCCGAGGGGTGCGCGTGGAGGAACTGGCAACGGGCGTGGAGCTCGGCGGTCAAGCATGCTGGAGGCCTGGAGTGGAGGTCTGGAGGGCAGGCTGGGCGGCGTCAGCGGCATTTGCACGAGCATCCCGATAGGCAAGAGGACGTTCCGTCTGGGAGAGGAGAAAGGAAACGAAACGAAACGGTACGGTGGCAATTTGGTTGTATTATGTGATTTGGTGGGAGGGTAAAACGGGAAAAATCGGACATTGTTGAGTTGTCAAACATTGGGACGATCTGGGCTGTTTGATCGGATATTAAACGGTCCAGATTTAAAGTATCCCAACAAGTTTGCTCTTTTAATAGTAAGTATAGATATAGATTACAGAGATTTTGCCACTGCCTCAAAACGATCGCCAAAAAAATACAATCCGGACGACAACCAATCTAAATCGGATCGGTAAAAGCTGAACGTACCGCTCTTCGATCCTGGTCATACATACCACAGCGCGGAAGCTAGCTAACTAGCGATCCTGGTTAGGTCACACACTCACACACGTAACAACGAACGGGAATGGAACGCAAGCTCGCGACGCCATTGGCGGGCCACTGGCATGAGGATGGACCGGATGGACTGGATGGCGCCACAGACCTCGAGGACCAGCTTCGTGTGGCAGGCGAAGATGCCGATGCCAAAGCGTTTGGACACCAGGCGGAACGGCTCGCCGGCGGCCAGGTGCCACACGCACACCGCCACGGCCGGGCATGAGGAAGGTTCGGAGCGCGGTCCTCCATGGCGACCGCGGAGCCTAGCGCGTCACAGAGCATGCCGACGGTGGCGCGGCCCACCCGGACGTCGCGCCGGAATCCGTGTCCGGCCGTCCGGGTACTCTGGGCTCCTCCGCACCTCCAAAACACTCGCTCGAAAGGTTCTTCATCTCCGTTCTGTGCATGCTGCCAGCTCCGGCAAAATCCCAGATTACGGTTGACGTAGAGTCAAAGTAGCACTCGGTACTATGCCTGAACCTTGTGCTTGAGGCGGGCGATGAACTGGAGGCCGGTTGGTAGTGCACGCGAGAAGACATTACGGCGTCTCAGCGCACGATCATCCCAATTCAGAGACGGTCGCCAGAGCAGAGCACATGGCAGCCTCAGCCCATCGTCCCTCCTCCCGACATGGTCCCGCATGGCGCTTGGCGCTTGGCGCATGACCTGCGACACCATTATGCACGGGCAACAGCGGTGCTCACCACTACGCCGAAGCACTGCCTCTCAGGCATGGCCCTCGGCGCCCGACTCGCTCGCCCCTACAACTGACGAGTTGCGCGAGCACGTCAAATCCAGCGGCACGACGTCGCTATAGTAGCTATACCCTAAGCTCTGCCCAAGAACCGGATGAGAGAGCAGAGATACAGGGCAGGAGAGAATCTTATCATTTGTGCCATTTGTAATTGAATACTCAAAAAAAAATTACAGATAAATCTCTACTTATATGTTCAGACCCTATGTTAACAAAACCTTGCTATGTAGTCATCTAGCTTATTGCATTTTACAATAAAATCACCATACTCTTTTGACTCCGTAATTTAGCCCTAATACTTATTGCAGTGCTTTAAACTTTATGGTTATTATTTATTCATATTTAAACTTTAAATTTAGAGCAAACATATATGGTACACACTCATGTCTTCCAAAACTGCATAGTAAAATTATGCACCATTTACATCATGTGAATTTACAATTTGAGTCCCTAAATCCCGCCATGACTCCTTTCACTCGTCCACACACTTACCCTCGATGGTCGTGGAGGACTCTAGATCCGACAAACCCACACATGTGAGCTCTCCCAGCGAGGCGTCCCCATCTCCTCTCCGGTTTTGCGCTTTGCTAAGGCGCCAATGTCTTCGCCATGGTTATGAAACCTCGGCGCGACAATACTATCGACGGCGCTGCTCCAAACATGAGATTTGAGTCTGGCAATAGGTGACTGGCGCTTACTCCATAGCGAACACGACTAATTAAAAAGAATCGCTAAACACGCATGCGTTGTCATGTAGGAAAGAAATACGGATACCAAATAAATCATCGTCGGGCCGGATCTAGCTGATTAGTGACAATGTCAACCTACTAAACGAACTTTGTTTTAGATGAAAAGAAAAAACGATAGAGAGAGGAGACACAATATTTTGACATATACCGTTGGATGTAATGGCTTAGATGGAAGGTCAAACTGACATGCATATACCATGAAAATACGATGACCTAGCATTGAATCATTTAGATGCGCAGAGAAGGTGTTCTTTATAATCAAATATGAGTACAAGCTACAATGGCTTAGATATATTTTCAATGTTTTCTCTTATTCAATATACAAGTATAAGTAGAAGATATGTCTTGTCAAAAAAAAAGTAGAAGATATGCAATTAGAAAAGTTAGGGGGAAGAGAAAAGTTGGGTACAAAAGTTCATCTTTTGTTAATTCAATATGATTCACAAAAACAAAGCTTAATTAAATCTAGCCGCGCAAATGCACGGGATACCCTGCTAATTTTTTAATTTGATAATTTCAATATTGGATAGGGTTTCTTTCCATATATGGTTAATTATGTGGTTAATGTATTTTTTCTGGATCCAGTCGGTTCCTTCTCAAGATTTAAAATTGAAAGGTAATTAAAATATCCGAAGAGGTTTATTCTAAAAAAAAGTTAAATGTTCTCCAAGATGAGAAATGATTTATTTTTTGAAATTAAGGTGTGTGCCACAAAAGTTTGAAGGATCTCTTGCTAGGAACTAGATTTTGTTGACATACATTTTTCATAAAATGTTAGCACCAATCTTGAAGCAACAAAATAGAATGAATTGTGTGCGATAAGAAAGAGACCCGAACGAGGTTGTAGACTTACTTTTTCGATAAAATCGATCAAACCTCAGGATCACTAACGGTGGAGAACCGGTGAGGCCATGGGGGCGCTCGGAGGAAGCTCAAGGTGTAGGACCAGGTAGACGCGTTATAGAGGTTTCGTTATAGAGGTTTCTCAGTGACCGATGTGTAATACGGGTAGAGAGGAAAGTTCTTTACTACTACTTGTAAAGACGTGCGTTGCACGTACATGCCAACTAGTCTCCATAAAGGCAAAAAGAAATATTACCTCCATACTCTTTACAGACCACTGGTGCTGCATCCTACAGTGATCCCCAAATCGCAAAGGTAATTAAATCCAATTCCATGGTGCAATGATGCGGAGCGACTCATCATGCAGTGGCAATGCCAAATCACGTGCCTAAAAATGGCGATAGTATGCTAGCCCGACCTATTTATTCGGGTGTCGGTTCAGAAGCTCGTGCTTCCATGCCGACGAAACACAATCCCTTTGGCAAGCTATAGTTTTGCCTAAGCAAGTACCAAAAAATATTGCTTGCAAAAAGAAGGTATTTTTTTTAAAACAAGAAAAATATATTGATAAAGTAGGAGCAAACAATGGTCTAAGCCAAATTACAAAAAGTCACATTGTTTAAAAATAGACAGTAAAGCACGCTAAAAAAATGAGATCAGCCGATAGCTTCCGCAAGCTTCTAGCCCCAGCGAAGATCCAATTTTTGCCTTCGTCCTTGATGCGCTGAAAGAGGATGGAAGGCATTGTAAACTTATTGTTAAACACCCTTACATTTCTTTCCTTCCAGATCTCCCATGTGATCAGAATAATTGCTGTTTTTAGTCCACTTTGAGATGAGGACAATGAGGCTGCCGCCGCCTTCCAGTAGTCGTGAACAGTTGGCCTTCCCGATCCCAGGTTTGCATGAGTGAGGGGCACTTCAGCCACGTCGCGGCCTCCGCCCAAACCCTCCTGGAGTAGCGACATTCGAACATGATGTGTCTCGCCGTCTCAGTTTGACATCTGCCCAGTTGACATGTTGGTTGATGCGGCCACCCCCTTATCGCAAGGCGGTCAGATGTCCACAGTCTGTTTTGCACAGCAAGCCAGGTGAAGAAACTGCACTTTGGCGGTGCCCAGGGTTTCCAAACAATGTCCATAAAGGAGCAGGGGTAGGCACCTAGGAATTGGGCCTTATAAGCCGATTTGTCGGAGTAAATCCCGTTGCTTGTGATGGTCCAGATGATGGTGTCGGTGACGCCAGGAGTTAGGACGACCTCCTGAGTAAGGCCCCAGAGGTTAACAAACTGGAGATGTGATCGACAGTGAAGTTGTCCACAGAAAGATCTGAGATGCATTTCACGGTGATAAGTAATATGTACCATGACATATAGAGCAGAGAAAATAAGTAGTCACTATGAGAGTCCATGGAGTTGATTATACAGTTACTGCGCCTTGCAACCTTTTTAGAGAAATAGCAGTGATTTATTAAACTTGCCCGGTACTAAAAAACAAAGAGTCAGGGAGAAAACGTATCCATGTGGGAGCGGGTTCACGACAGATTTGGATCTCAGATTTTCTAGCGGCGAATGCCTATTAAACCTTATCTGCTTTCTAAGATCCATGCACACATATTGCCTCACCTTCACCTCTGAGGGGGCGCATGTGCATTTCGGGCCATGTCGCATCATTTCGCATGCCTTCAACATGGACTTGCACTACCGTATTCACCTCCAAGTCGATGGTCTCAGTTTGTTTCTTGGCGGACAAAAATATTAACCACATCCCCGGTCGGAAGTGTGCGATGGAGTGGCTCGACAATGACTTCACCACCTGCCACCATGGAAAACATGACCTTGCCGTCATAGTGATCTCTTGAAATGTCTCTTCTTAGTCTTCTTCTTCTCGCTCTAACTTTTTTTGAGTAACCTTTCGAGGAGGTTAGTGCGTTCCTGCAATTGGTATAGAATAAGAGAGTTGGCCCGATTTATCAGGAAGACTAGGTCCAAAAATCATACAAGAACCTGTTTACGAGGAAAATCAGGCCAAAAACTGCACAGACCAGGAGACCCGTCGCCGCAACGATGCTAGTCCACCAAACGGAACAAATACACATAACCGCCACCGGGTCCGCTGCCCAACATATACCCCTCGGAAATAAGGAGGCACATTGCTGACTACATCTATCTCAATGAATCCTCATAACTCAACAACAGTGTAACACATCAAAAGATATCGCAATGGAGGTGCTCACAACTATGCGCACCAAGCGACCAGACAAGATTTGTCTCGGCCTATCTTCAATTCTCTAATTAATTCATCTCATAGAAAGCTTGTGTCATATCTCTTCCGCACTTCAACTGCTCGAAGTTCACGATTATGTAATTCGTGTTGTATACCGCCTACGAGTTGATGAATAAAAAGTTTGGAACCCTTGATGCCTTTTCCCTAGTTCACAGAAATATATATTTTTTCTTTTGAGAAACTTGTTCACAGAAAATAAATGCAATTAAACCTACCACCCTACGGCCTACCAACACGATGTTACCATCTGAAGTGGCCCATAAAATGGGCCGGTAGGGTGATGGTTCCATTTAGAGAGAACAAAGGCCTATTATTGCCCGCACACAGACGAGTAGAGCACTAGGGCTCGTAGGCCGAGAACTTGGGTTCCACCTCTGCAGGATTAGTGAAGGGTAATGTGATGGTGCAACGAACCGGGAGGTACTGTGGGATCGGCAGCATGTATCTTCAGAGATGGTGATGGCCACTTTCTGGGTGCGTCGGCACTGGTCGTATCGGCTCTGTCAGACCCAGGAACTTTGGAGGCTCTTGCGTGCAGAGAAGCTCTGACGCTTACTCAGGATGTCAATATTACGAGGGCTAGCATAGCCTCAGATTGTGCTGGAGTGATTCAAGACATCGCTGACGGAAGCCGTGGGCGCTATGGTACGATAATTACTGAGATTAAGCAGAGGAAGAGCAGCCTTGAGTACGTGGAGTTCAAGCACGAGAGAAGACACTCAAACTCGGAAGCACATGATATTGCAAAAGGATCCTTATGCCTAGGACTAGGCCGCATGTTTGGCTAGTCCACCCACCGGATTTGTAAATGTACCTATTATGATTCAATAATAAAGCCCGGTGTTTTACGCTAAAAAAAAAACTAGGGCCATCTCGGACACCAATATTTTTTTTCCTATGAACATAAAATGCAGCCATGAAATATTTTTGAGATGCTAATGACTTGAACAATTGATTATTTTTTCTCCTCAAAATATATCCCAAGCTCAAACAATCGAAGACTTATATTTCCACCCTTTCCCTGCAAAAGAGTACCTCTTTCCACAGTTAAAATGATAAGTGAGCAGAGCATGGCACGTCGCTGACGAGACTCACTAAACTAACCACGTAGGAGTAGAATTGTAAGTACCCACAGATGATAGTATTAGAATTGTAAGACCTCTTCACCAGACAATGAGGCATCGCCACCCCCAAAGCCCGTACCGTAGTATACGTACGTAATTTGCGTTGGCATCTACGCCATACCGTACTCGTTCCGTTTTTTAATATAAGATGTTTTATCCTTTTCCTACATGCATATGTATCAACATGTATCTAGACATATTTTACTTTGTATGTGCACTCATTTTAGTGTGTATCCAGTCAACATGTACAACACCTAAAACATTTTATATTTACAAACGGAGGGAGTACATAGCTAGCACCTGTTGTCCAAATAATAGCCAAATCAACACGGCATCACGCCATCTATGCAACATCAATAAGTCATCAACTCGATCTGAACATTAGATTACGGTCTGAAGGTCGACGACGCAACATTCATAAGTCACCAACACGTAGTACCGTACATGCATGAATCTTCAGTTACAGTTCATCCTGAAGGACGACGCTGGCGGCCGGTCGGTGGTGCAAACCCTGGCCTCCGCGAACACCTGCCCCGCCGGCAGAAGAGGCCCTTCTCCGGCGCGCAGTGCGAGTCGTCTGAGCAGATACAGAGCCCTTCTATGGCGCAGCCTTTCCCGACGATGTTGGGGCTCCCGCTGACGCCGAGCACCTGGTCACTCCACTCGCTGGAGAAGATCCCGTCTGGGTCGTACCTGTCCTTCACCGCGAGGAACTCACCGGCCTTGGGTACTTGGCAACGACGCCGTCGAAGGCGAAGTTGCGGTTCTTGCCCCAGTGCGGGATGGCGCCGTACTTCTCAGCGCGAGCTGCTCGAGCTCGATCACGTCGGCGTGTGCCCGCGGCTCGCCCTCCGTATAGCTCCGGTAGTATGTGAGGTCGAAGTCGAGCGAGTCCTCGGACTTGCCCAGGTACGCCGACGAGGACTTCAAGTAGCGGAGCAGCACGCCGAGCTGGCGTCGAGGCCGCACAAGGCGCGCGGGTTGAGGTCCCGGAGCTTCTGCACCTCGGCGATATACGCGGGCGCACGGGAGACCGCGATGCTGAAGCCGGAGTTGTAGAAGAAGGGGCTCCGGATGCGCGGGTCCCACGTGCAGGAGGAGAGGAGCCCGTCCTCCGGGCTGCTGATGCACGTGCCAGATGACTGGATGCGGTTCTGGAACCCCACCACCGGGTAGCCCGTGAAGAAGTTGCCGTCGTTGGTGAAGCCGTAGCCCTGCAGCTCGAACAACGCCGACGGAACCCGCGCCGCCAGGCACCGTGCGACGTCGCTCCTCCGTTAATCTGGCAGCGATGAGCGCCGGCGTCGGGTTGGCGCGGAAGCCAAGGTAATCGTTGAGGCCGTTGCCGGGAGTTAGAGTAGATACGGGGACACGGTCGTCCGCGCGGTAGATGACCTTGCCCTGCCGCGGCAGCCACGCCATGTCGCCGAACTCGTGTAGGTTGCCCCACACGGCCACCTGCGTCGCCAAGTCTGTGTCGTCGAGCGTCTCGAACGTCACCGACCGCTTGAACATGGGCTGCAGCTGCAGTGTAACCTGCACGCGTACAATAGTGCCCATATACTTTAGCCTACCTTGCTTGCATGTGCATTTCATGGGTCAATCCGAAGGAGCGGGCATGCATTAATTCGTAGCCATGCACATAGCTAGGTCCGTACCTGAGAGACAACGCCGAGGACACCGAGTGACACCTTGACCGCGTCGAGGTCCGTGTCGCCGACGCCGAGCTCCCTTACAACGGCGAAACCCTGGCTCGCCGGCGCCGGCGTGACGATTCTCATTCCTACCACGTATTCGTGCACGGCGCTGCCCTTACCGCACAAGGAGCTCCCGTGTGCACCCGTTGCCAGGAGTCCCCCGATGGTGGCGCCGTACCAGTAGGGCGAGTGCGGCAGCGCTAGCCCTGCCGTGGCGGCGGCCTGGATCAGGTCCTTCAGCACCATGCCACCCTCCACCGTCATCAGGCTGCTGGCTGCGTCGACGCTCACTGTCCGGTTGAGCCGCTTGGTGCTGATGATGGTGCCGTCGCGGCCACCGGGGCAGGCGAGCTTCGGGAAGCTGTGGGAGTGCTTGGTTGCCGCCTTGACCTTGCGCTTGGCAGCGGCCGCGGTTGCCGCGGCCGCGACGAGCTCCTGCTCGGTGCTCGGGAAGGCGGCGCGTTGGCGGCGCGGCAGATGTTGCGGTCTGGGAAGGAGCCGTATACGTTGGTGACGGTGCAGTCGGACGTGCCACGGGCGCAGGCCACCGGCTCCGGCGGCGGGCTGGATCTCGCGAGGCCGACGAGAAGCCCCAGGAGTAGCAACGCGAGCACACCTTCCATTGCTCTTCCCGGTCCTTCTATGACTGTGGCAAGAGGCAATTTTTTTTTTAGATAAACAGGGATGGCATCCCCGGTTCCATTAAAATGAAACCACTGCCCAGGTTCACAGTCGTCAATTCATTACAGAGCTAAAGATGGCTGTAGCCGAACTGAAAACTAAAAGGTCTCAGCGAAACTAGAGTGCAAACTAGAGAGAGCGTTCTTATTACAGCACTTTTTCCAGGTAAGTGCGAACTGAAACACTTTCAGATTAGTGTGAACTTAGGTAGCGCGCCAGGAGGTCATCCCTCTCCTCCCAGCAGGTCTCAGCGCCAGGAGTCTTGAACGCCAGCTCGGAAGATTTGAGCTTCTTGAGTGGCGTGGTCCCCAGCGTAGGTGACCAGCAGTCTTGATCAAGCGGCGACGCGGGGCTCAGCAACAACTGCTTCTTGATTCCAGCATACGCATTCCTGATCGGTGAAGCAGGTGGATCCGCCTGATCAGAGAGCCTCAGCGAGCTTAGCAAGTAGCTAGCTGCCCAGCTACCCTCCGAGAGGTTTGATGAGGTTCGCTCATCACGCGGCTTGCTTAGCCACAGATAGCGAGAGGAGCCTTCATCTTCGTTGAAAGGAATAGGAAGAAATTTTTCATTCTGTCCAGAGCCTCTCCCTTGTAGAGGATACTCCAATTCCTCAAAGTTCTCAGCAGCAATGACCACACCTGCTTGATATCAGTCCAAGCAGCATCATTAAAAACTAAGTTGTTTCTACTTTTCCAAATGCACCATAAAACAGCAGATGTAATGGAATTTAAAGCAGAATTCTTGTTATTGGAAATCCAGAATCTTGCTACTGATTCATAATTATTTCCTAGGTTTCTACCAAAGAATTCTGAAACCAAATCCCAAACATTTCTAGCTACTACGCAACCAAACATCAGATGGTGGACTGACTCTGGTTCTTTGCAAAAGACACAATCCTCTGGCTTAACGATGTGTCTCTTCTTCAGGTTATCCCTTGTCATGATTTTGTTGTGTGAAACCAGCCACAGAAAAATGTGGATTTTTGGAGGCACACAAAGATTCCATATCGAAGGAATAAAGATGGGGCAAACCCCTCTAAAATTAATAACAAGGTACAAAGTACTGGAGGTGTAGGTTCCTTTATTCTCTAATTGCCAAATAAGAGCATCCGTGTCCTCCGACAGCTCAATGTTGTTACTGACCTGCTCCAGCTCATACCATTTCTCCATCATTACTGGGGTGAAAATCCTTCTGAACGTTAATTTGAGATCTACACCGTCCCAGACCTCTGCAATAGTAGCAGATTGCTCATTGCAGAGAACGTAGATATCCCAATACTGAACTGCTAGTGGGGAGGTACCGAACCACGTGTCCTCCCAAAGTTTTATTTTCCTACCATTACCTACTTTCCATCTAAAACCAAACTTAATAGCTTTAACCACCGACATGAGGCCCTTCCAGAATCTGGAGCACCCCACCGTGCTACTACTAAAGATGTTTGGGTTACTCGTTTTATACTTGTGGTCAACCACTGTTTTCCAGAGTCCCTTGTCCTCTGCAAGGTATCTTCTGACCCAGGAGCCCAGCAGACACAGGTTAATATCTCTAAGGTTTGGGATCCCTAGACCACCAAATTCCTTTTTCATACAAACAAGTTGCCAGTTAGCTAAATGTAGCTTTCTATGTCCTTCGAAATCATTCCAAAGACAGTGCGCCATCTGAGTATTAAAAAGCTCAATTGCCCACTTTGGAAATTTAAAGAAGGATAACAGATAGATGGGTATACTGGCTAGGCAAGATTTAATCAGTACCACTCTGCCTGCATAAGATAGCAGCTTGCCCCTCCAGCCAGCAATTCTACTAAGAATTTTATCGATGAGTGGTTGTATGTCTTCTCGTCTAAGCTTGTCAAAATGAAGAGGAATTCCTAAATACTTTATAGGGAAATTTCCTTCCCGACAACCAAAAATATCTAGGTATTGCGAGCTCTCGCCCTCCTCTAAGTTAATAGGGATTATCTCACTTTTACTGTAGTTTATCTTCATGCCTGATACATTTTCAAAGCAAGAGAGGACAGTTTTAAGGTTCCTAGTTTTTTCCAAATCTATGTCTGAAAAAAGGATTGTATCGTCTGCATACTGGAGGCAAATAATACCCACAGGGCAGATATCAGGACACAAACCTTTTATCATATCGTTAGCAGATGCTTTAATCAACATCTTAGTCAGAACATCTACCACGGAATTAAAAAGTAATGGGGACAGGGGATCCCCCTGTCTGAGGCCTTTACCTGTAGTAAAGAAAGCACTCTCTACATTGTTAATTTTCACTCCAATGGATCCTCCATGAGTAGTTTGGATGATCCATCTGATCCACACTGGATTAAATCCTCTAAGTTCTAACAGCTCTACCATGAAATCTAGATTGACTTTGTCAAAAGCCTTTTCGTAATCTAGTTTCAGCACTAAACCTTTATCACTCGAGCTGTGCACTGAATGTAAAATTTCATGTGCCGTGACTACACTCTCTAAAATGTATCTGCCCTTAATAAAGGCCGACTGATTTGGAGCAATCAGACGGTTTAAAACTTGAGAGAACCTATTCGTCAAAACTTTAGTAAAATTTTTGAAACTAAAGTTTAACAGACTAATCGGCCTAAATTTCTTCATCGAAGTAGCATCAGGTTCCTTTGGGATTAGAGTTAACAGAGCAAAATTAAGTCTATAGATATCTAATTTCCCATGATAAAAGTCATCAAACATAGCAAACAGGTCTGTTTTAACTAATTCCCAGAACTGTTGGTCGAAACGAGGCCATATTTCACACACTCATGGTATATTTCGCACACTCATGGTAATGCATCAATATGGTATAGCCAAAGGTGTGAGATTTCAAGCATTGCATGAAAATGCATCAATATGCACCAAAATGAGCTACAAAAGAGGCCCAAAGGTAGCCCAAACAGCCCCATTTCTAATCCCGTCATTTTTTTGACCTTCTCCAAATGATCTCAAACTCTAGGGTTAACATCTATTGCACTAATATAGTGTACTTGACCAATGTGGAGTCATTTCTCAAAACATAAACCACCTCTCTTCACACATGAGAGTTCATAGTTTGAGATGTGAGATTTCACACCATATTGAAGCATTTCTTGTTTGATATATATCTAGACCTTATTTATCAGTTGGAGCTGTTAGTACATGACAAATTAAGACCATGTGCACTGGATTTTCATTTTTTTGAAGTTTTATGAATATTTTATGATTATTTCAAAATCGATCAAACCCAAGTTTGACCAACATTTAAACAAGTTTAAAATACCAAAATGAAAAACTAAGCCTGGGTCATTCTTAGTCACACCAAAATGAAGCTTTGGTGATTTTTTCATTTTTTTTAAATTTTCAAAACATCAAACCCTCTCTCACTTCCTTGAACTCTCTGCAATTTCGTTCGTGGTAAGTCATTTGTGTGAAGGATTTCTCATGAAAATACTCATATACCAAGTTTTTTTTTTCATAACTATGTCATGTAAGTAGACCATGTGCGCTGGTTTTATGTTATTTTGATTTTTTTTAAATTATTTGTGCTCATTTGAATGTTTGGTCAAACTTTGCACAAAACCGTTGACCGACTCAAAATCAAAGTTTATATTTTTTTGATAACTATGTCATGTAAGTAGACCATGTGCGCTGGTTTTATATTTATTTGATTTTTTTTGAATTACTTATGCTCAACCCTAGCTCATTCCATCGATATCGTGAACGTGTGAATGTTGGAATTGAAATATGGATATAACAAGTTTTATATTTTTTGTAGTAACTTAGTTGCATAAGTAGACCATGTGCGCTGGTTGTATGTTGTTTTGATTTTTTTTGAATTAGTTGTGCTCAACCCTAACTCATTCCATCGATAGTTTGAATTGTGTGAATGTTTTTCATTAACTGTGGATATAACAAGTTTTAAATTTTGTTTAGCAACGTAGTTGCATAAGTAAACAGTGAGCGAAAGTTTCAAATTTATTTGATTTTTTCTAAATTATTTATGCTCAACCCTATCTCACTGAAACCCTAAACCCCGTCCGAAACCCCCGGAAACCCTAAACCCCGTCCGAAACCCCGTCCGAAACCCCCCCGCTTCAAATAGCGTTAAATCTGAGATTCACAAATTTGTCATTTTTACACAGACCAAACTATACAATATTTCACACTCAAATTTTTCACACTATTGTAAATAATCATTATCAACATTCGGAATTTTTTTCACATTTTTTTTCAAAAATTGAAAAAATTCGAATTTTTTTGTACTGTTTAGATCTAGATCTCATATCCAAAAATTTGTCATTTTTAAACAGCACAAACTACACAATATTTCACACTCAAATTTTGCACATAAGAATAAATGTTCATTGTTGACATACAGGAATTTTTTCACATTTTTATCTAAAACTTGAAAAATTCGAATTTTTTAGATCTAGATCTAGATCTAGATATTAGATCCCGAAATTTGTCATTTTTATATAGACGAAACTACACAATATTTCACACTCAAATTTTGCAAATAAGAATAAATATTCATTGTTGACATACAGAATTTTTTTCACATTTTTATCTAAAACTTGGAAAATTCGAATTTTTTAGATCTAGATCTAGATTTAGATATTATATCCCGAAATTTGTCATTTTTACATAGACCAAACTACACAATATTTCACACTCAAATTTTACACATAAGAATAAATGTTCATTGTTGACATCCAGGATTTTTTTAACATTTTTATCTAAAACTTGAAAAATTCGAATTTTTTAGATCTAGATCTTAGATCCCGAAATTTGTCATTTTTACATAGATTAAACTACACAATATTTCACACTCAAATTTTGCACACTAGTATAAATAATCATTATCAACATTCGGAATTTTTTTCAAATTTTTTTTCGAAACTTGAAAATTTCGAATTTTGTACTGTTTAAATCTCATATTCAGATTCGTCAGTAGTGGGCCTCCTGTGAGAAATTTAAACATTTTCAAAAAAAAACTGAAACTATTAAATTCATGACATGTGGGTCCCAACCGTCAGAAGTTAACAGTCAAACCATTGACCAGATAGGAGACGGCAAGAGTCACGGAATAAGTCTTTGCACACAGACTAGGGGCAAAACTGAGCACGATTCGCAGCTGAGGGCAAAACTGAGTACATGGCGACATCTGAGTGCCGCCTGATAATTAACCCAAAAAAAGGGATACCATCCGGTCCGGTGCCCCGTCCGCATAAGAACCAAAAACTGCTTCCTTAATTTCTTCCTCAGAGAAAGGGGCTTGAAGGCTCTCGTTCTCTGCCTGGTTTACTTTCTCTTCTTCACTAAAGAAATCTTCTCTAAGGCTAAAACCGTGTCTATCCTCTTTCTTAAAAAGGTCTCTATAATACGTGGATGCTATATTCAACATGTCAGTGATTTCTGTGGCAATACCATCAGGCCCCTCTAATGCGTGAATCATCGTTTTCCTCCTACGTTGGTTGGCGACAGCGTGAAAGTAAGCTGTATTCCTATCGCCTTCCTGAATATTTCTATCTCTAGATCTTTGTTTTGCTTTGGTTTCCTCCTTTAACCAAATCCTCTGAATTTCTAGATGAATCTCCTTAAGTCTGTCACGTTCTGCGTCAGACAGCTCCTCTGTCTCTGACTTGATATCTATTTTATCATACTCATCCATCAGGCCAGATTTGAGTTTCCTCAACTCAGCCTCAATGTTTTTGCTCCAGCCTTTAGTAATTCTACGGAGCTTCCTAATTTTATTTTGCCACCTATCTAGAGCAGTACGACCTTTTACAGGTTCCGTCCAGATTTTCTGGCAAGAGGCAATTAATCCCAGACATTAAATAGACGGTGAGGCGAGCGCATGAGAGCTTGCTATAGCGCTTAAGCTAGGACACTTGTTAACAGCCGCTTGGAAAGTCAAAGTTAGATCGAGTTATCAACACCTGTTTACACTGTTCGCTATAGCTTAAGCTAGGACACTTGGAAAGTCAAAGTTAGATCGAGTTTATACGAAAATATAACAATATTTTTATTAGGTATATGATAAAAAAAAAAATTTGATCAGATCTAATGATAATAATTTGGTGACATAAATGTTGTTGTTTTTAAAATAAACACTGTCAAAGATAAAAAAAGTTTAACTCTCCATGAAAGCTAAAAGTCCACCCTTTCTAGGACGGATGGAGTTAGGCTATTCTTCCAGCCCTACAATTGCTCATGTTTTATTTTTTCCTTGCAAGAAATTTTGCTTGTGATTATAAGAACACCCACAACGTGTATCCAAAACTAGTTCCAAATTCACCTTTTGCCTTTTGGAACTAGTTTCCTACACTATGAGTTGAGAGCGGCGATTTGTCACCCGGGTTACATGTAGTATTTATTTTTTTGTCGCCATTTTAAGTTTCCAAAAAATCCGGAAAAAATACTGGATATTGAAAACAACTTGAACTATGTTTCTGAAAAGTTTCAATGCGAAATAGTTTATATTGCGCCCTACACGAAAATGACAAAATTCTGACAATTTTGAGAGATTTTGAATAACCATCCAGATCTAGAAATTTGTCTTTTTACACAGGATAAAATACTGAATGTTTCATATTTTGTTTTTGCACACAGGCAGGAATCATCATTATCTACGTTTAGGATTTTTTTCAGATTTTTTTACAACTTAAATTTGCAGATTTTTAAATTTAAAAAACCAGTAGCCCAGGTGACAAAACGACTTCGCGTCATGAGAGTGGTTTCAAATCAGAAAAACTAGGAACCGGAGCAAGTAGTTGCTCCGATGCCAAATCTTCCCCTTCCAATAAAATACTATTGCATGTGCATGGGCCTCTCTTAAAATGAGATGGGAGAGAAAATCCCCTTTTTGCTTGGTGTTGGGACCCACGGTACAGAAATATGGAATAGACAACGTTCTGCAGCTATTGCTATATTTTCCAAAGTACCCAAATACACCATTTGCTAAATTTGGCGATGGCATGTTGTGGCTGCCCTAATTGCGCTCGTCGGGAGACATGTCTCCGGAATGACCTGCAGTGCCAAATCGAGGGAGCGAGCGGCGGCGTTGTGGCGGGAGGAGGGTAGGGAATGGACTGATTTGCGCGCCAGGGGCGGACTAGGGCAGGACACAAAAGCGCTCCGCCGCGCGTCCGGGGCCGACGCATCGGTGGCCCAAATTTGGGCCAGTAATGCGTCGCGGCAGACAGAAAAACGGACCGCGGTCCGTTTGCGTTGCCCCGTTGGGCTGTGTTTTTAGCCCCCACGGACAGGAACGGAGGCGCGCGGACTCGATGCGTCTCCCCGCTGGAGTCATCCTTAGCGTCCCACCTTCGTTCCGCGCATGGCACTTTACATGGTGGTACCATGTCATCGTGACTTAGTGGCGTTCTTGTGCGTGAGCTGGGTCCTCGAGTCTTCATGTACGATCCTACCTAGGCCTTTGTATTGATAGTTGTTTCCTTGGCTCGCCAAATTGGTTTCATGGGCGACTAGACGGACATGACATGGCTATATATGATCAAATGGAGTGGTGGATCTCGGTTCAGTTTATGTGTGTTATGGATTTGGTCTCAGAAGATTCGGATTTATTCAAGAGTGCCATGGCGACAACTTCGACTCTAGGACGCTGGCATCAGTGGTACGTGTAAAAAAACTTTCTAGTTGTCATCAACAATGTCAGGCCATCTCTTGTTGGAGGGACGACAGTGGCGCGCCGGCGGCTCGCTCTAGTGGCGGTAGTAGTCGTTAGGTGGTCCCAAAATTTCGATGTAATTTTTATTATGTTTGAGTTGTTTTGTACTTCTTGTGAATTTTTATAATAGATCCAGATCCTTTTCAAAAAATGTTGCAAGTGGGTTGCAAATAGTCGAGAATTGAGCTAATTCTCGACTAGTGCTCTCCAACGGCAGATACGATGGAAGGTATTTATAGAGAGGTGGCTAGAAAAATAAACTAGTTTTTCTAATTAAAACACTAGTGCTTATTTACACAAGACAAATGCTTAACTAAACACCTCACATGTAAGAATAAACAGTGCTACTTATAAAAAACCTTGGGTTATTTTTATAAACAACCCGCTAAACATTTTGCATTGTACACGGCCTAAAGACGACACTTGTAGAACTCGGTGCCAGCTCTCTTGCCCACGGACGAGTTGAAGGACCTGCTCGGTGCCGGCTCTCTTCCGCATGGATGTCTCGTTGGTTTGTCTGAGCAGAAGAAAGCAACTTATCTGAAAAAGGATCGCCTGCTGGCTGCCTGGCTGGGTTGTCCAGTCGGACATCGGCTTTGTTGGTACGTAATTGTGGATCTATGAAGGCTGACTTGCGTGCGCGAAGATTAGCCGGCCATGCATATATACCTGGTGTTATGTTGCAGGTGAGACTGGTCAAGATGTAGGACGATAGCGCCAGATCAAGAGGCTGATTTTTTTTATACGTTATCTCTTTTGCTGATCGGTCGTCGGCGTTGTTATCTCGTTGCCGATCGGTCATCGTATCTTTACGGTAACAAGATTGAATTTATCGTATCCCTTCTGTCACAGTTACACCTATTTTCAGACAAAAAATGCCACCGTTACGTATCTTCCTTCATTCCCTCTTATTACTCACGTGTACAACACAACAACCTCTTTCCTTCTCTCTCGATCTCTTTCACCCACGTACAAACAGCAGTGTGCAGCACACGCTGCTAACCAAGAAACAGCCCGTCCAGATACTAATGCATCACAGTTGACACAACCAGGATTCATCTACGGAACCCCCAATTATCCATCTCAAATCTACAGCTAATTAGAGAGAGAAATTTGGTGCATCTTATCTCAGGTGCCTGAACAAGATTCCCATGATATTTTCAACAACTGCTAATAAAATCAAGTTCATCATCTTTGTTAATATGGATACAAAGTATTTACAAATCCAAATTCTTTCTAAAACACGTTTAATAGCGCAACAACCTAAAACCATGTTTGGTTTTTTGAGGGAAATGCCATATGCCACATGGCGAATTTATTCATCAGGTATCATTGTTACATCATGCACAAGAAAATGGAAAATAAAACCAGGAGGATCTCCATCCCATACACGACTTTCCTTTGAATCGTAAGCGTATCTTGCTAGTTCATGCGCCACCTGATTAGCATCCCGTAAACAATGCTGGAATGAAACACTTCTTATCGTACCTGCTTTCATAAAGCATTCCGCTAGTATAGCTGTAATGGGGCTCTACACCTCAATGATACCGTTGCATGCTTGAGTTAATTCTAGGCAATCAGACTCAATGACAATAATCACATTAGAACACTCGTAATGCTCCAGAAAATTCAGACCTTTCAAAAGTGCCATTGCCTTAGTGTTGCTGCGTCTAACTAACATGGATACGGTAAACTTGGTTCTCGTAAAACCACTCGGTTCAAGCTTATCTTTCTAATCACACTTGCAGATGGCCACGAGTCGCAGCAACTACCTAACTAGCTGAGCGGTTGTTTTTCTCTAGTATGCTAGTGTTGTTACTCCCCCACCAATGTCGGGCTCTTGTTTCGATGGATCCACCGTGTGCATAGCATTTGGATTGCCGCTCGAAATTGTTGGACAACCCTCGTTCATATTCACAGGTTTGTTATGTGGTCTCGGTGTCATCTTCGTAGGGTTATCTTCAGAGAAGTGCAAGACCGTGTTATTGGAGAAGAAAGAGTATGAGAGCATTTTTTTGCGAACGCCAGAAGCCTTATATTAACCAAATCCAAGCTTTATAAGAATACCCCTGGAGAATATAAAGATTGTAAACATGCCCAAGGGGAATTGGGCGCCCTCTCCACCGCAACCGTGAGGCTAGTTTGATGAGGCACCCGTTTCGCAGCACCATAGCCAAGGAGTCACTATAACTGCTGCGGCTAAGTTACCTTCAGCTCTTATATGTTTTGACTCTGTTCTTGCAGATTATACACTGGGCTGCATCCAAGGCTATCCACCAATTGTTCTGCAGCTAGGAAAGCATGTTTTTCCTCGGTGCTGGCGAGTTTTACGAGCCTAATCGTTCTTGTTTCTTGTGTTGAAGCATCTTTCCAATTTTTAGTAGTTTGTTTTTTCATTCTCAACAACAGTTGTTCTGACCGGGCTGATTCTATTTGTGCCTCACAAAAGCAATTACTCTGAATATGTTGCGGACGATGGAAGCGAGATGCGATTGTTTTAAACATAAGGCACCGTGTGCCCAGTTTTAAATTGATAAAGCCACAGAACGGCAAAGTTACATAATCCAGCTGCTGGTGCTGCCAGCTTAACAAGGTAGCATACAAAGGGCCTCACATGCACAAATAACAGAAAGTTTATCACGAACGCCCAAAACACAACACCAGTCTAGATGAAGCAGGAGACTGGAGTAGCTGTCTCGGAAGTAGCCGGCAAGTGCGTGGCAGAGTAGGTAGCTTGAAGGAGCTTGACCACCTCATCGACCATCGGCAGCAACTTAGCTTTGATGAGCGGCCGCTACTGCTGCAAACAGAGAAGAGTTTAAAAAAGCACATCAGCAGGTTGACGGGGAAGAATTGCTTCAATGGAGAACTTGTTTCGTGTAGTCCATAGAACCCAGCAAAGAACAGCAAAGAGAATCCAAAGAACTTTCCTGGTTTTACCAGAAAAAGTACTGTATTAAAGATCAGAAAGACATCCGTAAGCGATGAGGGCGACCACTGCACCCCCAACATAGCTGGAACCCCACTCCACACAAACTGAGCCAGCACGCAGTCAAAGAAAATGTGGTTGACAGACTCAATCTGCGCACACAGAGCACATGAGCCATCCGAGGGGCCCTGTCTCTTTGCAATCTGTTCTCTTGATGGCAGTCGACCTCTATAGCTAGCTGCCACAGAAAGATTTTAATTTTTAGGGGCAGCGAGATGCGATTGTAGAGTGTGTATTCAGAAACTCGTGTTCATGTATACTGATTCTACAGCGTGCTCCTGCAAACTGTCACCAATATGGATCAACGGTACCTTCTTTCATTTGTTGCCGTCCATTTGTTGCTTTGTCATTTTTCCCGCTTTGTTTCAAGGCCCGTCTCAAAGCTCATAAGGTGAAATTCTTATTCAGCTATCTCAAACGCTTCCACCGAACATGTAATTTGACCACCGCCGAAATTGGTGACAGTTTGGCCGCCCAAATCCACTGTTTTTTCAGCAGCTGCAGAAGTGTCGCTGTGTTTCCTGTCCTTTTTGACCTTAAGAATTGCTTGCTCGTCAATTTTCTCAAGAATAGATACCACAATGCCTTCATAAGGACACCGTTATTAAAGAGTAATGGCCATGTCTGTAGAATGTATGATGGGCGAGTCCATTTCTCTGTCATCAAGTTTTGCACTTTTCTGTACTTAAATTCGACAGGCTAATCTCGAGTTCTCAATGCTTATGGACATGAGTATATTTCTGCATCAACTCTGTATTATATGGCTAGCTAACAGATTTTAGCGAGAACACTTCCTGCAAGGTCCAATAATAATCTAGTTATGAACTCAAAGACGAAATAGGGTAGGAAATAAGACCAATGTTTCTGTAAGAGCTAAGACCATGTTTCTAAGAGCATTAAATTTCTGACATACCCTTTTTTTAGTGATTTTGAGAACTTCAAAACGTTTTTCCGTAGGAGTTCTCAATGTAAAGCAGTTTACATCGGATACTGTCCCAAGAAACAAAAGGTTTCGACCATCAGAGATGTGTTCGGTAGAGATACTTGACAAAAATGTAAATGCCGAAATGAGAGGACTCGGCTTGAGACATATCAGCGGATGAGAATGCCACCAGATTTATCAATAGAAACATCAACAAATCACGAAAAACTCATAAGCAAAACGCAAGCTGAATTCACAGTTCATCAATCGCACACCACGCTGGGTCAAAGCACACACCCTCTTATTACAAACAGACATCAAACCAACACAAACCAGCTAGGCCGTGAACACCACACTAAGCTGTTGAAAGATCACCTGGTAGGCAGCAACACAACACACCAATCCTGCATACCAAGATCATATAACTTGGTGCATAACACACAATTTATTCGCCGCGGGCGCAAGTAGCAGCAGCGCAAACCAAAAATTACAGCACAAACACACTTTGCAAACACACAGCGCGGTTGGAAACAACCTCAGATCTGTGGGACCAGGGTTGCAACAGCAGCAACTGATGCTTCATGCAAAGCCCCACCTCCGCCCATCACAGAGCAACACATGCCAGAGCAGCGCATAGCAGATTACCTGAGAAATGAAAACGATGAAATTATTCGTTCTCTGATTAAAAAAACAAACTTCTCTATCTATGTTCATGCATAAAAGAAATCCATGTGCAACAAACCTTAGAAACGAGACCCTCGGAAGGGTCTTCTTGTAGTAGGGCGAGTGGCGTGTCTCAAAGATCGACGGGTGATGCCCGGCAGACAAGCCATCCCACTCGAGCTTGCTCCACCAGTCCTTCTCGCAGTCCACCACTGGCTTGGGACCTTGGCGTGTGACAGCCGGCAGACGCCTGAGACCCCAGCAGTCCCTGAGCCCGATCATCTGCAGCGCCGGCGCAGTCAATTTGGCCTCACATATCTGCTCCAGACTATGAAGATGGTGTAGCTTGATTTGCTTTAGATTTTTGAATGTGACACCAGATGAAATTTTCTTAGGATACTTGTCGTCCAATGGGAAAATAAGCCGGAGGCTACTGCAGTATGCGATCTGGAGAGTCTCCAACTTGTGCAAGGTGAAGGAAATGGGGAGGACGAACTCAAGCCTAGGGCAATTATATATGTATATGTGCTCCAGGTATTCAAAACAATCATCCATATGCCAACTATTAATGCCTCTACCCCAGATGCAATAGACCATTGGGAGATTGCAAGCTGAAAGTGTGCGCATTCTGTCAAAGCTGCTGGATGATCTACCTTGACATGAAAACACAGTGTGTAGCTTGGGGCACCTCTCAACATGACACCATATTAGGTTGCGCCAACGTGCTCCACGCGCTGGAGGGATAACAGTGATGGAGGAATTGTCATGGACATGCAATGATCGTACATGTCCCAAAAAATATTCAAAATATTATTGTCCTGCATACTCTCTACATTATAGCTTCCTTCACCAATCTCGATATGCACATCCAAAATTTGAAGCTCTCTATGATTCCACACCAAGGACGAGCATGTTACATCTTCAGTAATGGCAATATTATTGTAAGGTAACAACGGACCTGTTGGAACCAAACCCTGTTGGCTAGAGCCAATCTCCTTGATACTATTGGTGACATTGGCTTGGCTTAGGCTCATACAAGAGATAAGGATGTACACCTTGGAGAGAGAGCTCGATGTCCGATGATATAATCCCTCTATGGACGACCAAGTCAACCTTCCATCTGTAAGAGCAATAAATGCATGAAAGGGGAAGGATCCGTGTCCTCCACAACAGACCAGTGATCTTTCTTTCCCCTGCACGTCTACATGTAGAACTTCCAACCTAGGTGATCCAGACCAGATTAGGCTACGGAGCTGCCGACAACCCAACAAGAATAGCTTCTTGAGTTTCAGGACATCCATTGCACCGAGGTCAAGTGTTTTAATGGCTGTACCAGAGAGATCCAATTCCTCAAGATTGGGCAATGCACGTAAGAATATGTTGTGCAATCGATCACAACCATCTAGGGAGATCTTGGTCACCTTCACCATTTTAACTGGAGCTATAGGAGACTTGAGGCGTACTTCCTTTTGTGGCAGATTTACGGAATGTGTCCAATCCTCTACTGGGCCATAACCATCGAAGCTAAAACTTTCAAGCAGTGGAGGAGCACTTTCCATGGCGAGTGTAACATTCTCTAAGCCAGAACAACCATCAAGAACAAGCATCTTCAAGCTCCTTGCAGATGACAATGTCGGCAGTGATTCCATGTGAGTGTTGCTGGACAAGTCAAGGAGCTCCAAATTCATCATATCTAAGGAAGAGCAACTGTCCACTGTGAACACATCTGAAGATTGGGTTACTCGGAGCTTGTGAAGGTTCTGTAGCTTTTTCCAAACATGAATCATAGACTTCCATGGGACTCCCTTTGTATTTAGCTCCCTGAGATTGGTCATCAGTTCAACCATCTGAGGCAACAAAACATAATCTGTGAAACGGAAGTCAAACACCAGCAGGTTCGGAAAAATTGGCCCTCCACTTTGCTCCTTCCCTGTGTTTGCACAATGGTCAAGCCAAAGGAATCTTAGGTTGTGGCAGAACCGGAAAGGAGGGGATGCAAAATCAAAGCTGCAGTTGCAGAGTTTTAGCACGCGGAGGTTGCTGGCTAGTTGAAACAAATCAGTGGGTACATATACCGGATAATCTTCCAGAAATGTTAGGAAGTATGATGATGCACTACCAGGAACACTAGAGATATCTCCTGCTCTTTGTTTGTTGGACGTGACTGAATACCAACGTTTATAGGGTTTATTAGTACATACAAGTGATATGCCAAATGCTTTCTTTCTTTAGTAGAATTTCCGAACCACGGTATAACTCCATATAATGCATTGCCAATCTCCCAAGCTTTTTCCTCACCAAGTATTCCGTCACATATCCAGTAGTTGCAAGCGTGAGTAGCCCAGCCATAGTCAACACCAGTAGAGTTAAAATATAGTGCTGCTGTCAAGAACAATGAGTACAGGAAGCAATCCAAAACTGATTCTGGGCTGATGCCATCCATCCCGATGTCACCAATAACTCCAACAGCTTCTTCTTGTAATATTCTTTGCTCCAGATTTGCATCAGTGTTAGGCGAAATATCAAGACCAACATACATATTGGCAGAAGTGGGCACCAACTTGACATGTCTCCAGTTGACCTGAAAAAATCTTCCACTATTGGTCCATACCAATTTACCTTTACCAAACGCAGGAATGCCACATTCTACCAGATCAATATCTTCAACACCTCCATAATGAAAAAACATCAGAAATCTTTCATTTCTCAGAGACTCATGAATCAAACTTCCGATACTTGATATCTCATTTCTAGAGCTGTCATCCACACCTCTGAAATCGTCATCTTCATCCTGCTTATCGAATATGTGCATCACATGGTGAAGGTTCAACTCCTCCGCTACTGCCCTCTGCATGGTCCTTCTATTTCTCCAAAGGGAGCAGTTCACTTGGAGAATTCTGCCAAAATGTTTTCTTGTGTCAGATCATCACATATTCTGGATTTTAGGACATTGGCCATAGCTCTAAGAACACCAGATGCTCCCAGGTCCACATGGATCCAGCCGTGACATAAGAATGCTTGAGTTTTGCCTTCTGTGGCACCATCGCTTCTATGCAAAAGATCAATAAATTTTTTGACGGCGTCATCCAAATCCAATACAACCTGTAGTAATTAAATTGCTATTACATATAACTGCCATAATACATATACTGGTACTATAATTTCAATTAGTAGCTATAGTACTGAAAGGACCTGCGCGTCCTAATCTAAATTTGGGTGTTTGTTAACAACATAAGTGGGATCTTACCGTGTGCTAAAGTACTATATGTACAATTGATGAAATGCACATGGCGTTGATTGATGACCCCTCAAAAAGATGAAAAGAATGAAGACGGTGTCCCGAAGATTTAATTTGTTGAGTCATAGGGAAGCCGTACTATCAAGAGGGGCTACTCTTTGAAAAGCTTGGGGAAATCTCAAACTGGACGAATTCCGAACGAGTCGGAATATTCTGGACCGATCCCAAACTGGTTCCTGACCAGTGCATTTTGGTACTGCCGGCGTCCGGATACCACTTGGTAGACACACGGAATTTTCTGAACGTCCGGAATTCCGGGTGAATTCCGGATCCATTCCGGGCTGCATGAATTCTGTCCAAACGGCTAGTTTTTCAGTGGACCTATTTAAGTCGCCTCTTCTTCTCCAAGAGTGGCACCCGACCATAATCTCTTTCCCCACCATTGTTGCAAGCTCCAACTTCATAGATCTTCTCCCTACCCACTCAAACACCTTGTCCGTCTAGGATTTGGGAGAGTTGAACTAGATCTAACTTTCACCAAAGCGATTTGATTTCCCCCATCCATTCCATTCAGGAACTTGTTACTCTTGGGTTCATTGGAACCCTAGACGGTCGTGGCCATTCTTGTGGCTTTGGAAGCCGCGGGGACTAGCCGGGAGCCTCCAATTCAGTTGTGGAGACGTGCCCCGGCCTTGTGAGTCTTGTGGCTTTGGGAGCCTCCAATTGAGATGAGACGTGCCCCGAGGATCACTTTGTGACTCCGCATCGCTCCAGTGTTTAGGAAGAATGTTGAGCCATGGATTCGTAAACCTGGGAATACCCGAATGGATCCGGAATGGCTCGAAAAATTCCGGCTCACTTGGATTTTTTCAGACCATTCCGACCTCAGTCCGAGCGGTTCGGAATATTCCGGACCGTTCCGAACTAATTCCGGATGCTCCAATTTTCAGAAAAATGCACTTCCTAAATAGACAAAATTTTATTTCAAAAATTCTTTGGCATATGTTCTTATCCTTTGCTACGTATCTATGCTCTCCATTCACAAGCCGTATTGCTCGTCGTGAGTCCTTGAGGAAGAAACCTCACACCAAGCCCGTTCGTGACCCTGTTCCAAATGTCCGTGGCCGTTCTCACCATCGTCAGAGGGAGCAAACAGCCTGAGGTAGACTCTGTAGAGATGGAAGAAGAAGCGGCACCTATTCAAAGCTTCAAGAACATGTCTCGCAAGAAATGGAGAGTTGTGCTAAGCTCAATCCTTATCGCTTTGAAGAGAGAACTTGTGAAGGAGATGAGAGGTTTTGGACTCGTACACAGTTCAAGTTATGGAATGAATTCTATATGACTCTCCAAGAAAAGGTAGTGAAGCCCAAGCTTTGTGATGAGGAGTACTTCAATGAACACAAGGACCGTCTCGTGCACATCTATGCTACTCTTCAGAAGATGGATATTCTAAAGCTTGCTATGGTCTATCAAGCATATTGTCCGGAGCTCATTAGTCAATTCTATTGTACGGTCTTCTTCAAGAATGATAGTGTGAGGAACATGACTTGGATGTCCGGGCCACACAAGCTGACTAGCAACTTGTCCACCTGGTGATCATCAATGGGACCTTTCTTCTACGGGCCAAATATTTTCCAAGCTATTTTTCCCACCAAAGCTGATCTCACTAGGCTTGCTAGGATTGGAGTATTCCGATAGACAAGGGGGCACGATATCTCCTTTTTGAAGATTGGGAACCGGCACCTACAAACAAATTCAGCTTGCAAGAAGCATGGTCTGAGTCGCAGGCTGCCCATATAAGCTGAGATGTGATTACTTGGCTCTTTTTGAAGTAGGCTCTTGATTGGAAAAACGAAAGGGTACATATGGCCTTTAGAGCATGATGTGGTTAGAATGCGTGTTGAGGTTACTAGTACGGCTTACATTCCGGATGGGACTGATCACTCCTATGAAGGAGAGGGTTTTGGTATCACTTTTGAGGTCGAAGGAGGTAGACCAAGTATTGATAAGAAAGATATCTCTATGAAGGATGTTGAGTTTGGTGATGAGGAGGAGGATAAAAACAAGGAAAAAATGAAACATCAAAAAAATGGTGATGAGCAACGTCCTAAAGGTTCTGTGACGGTGGGGGTTACTGTGTCAACACTTCTGCCAAGAAAAGTGACGATCCACCAAGTAAACATGCCATTTTTATTCAGTTTGGCTCGGTTGGTTTACAATCCCCAAACGAGTGTGCCTGCGGTGCGAACATCTTGCTCAACACCGAGGAGATTGTGGGGGGATAGGGTTGAGCAGGATGAAGAGAGCCTACCCTCTCCCTTGCCTTTTCTGCACCCACAAAGCAGCGCGCGATGTCTGAGTCTCCAAGTGTGAGACAAAGTACCACAGCAGTTTCTGCCTAGCTAGGCTTCTCTGCCCCGGCAGTGTTTGCAGCGCCGCAGTTGGCTGCCGCGGCAGAGAATTCTGATTTCTCTGCCCCGAGTGGTTGAAGAGCCGGAGTTTATGGCCGCGGCAGAGAATCTTGTTTTCTCTGCCCCGGCAGGGCTCGCGCCGGATGCACTTGAGTCGGGTTCTTCGCCGGCTTCAAAAGAGCATGGGCAGTCCGAGGCTGAGAAGTTCGTGGATGTGGTTGATCGTATGTTCTCGTCGGTCAGGGGTTTTGTTGTTACTACTCCCGCACCGCCTCGCACGCTGGTCAAGTGTTGACCTCGGCGTCCGTTTGCCCAACCAGTCCACTGCAGAAGGCTAGGGACGTGTTGGGACCAGTGTTGTCGCCTTCATCACCAAGGTCACCATATACTCCAGGAGGGAGTGTATGCCGCGGATTCTCGTCGACGCAAAGCCAGGGGACAGGAGTGTTCCTTGGCGACATCTATTCTCACAACGAGCTGGTTGCGTTTGGAGGCATTCCCGAAGCAAGTGCTAAGGACGTGCATTCAAGTGCTCAGGTTCGTGCTTAAGCTAATACTGATGATACCAGTTGGCAAGGGCTCAAAAGAGGGCTCAGGAGCGAGACGATCTCAATGCTGCAGATACTTCTTTCGTTTCTAAATTTTCAATTGATTCAATTCCGAACGAGGTGGTTGTTGGTAGGGCTGCAAAACTAGGTGTTTCATTAGGGATCTCACTGACTCAAGTTGAATCATCAATTAATAATATGAAAGAGGTAGATATGAAAAGTACGTTGATTATGTTAAAAAAGAATGAGGAAAAAATAAAAAACAGTGACAAGTCTCTAGATAAACAAGTACTAGACGAGGCTTTTGACTTGAGTACTTATTTAGGGGAGTAGGAACAATCAGGGTTCGAAGGTCATAAGGACCTTGACATCCCGGTTGTTAAAGCAAAAAGAGTTTACAATAGACGCCGGTATGACTCTTCCTCTGTCCGTCGAAGTATTCAGATTAAATTAAAATCGAAGTAATTATGAAGGGTTGCTTTTGGAACAGTGGAGGTTTTAGAGATACAGCTAAACATGTAGTGATTTCTGAAACAATAAGAGACTTCAGGTTGGACTTTTTCGCGATATTAGAAACGGTAGGGACAAGTTTTCATCTCCTTTTGTCAAAAATTTGGCTGCGGGACTTGACTTTGTGTGGTACTGTCTACCTCCACAAGGAGGTCTGGGGGTATTCTTGTAGGTATTAATTCACAAACAATTAGAGTGAAAAATATTGTTGCGGGAGAAAGGTGTGTTAAGTTCCATGTTGTATCTAAGAGGGATAATTTTGAGTGGTCTTTAGTGGCTGTTTATGGTGCTGCCCAAGATGCCCAAAAAGGGGAATTTTTGGCAGAGTTGGTACGTATTTGTGAGAATGAGACTCTAGCCATGTTGGTAGGGGATTTTAATATTATCTATACTTCTTATAAAGCAAAACCCACTAAGTGCAATTAGTATTTTTCTATCTCACATGCAAGCCATCCACATCACTTTCTCTATTAGCCAATCAATTATCCACATCATCCCACTAACATAATTACTTATTGTCTATATCTACATGCAAGCATCCACATCATCCTTTTCTTTGGCCATCAAGTTGTCTACATCATATCATCTTTTTTACCGTTTGAACGATAAAGTCGCACCATCCCTGTATGTAATTCCATAATTAAGTAATGTGCAAGTGTAACACCAGAATCTGTTATGACTATCAAGTGATTTTTTGCCAAGATTTTCAATAATGAAAATCATAGAACTATTATTCGAGATTATGTGCTCTTCACATGTAACGCTCAAAAAGTTTTCAGACACATTATGCGACAATTTGCATGGCATTTTCATGCAAGCCATTCACATCATCACTTTCTTCAACCCGCTAATTTTACATCAATCAACATCAAACAGGTACACCCTTGAACCATAAAGAACTTTAAAATATAAAATACTCATACATTTCATGTCAATTAAATTAAATTTAGCCTCTCGACTGTTATGATCAACTAAATTTTGCATTTGTATAGTCAACTTCAGGAGTTTATAAGTTTTACTAGGTTTCTTAAGAGATACCCGCTGCAACGCGTGGGGTATCGTTCTAGTTAGGAGACAACATGAGAAGACCAATGATAATTTTTATGCTAGATGGCCATTCATTTTCAATGCGATTATTAAGAGTCTAGACCTGAGAGAAATAGACAATATACCAGCTGGGCAAGCCAAAGGCCTACTGCAACTTATGAGAAGTTGGATAGGATCCTGACCAGTGTGTCTTGGGAACAGAAATTTCCATTGGTGTGCGTTCGAGCTTTAACTAGAGCTGGGTGAGATCATACACCTTTGCTTATTGATTCAACAGAACAAGCTCACCTAGGTAATAAAGCATACGACGAGAAGGCTTTCATGAGATGGTGGTCAAAGAGTGGACACCAATCTCATATGGTAATAGCCCAATGGAGATCTAGCAAAATAAGATTCCTCATCTCCGTGCTTTCCTTAGGGGTTGGGCAAAGAATATTAGTAGTTTTTATAAGGAGGAGAAAACTCGGATTCTTAGTCTTATTAATCTTTACACATAAATCCGAGTCCACATCTCTAAATGACACAGAAAGGGTAATGATAAGATAACCAACCTTAGAAGAGACGAGGAGGCTAAATGGGCTCAGAGAGCATAAGTTAAGAACGCTAAGGAAGGGGGTAATAATACAAAATATTTTCACATGATTGCAAATGGCAAACATAGAAAGAAAAGAATCTTTCAAGTTTCAACTCGAACAAGACAAGGGTACTATCATAGGGCAAGAAAACATTAAGATTATATCACAATTTTTTATAAAAATCTTTTTGGGGAGCAGAACAAAGCTCTGGGGCGAGACGGGTTTCCAGCAGAGTTCTATCAAAAATATTGGGATACTATTTAAAATGATTGATGAACATGTTTAAAGCTTTTCAAAAAGAGTAGTTACCACTGTTTCAGTTAAAATACGAAGATATCATCCTATTACCAAAAAAGGAAAATGTCGTTCAGATTCAGCAATATCGCCCTATCTGCTTATTAAACGTGAGTTTTAAGATATTCACTAAGTTAGGCACGAATAGATTTGCTGAGGTGGCACATAAGGTGATTAGGCCAACACAGATTGCCTTCATGACTAGGAGACATATTCTCAAAGGAGTGCTGGTTCTTCACGAGACAATCCATGAACTTCATAGGAAGAAATTGGATGGTGTCTTGTTAAAAATTGATTTTGAAAAATCTTATGACAATGTTCAATGACCATTCTTGCAACAAGTGTTGCGGATGAAAGGTTTGATCCGAAGTGGTGTCGCTGGGTTGAACAATTTGTTAGCCGAGGGAGTGTGGGTATTAAAGTAAACGATGACCTAGGTAATTATTTTCAGACATGTAAAGGTCTAAGACAGGGAGACCCGCTGTCGCAATTTTTGTTCAATATCGTTGCGGATATGTTGGCTATTATTATTGCACGGGCAAACGAGCATGGTCAGGTTGATGGACTTATACCATACCTCGTAGATGGGGGGTATCGATCCTACAATACGCTGACGATACAATTATTTTTATGGAACACGATTTGGATAAATCCCTAAACATGAAACTTATTCTGTGCATGTTCGAACAATTGGTAGGCTTAAAAATTAATTTCCACAATAGTGAGATCTTTTGTTTTGGAAAAGCAAAGGATATTGAGGATCAGTATAGGAATCTATTCGGTTGTGAGTTCGGGTCCTACTCGTCACTAGTAGGAAAAGGGCTATTTGTGGCGCACCCATTTTGCCTTTCTGTGGCGCATGGCGGGTGCGCCACAGATATCACGCCACTAAATTTTAATTCTGTGGCGCACCAAGAAGATATGCGTCACAGAATTCTTAAAAAAAAATAAAAAATTAAAAAAAAATGAAATAATTTGGAAAACCTAAATATTTGAATTTTTTGATTTATATGAATTTCATTTTAATTTTTTAACCTATCTCAGATGATGACTTCCCGCTATGTCACCCATCCTCAAATTGATCCAACCCAAGCACGCTTAACCTCTAAGTTCTATTCAGCTCAGTCACCCTTGTGCTACTCAAATTCTTATTGATATAAGTATCATATCAACCCTATTAAGCCTTGTATGTGTATATATGTGTGTGTAGTTTATGTGTGTATGTGTGCTTTTTAATTTCAAAAGTTTCAAAAACTTCAAAAGTTTCAACAGAAATTCAAAAGTTTCAAAAAATTCAAAACTCAAAAAATCTCAAAAACTTCAAAAAAATTCAAAAAATGCAACAATTCAAAAAATCTCGAATTTTTTGATTTGTTTTTATATTTTTTAAATTTTTGATTTTGTAGAAAAAAAATCTTCTTTTTGAAATAACTTTTTTTCCTTTTGGAATTTCGAGGAACAAAGAAAAGTTCACCGGGTAAACCCGGGTGAAATCGGGCTCCTTTTTTTCTCTAGTTTTTTTGATATATTAAACGTATTTTTTCGACGTCGTATACAAAAGTTATGGCCGTTTTAATTTTTTTTCTGTTTTTTGCAAAAAAGGTCAAAATTCATATTTCAAAATTTCTATACCAACTAGACACTAAAACCTAACTACATCTCAAAGGATTTTATTTTTTGAAGATTTTATCATTTTCTTTTATTTCTACAAAAATAAAAAGGCGATCCACAGGGGGTGGGTGGTGGTGGGAGGCACAGAAAGGCACATTTCTGTGGCGCACATCTGTCATTTTCTTTTATTTTTACAGAAATAAAAAGGCGATCCACAGGGGGGTGGGGGGTGGGTGGTGGTGGGAGGCACAGAAAGGCACATTTTTGTGGCGCACATCTAGCATGTGCCACAGAAATGTGTCTTTCTGTGGTGCATTCAGCTATATGCGCTACAGAAAGACACATTTCTGTGGCGCACCTCCAACATGCGCCACAGAAATGTGCCTTTCTGTGGCGCATATACTATATGCGCCATAGAAAGGCACATTTCTGTATGCGCCACAGAAAGGCACATTTCTGTGGCGCATGTGGTTTTCGTGCGACACAGAATTCCAAAATTCTGTGGCACATGCAAAACTATGCGCCACAGAAAATATTTCTGTGGCGCATGGTTATTTGGTGCGCCGCAAAAAGTGATTCCATCTATAGCTGTTTTCGTACTAGTGCGTTCATATATTTGGGGATTCCAATCCACTTCAGGAAGCTGAAAAATAGAGAATGGAAACCGATAGAGGACCGTTTTGAGATAAAGTTTGCAAGTTGGGTCACCAAGCTTTTATCCTATGGAGACAGGTTAATTTTAATCAACTCAGTCCTGACAAGCCTACCCATGTTCATGCTATCATTCTGTGAAGTACCCATAGGGGTTCGGAAGAGAATGGACTATTTTCGCTCTAGGTTTTTTTGGCAAAGTGATGGCCGTAGAAGAAAGTATAGACTTACTAAATGGAACATCATACGCAGACCAAAAGAACAAGGTGGGCTAGGGATAGAGGTGTTATATATTAAGAATAAATGCTTATTAAGTAAGTGGCTTTTTAAGCTTTTATCTAAGGATGGAGTTTGGCATGAGTTGATTCATAGTAAATACTTACATTCTAAATCTTTATCCCAACTAAAAGCTAGACCGACCAACTCTCCCTTTTGGAAGGGTCTTATGAAAGTAAAAGATGCTTTCTTTGATAGGGGCTCTTTTTCAATTGGGAATGGAGAAATTACGTGTTTTTGGGAAGATACGTGAGTGGGGGATAAGCCCCTATCCAGTCAATATCCCTCCCTATATAATATTGTCCAGCGAAAAGAAGTTTCGGTGGCATTGGTTCTCTCGAATGCACCTCCACTGAACATAGGTTTTAGGAGGGCATTGACGGGAAACAAATGGACAAGATGGCTACATGTGATCAACCGGTTGATGGATATCCAGCTTACAAATCAGCCAGACGTTTTTAGATGGAACCTAACTAATAACGGAGTTTTTAGGGTCAAATCCATGTATCTTGATTTCATGAGTGGTTATACAGGGTTTCTTCGAAAATATATTTGGAAAATGAAAATGCCACTAAAGATAAAGATATTTATGTGGTTCTTATATCGTAAGGAGGTTTTCACAAAGGACAATTTAGCTAAGCGAAATTGGGATGGTTGTAAAAAATGTTGTTTTTGTGATCAAGATGAAACTATTCAACATTTGTTCATATCTTGTCCATTTGCCAAAATGATTTGGCGTATAGTATATATGGCCTTTAATATACATCCCCCAAATAGCATAACAAATTTGTTTCATAATTGGCTAAGGGATGTTTCTAAAAATGAGAAAGTTCAAATCCGAATTGGAGTTTACGCTTTACTTTGGGCCATCTGGAACACACGCAATGATTATATTTTTAACAGAGCAAAAACAACAACTTTTATGCAGTTGATTCCGATGGCTACCACTGGATCCGTATGTGGTCCTTCCTACAGTCAACGGAGAAGCGCGACGCCATGGTTTCTGGGTGCAACCAGATGGAATTGGTCGCGCGGGATTTATACAACCAGTCCAGCTGGCGTTCTGATATGAGAATAACATGTTGATGCAGAGTCAATTCATGCTGTCACTTTTCTTTAGATGGTTGATCCATGTTGCAACTTTGTGCGACCCATGATGTAATCTGCTTGTAATAAGGTCTGAACTTTAATAATGTAATAAAGGCCGCATGCATCATTTCGATGCATAGGCTCGGGCTTTCCCCTTTTCGAAAAAAGGTAATTACTATCAAAATTGCATGACTAGGCAGTAAAAGTGAAATTCAGAATGATGTTTAATTATAAGATAACTGAAGGCATGTATCCCTGTTTAGTATACTGTGGGTTGCTAATGTAAACATTGGCATGATTGACTAAAACAATATTGAAATATACAAATTTACGAGCGTAATTCGAGAGGTTAGTTAGGAGAAGAGGTACCAAGAGGTTGGTTCGGTTTCGTTTGGGCATGTTGAAGTCCTCGACATGAAACTAATACCAGCAGAAGAAGGCCATGATAGATAGATAATCTAACCCATCGCAACAGATTTCTCCACCCTCTACAAAAGCAAGATACCTGCTCAGATGTGTGAAAACATATGAAAACAGATGACTGTATTATATATTGTACAGGATGCAATTGCAGTACGTACCTGTACCTGCGAGGCTGCAGATCAAATTGAGGAGGAGCAAACTAATTGAGACTTCCAGATAACGGAAAAGTTATTGCAGTGAAACCCAATCCTAGAGCTGAAGATATATCACTGAATCATTTTGCTCAGAACCTGGAAAGGATCACTTGGGCTTCGCTGGTCGCAAATTCAGCTCGGGGACGGCATGCACTTCAACACAGAGCAGCAAAATTATTCGGCAGGTATGTGTAATGATAGGAGCTTTTTGTAATCAGCCTACACAAGCTTATATACATGTAGTGTGCAGAAGATGCAATTGTAGTACCTCTAGAGCATCAGGGCCAAATTGAGTTGATGAGGAGCAAAGAACACTTGCAAAGAATATGACCGTTATCTCCAGGAAATCCAGTCCCAGGCGAAGGTATACGACTATCTTGCTTAAACACAAAGAGAAAATTTCACTTTGTCATGTGGTAGAGCACTGGAACGGGATGAAGTGCAAGAGGTGTAATGGCAATGGCACGAGCTTTTATTTCGCATCTCGCAGCTTTACTTTTGCCAAAGCGTTCATAGTTCCTTGCTTGCACTCCCAGATTGTGTCGTGTCCATGCTGATCCACGTTGTGACCTTTTTCTTTTCTCTCATTCTTCTTTTCTTCTTTAGAATATAATCTTTCTGTTCCGTTTTGTTCAAGCATCAGGGAATTTCAGGCATCAGGCATTGCATATACTGCATTTCCATATGTAAGAAAATAAAAGGAACATACTACCTCCATGTTTTTTTACAGTTCATTCTTGGTGTCTCCTCTCCAAATCGCCACGGTGCTGCGATGCAGAGCAATTCATCGTGCAATGGCGATCTCTGCCGATCGAGCATGGTTGGCCTCCACTCGAAAACCATCCGGGACGACGCGCCACGTCGACGGGAAGGGGATCGAGGATGGACGGCCGCCGCGGCCAGCAGGGAGCGCGCACAGCACGATTGCCGTCGCCGGCGTGCTCTTGAAACTCGTAAGCGACGGGCAGGGAGGGAGAGCGGATGGTTAGGCCACATCCGCCGCGGCACTGGAAGCGGCGACCAGCTCAGCTCCCCTCAGATCTGCTCGAATGGGAGAGCCAGGGCCAGCAAGCGGAGGTGGAAAGAAGTGAGATATGAGTGTACACCGAGATCTCTCCGCCGTCCTCCGTCTCGTGCTCACGCACAGTCCGGCTGTCCGCCAGCCATGGTCGTGGACACCTTGTTGAATCGATCGCGATGCTCGCTGGAAAACAGGGAGGGCTGCGAGGGGCAGCGAGAGAGCGAAAGAAAGAAAGGCTGCACAATTACTCGAACGCTTGAGCTTCGCCGCGCGCGAGCTCGCAGCCATGGCTTTCAGAGGCGAGAGATTGCAGGAAGACGAGAAGTGGGGCCGTTTATGGCTGGGACCCCCCACAGGTTACAGCTAACCGAGCAGGGTTTTTTCTTGGCAAATACAACCCATGAATTTTTTTTTACAGCAAAAGATAAAAACCATCCTTACATTGTTTGTAAATTAATTATATTTTCTATTCGAACAATTAATTTTATTTCAAAATATTGTACTCGGTAGTAAGTAATGCCATACTTTCTTAAACCAAAATACTAGACTAGAATACATTGTTGATCAAGAGAATAGTAAAGTATATTCCGAGGCAATGAAAACAATATCATTCTAGGCTTAGGCTGCCTTTGATGTGTTTGGGTGTCAGTAGATACTGCAGTATTAACATTTTAGTATCCCTCAAAACATATTATTTTCGAAGTATTAGAAAAACAACATTCAAGCTCTTTTTTTTTGAAATGGAAGTATTTCTAGCCAAGCATTTAGATAATTGATACGTCTCCAACGTATCTATAATTTTTTATGTTCCATGCATGTTTTATATCAATTGCCACATGTTTTGCATCTACTTTATGTCACTTTTATACATTTTTTAGGACTAACCTATTAACAAGATGCCGAAGTGCCAGTTCCTGTTTTCTGCTGTTTTTGTATTCCAGAAAAGCTAGTCTGGAAATATTCTCGGAATTGGACGAAACTTCACGGGGATGCTATTTTGCCAGAACACACCTGAAGGACCAAAGGATCAACAGAGAAAAGCCACGTGGGCTCCACACGTGGCCAGGGCACGGGCCCCCCTCTAGCGCGCCCAGGGTGCGTGTGGGCCCCACGGAGGCCTCCAGCCGTCGCCCTTTCGCCTACTTATTCCCCCCGACGCGAAAACCCTAAGTGCCTGAGCCAATATCCACGAAAAGTTCCAGAGACGCCGCCGCCGTCAACCCTAGCTCGGGAGGGTCCAGAACCTCTTCCCGGCACCCTGCCGGAGAGGGAAATCGTCACCGGAGGCTTCTACATCGCCATGCCTGCATCCAGAGTGATGTGTGAGTAGTTCATCCTTGGACTACGGGTCCATAGCAGTAGCTAGATGGTTGTCTCTCCAATTTGTGCCATCATGTTTAGATCTTGTGAGCTGCCCTACATGATCAAGATCATATTATTGTAATGCTACATGTTGTGTTTGCTGGGATCCGATGAATATTGAATACTATGTCAAGTTGATTATCAATCTATGCCCTATGTTATTTATGATCTTGCATGTTTTCCGTTACTAGTAGATGCTTGTAACTCCAAGAGAGAGTATTTATGCTAGATAGTGGGTTCATGCCTCCATTTAATCTGGGACAGTGACAGAAAGTTCTAAGGTTGTGGATGTGCTGTTGCCACTAGGGATAATCTAACGATGCTATGTCCACGGGCATATGTGTTTGTTTACATTACGCACTTTACTTAATGTGATTATCCGTTGCTTGCAACTTAATACCAACGGGGGACTCGGATGACAACCCGGCGGTGGATTATTAGTCATAGATGCTGTTGGATAACAGTCTATGTATTATGTCGTAATGCCCAATTAAATATCATAATAATCATCATGTCATATATATGCATTGTCATGCGCTCACTATTTGTCAATTGCCCAGCTGTAATTCGTTCACCCAACATGTTAGTTATCTTTTATGGAGAGACACCACTAGTGAACTGTGGATCCCGGTCCATTCTTTTACACTGATTAAACAACCACAAACTGCAAACTGTTCATTTTTCATTCGCTGCAATTTAATACTCATTTTCCACACCATACGTTTAATCCTTTGTTTTCAGCAAGCCGGTGAGATTGACAACCTCACTGTTTCGTTGGGGCAAAGTACTTTGATTGTGTTGTGTGCAGGTCCACGTCAGCGCCGGAATCTCTGGTGTTGCGCCGCATCATATTTTGCCGTTGACAACCTTCAGAAGAGTTGCTGCTCCTACTGGTTCGATAAACCTTGGTTTCATACTGAGGGAAAACTTGCTGCTGAACTACATCATACCTTCCTCTTGGGGTTTCCCAACGAGCGTGTGATTCGCCGCCATAGCATCAATAATATTTTGTAAAACTTTAGTTTTCAAAACACTGAACTTTAACGGGCCTTCGTGCTCGCCTCCCTGTTTCTTGGCCGAACGCATACCCTAGAAGCTCACTACTTTGATGAAAATATGTTGATTAGATTGCCTTCCATATGATGAGGCCAACATATGGGAATAAGTAAAAATTCTCACTGAATCGCACAAAACACTAAGGTATGTGTACGTCTGCACGTGCTCGTACCAGCGGCCGTACCGGCATCGCCCCCTTAGTCTCGTTAATTATTTGCACCATAAGCAAACGATTCTAAGAGAAGATGACCAAAAAAATACATCATTCGAAAAAGTACCACAAATCTCAACTGCAGAAGGAATTTAGAAGGTAATCCACAGGCGCAGTAGGGCATATCCACCCTGCCATAGTTTTGGTTCTGAAGGGCATGACATGATCTTTACCATCGGCTGTACTCTCATCATCGATTTGTTCAGCAATCTTGTCATTCAAAAGCCTTGTGTATTTGTAGGTGTGTCATTTTAATCATTCATCCACCCCGCCATAGCTTCGGTCCTGTAGGCCAAGACATTGATCTCCATCATCATCACCGACATCTTCGCCCTTGTCATCGACTTGTTCAACCATCTCGTTGTAATCCAAACCCCTATTTTGTATTTCCACATGTGTTATTTTTAATCATTCATTCGCACTTCATATGAGTATTTCGATGATGTATTGTGTCCCGTGTCGGTGTAGTCTCCTTAGTTCTCGGAGAGATGGAGCCCCTGGTGTTGACCTCAATTGAAAAAATGATGTATTTTATCTATACGGTACGGGTGTGATAATATTCTTCATGGTATTGTTCAAACTTGAGTGCATTTTATTTTATCTTATGGACATGAAGGATGTTATTATCTTGTTTGAGATTGAGGATTAGATGTACAACGGTAATAGATACTACCTATTTCCTTGATCGACCAGCAGGTAATGGAGTAACAAATAACCATCTGGTTCACATCTTTTTTAGAACTTTATGACAGTAGGAAAGGCTCCTACTGCCTCTATATAAAAACCCCAGAAAAAGGGGCGGCACAGTTACATATTTACATCAGTAAGTCAAGAAGTAGAAGCAAAAGAGACTAAATGCTATCAACTAGAGTTTTAATGAAGCTGTGCTTGTCCTCTTTGGTCCTATGAACCAATAGAGAGAAGTCCTCTCTAAACCTAGCCTTCCAAGAATTTAAATCAGGCGTCACACCATTGAAATAGTAGTTGTTTCTTTCTTTCTAGATATTCCACGCCTCTATAGCAAAAACATCCATGAACATGATCTTTGTCCAACAATTCCTCGAGTGGGTTATCAGCTGAAGTCTATCATCTGACAGATTGGCGGAGACAGGGAAGCAAATGTTGTTCCAGCAGGTTCTACTAAAATCACAGTGGAAGAATAGATGCTCTACAGTCTCCTCAACATGAGCACTGCACATGGAGCATTCGAAATTATTGCCAACATTATAATTCCTTCTCCTTAGCATATTCCTGGTATTCAGTCTGTCAGAGAAGAGTAACCAGCAGAAAAACTTTACCCTGGGGATACATTTAGCCTTCCACAGCCATTTGAAGGCATCATGTGGTGTAATCTCTTTGAAACAAAATTTGTAGTACTGATTAGAGGCATATTTCTCTGCTCCCCAGAAGTATGTCCACTGATCATGCGATGCATTATCAAGCACAATATGACTAGAAGCAACCTGCATCAGTCTAATTTCCTGAATAGCTTGCGGTGAGAGTGGCAATGAGAATTAGCTGCCAGAGAATTGACTGTTAGGAACTGTTGAGTAGAGACATCCTCATCAAGAGAAAACGAAAATGCTCTAGGGAATAGCTCAGAAGCCGGCTTCTCTCCCCATGGGTCTTTCCAGATTAGAATAGAGTTTCCTGATTCAACTTGACAATATGTGACCCCTCTGAAAATTGGTGTCAGTTTGCAGACATCTCGCCACCAGAATGAACCACACGCCTCAACAACATGTGGCACCTTATCTCTGTAATAAGATTGCCATACAAGATCAACCCATGGCGTGTCAGCATGATTATAGAACTTATCCAAGTACTTGAGCAATAGGGCTTCGTTCTGTACTTTCAGATTCAGCACACCCACTCCACCTTTATTCTTGGGACGACAGACCTTATCCCATGCAATCAGCGGATTGCAGTGATCTCCATCTTCTACTTTCTTTGTAATACCCCGTATTAATTTATAAAGTATATTTGGAAAAAAAGACGGAACTTAGTGGACCAGGATTAACTTTTTTTAACCGTTGGTCTTATGGAAAGTCTCAGACCATAATCGAGTTCGTCTCTTGGAGCTGATCGAAAAACACTATAGGTTTATTTAATTTAGTGTTTGGACAGATCGTGGAGAATTCTATAAAATCTAGACCATTAGTTTTTCCTTAGCGTGTAAGTTTTTCAGATTAAAGAAAAGAGGGACGGATATATATCAAGCGCCCAACCAAGTCGGTTCCTTTTTTCTTCCTCACGAGTCATTCCTGCCCTTGTCCGCCCGCCGCCAACGCCATCTCCCAATCAACCCGCTGATTCCGCCGCCGCCGCGTCCAGGATCACCAATCGCCACCACCACTCTACGAATCTCAGGCTGCAGGCTGGACTGGCCGGACTCCTCGCAGATCTGCCATGAAGACCACCAGGCGCTAGAGGTGTGAGGTTTTCCGGTGCCGATATAAATTCTTCCGTTGAACGTCGAGGTTAAGGCAAGTGCATGACGAACCTCGCCTCTTTATGCTTCCTTGTGTTGTTTGATGTGCTTTCGATGTGCTTGTTCTTATTTGGTAATCCGACTCGACGTCTTCCTTCTAAACTTCACGGGTTGCAGATTGGTAAATTCCGAGCCAATTCTGTGGCAGTTTGGTAAATTCCGAGCCAATACTGCGGCAGGTCGGTAAATTCCGAGCCGACACGTTGGTAAATTCCGAGCCAACACTGCCTTTCACATGATGACTATTACCCGTCACATGTGCCAAAACCCGTAGTTCAATTGTGAGATGAATTGTGTACCTCGGAGTGAAGTTCTAAGTTGTTAATGGATTATTATTGTCATGGTTCCAACATGTACTTGCTGAGTATTTCATACTCACTCTTGCTTTTCATTTGGTTTTCAGGTAATAAGTAATTGACATATGCATGGGAGACGGGCGTAGCGCACCTACCACGTCACTTGACCACATATTTCTAGACAATGCTTAGTGAACGATCCTATCATCTCCAAGTTGTAGCCGTTCAGTTGCTTATTCAAATCTACCTATGTGGGTCTTTTGTAGTGCTTAGTGTGAGCATTTGGTCGCTCGAATATTTACCGCTTATATCTATCTATTGGTTTGTAAATTATAAACTGCGTCATTGTTGTGCAAAGTATATTGATGCTATTTGTCAAATATTTCTAAACTATTTGTTTTGGTTGTCCTTATAATCAAAGGTGGTGCTGTCTGGGTTTAGATTTGTTTCTTTTCTTGGTGTGATTAGAAAGTGTGGTAGCATCGTCAGGTAGGGTTGATACCTGGGGTGTTAGAGTTGGTATCAGAGCCTAGGCTTTAGATCTCTGGTGTTGTCCTCTCCTTAGTTAGTAAGCTAACAAATTAAAATTTGACACACTGATGCACAATAGGATGGGTTGGGCCATGCATTGCATTTAGGCTTATGTGTTCTCTTATATTGATGATGATTGTGTCCTTGAGTATATGAACCTTACTTTGATAATTGATAATGTTGTTTATATTTATGCCTCCGAGAGTTAGAGGTAGGGGTCATAGTCGCAATGATCGTGGTCGTGGAGGCCACAATAACCATGTTGATGAATCAGGTGCAGAGGTTGAGAATAGTCATCAAGAAGGAGGGAGTGCAAGACAGTCCGGTAATGATGGTGGACATGGCGGCCAAGAGCCGACTCTGAAAAAACTGGTTTCTTGTCTGATTGAATGGGGGGCTTACCAGGTGAGGTTGTGCCCGAGTGCTAGGTTGCAAGATTTACCTATCCACATACGGAGTTAATAGTTCGAGTGTGGGATGGACTGGCCCCGTACCAAACTACTCTTACTATTAGTTCCAGTTAGGTTGGAGTGGTGAACTACTCTATGTGCCTATACCCTTATTAGTTGTAAGGAGATGAGTCATCAAGGGCTAACCTTATATCAAAATAGCTTTTCTCCTATATAAAAAAAAACCTCTCAATGGTGAAGAATTCGAGGGCGAATTCTGTTAAAGGGGGGAAGAATGTAATACCCCGTATTAATTTATAAAGTATATTTGGAAAAAAAGACGGAACTTAGTGGACCAGGATTAACTTTTTTTAACCGTTGGTCTTATGGAAAGTCTCAGACCATAATCGAGTTCGTCTCTTGGAGCTGATCGAAAAACACTATAGGTTTATTTAATTTAGTGTTTGGACAGATCGTGGAGAATTCTATAAAATCTAGACCATTAGTTTTTCCTTAGCGTGTAAGTTTTTCAGATTAAAGAAAAGAGGGACGGATATATATCAAGCGCCCAACCAAGTCGGTTCCTTTTTTCTTCCTCACGAGTCATTCCTGCCCTTGTCCGCCCGCCGCCAACGCCATCTCCCAATCAACCCGCTGATTCCGCCGCCGCCGCGTCCAGGATCACCAATCGCCACCACCACTCTACGAATCTCAGGCTGCAGGCTGGACTGGCCGGACTCCTCGCAGATCTGCCATGAAGACCACCAGGCGCTAGAGGTGTGAGGTTTTCCGGTGCCGATATAAATTCTTCCGTTGAACGTCGAGGTTAAGGCAAGTGCATGACGAACCTCGCCTCTTTATGCTTCCTTGTGTTGTTTGATGTGCTTTCGATGTGCTTGTTCTTATTTGGTAATCCGACTCGACGTCTTCCTTCTAAACTTCACGGGTTGCAGATTGGTAAATTCCGAGCCAATTCTGTGGCAGTTTGGTAAATTCCGAGCCAATACTGCGGCAGGTCGGTAAATTCCGAGCCGACACGTTGGTAAATTCCGAGCCAACACTGCCTTTCACATGATGACTATTACCCGTCACATGTGCCAAAACCCGTAGTTCAATTGTGAGATGAATTGTGTACCTCGGAGTGAAGTTCTAAGTTGTTAATGGATTATTATTGTCATGGTTCCAACATGTACTTGCTGAGTATTTCATACTCACTCTTGCTTTTCATTTGGTTTTCAGGTAATAAGTAATTGACATATGCATGGGAGACGGGCGTAGCGCACCTACCACGTCACTTGACCACATATTTCTAGACAATGCTTAGTGAACGATCCTATCATCTCCAAGTTGTAGCCGTTCAGTTGCTTATTCAAATCTACCTATGTGGGTCTTTTGTAGTGCTTAGTGTGAGCATTTGGTCGCTCGAATATTTACCGCTTATATCTATCTATTGGTTTGTAAATTATAAACTGCGTCATTGTTGTGCAAAGTATATTGATGCTATTTGTCAAATATTTCTAAACTATTTGTTTTGGTTGTCCTTATAATCAAAGGTGGTGCTGTCTGGGTTTAGATTTGTTTCTTTTCTTGGTGTGATTAGAAAGTGTGGTAGCATCGTCAGGTAGGGTTGATACCTGGGGTGTTAGATTCTTATTCCAAAGACAGTGTCTTCTGATCTTATCAATATGCTCCCAGATTTTGGGGTTCAACTTCAGGGCACACATCGAGAATGTGGCAATGGAAGTGAGAAGGGTGTTAATCACCGAAACCCTTCCACTATAGGACATCATCATAAAATTGGCTGTCATGCTTCTTTCTATTATGTCAACCAATGGCATCAAGTCTTGGACTGTTGGTTTAGTGGTTCCCAAAGGTAGTCCAAGATAAGTAAATTGCATTGTTCCAATATTACAACCAAAAAGAGAAGTAGCCTCTTCGGCTCTTTGCACGGATAAATTCAGTGGAATCATGATGGACTTGTGGTAGTTGATGTGCAAACCAGTCGACTGTGCATAGGTGTCTAAGATCTGTTTCATCGCCACAACTTGAGTAGAACAAGCTGGCATTATAATGATGGTATGATTAGCATACTGAAATACAGGGTAGTCCATTCCATAATTAGGAGAGAAAGGTGCTTTTAATATATTTGCTAGGAATGCTTTGTTCATTGCAGCTTGCCTGGACAAAAATGAGCGGAGAAAGAGGATCACCCTGCCTAACTCCTCTTTTACAATGGAATTGTCGACCAGGAACACCATTGAGCTGAACTGAAGACATTCCCGAACCAAAAATCATTTCAATCCACTTAAGCCACTTCTCATCAAAACCCATGTGCTTCATAATCTTAATCATGGCAGCATGGTCAATAGTATCAAAAGCTTTAGCAAAATCTAGCTTAAGAAGGATGATTTCCTTTTTGGAGGCTTCACACTGATGTACAAACTCAAAAGCCCAAGCAATACAATCCTGAATGGTTCTGCCTTTCAGAAAGCCATATTGATTTCTATGCACAATTTTCAGAATGATTTTCTGTAGTCTGTTTGCTAGCACCTTAGTGATCAATTTTAAGCAGCAGTTCAACAGGGTGATAGGTCTGTAATCATTAACAGATTCAGGGGATCCCACCTTCGGAATAAGAGTGATGTAACCAGTGTTGATGCTCTCCAGGTTCAAGTTGCCTTCATGAAAATCATGGCACAATTTGTAAATGTCTTCCTTGATGATATGCCAACATGTTTTAAGAAAGTGCCCATTAAAGCCATCCGGACCTGGAGCTTTGTCACCTGGCATTTCCTTGACTACAGCATCGATCTCCTCCTTAGAGAAGGGGGTAGATAAGCATTCCAAGCCCTCAATTGGAGAGTTGAGCTCAGCCAGGTTAAAACCCATGGTTGGTGCATGATTAGTACCAAGCCTCTCCTTAAACGACTCATAGATCACTTTTTCTTTGTTAGCATGTGATGAACCTGACTACCATCCGGGAGAGTGAGCTGGGAAATGGAGTTTCTTCTGTATCTATCATTGGCCATTGAGTGAAAAAATTTAGTGTTCTCATCACCAAACTTTGTCCACCTAATTGTGCATCGCTTCTTCCAATACTGTCTGGTAGTCCAACAGTTCAAGAAGATGTTCTTTAATTATTTTCCTGAAGTTAGCTTCAGGAACAGTTAAGCATCTTCTGTCCTCAATGTTGTCCAACTCAAGCAGAGCCTTATTGAAGTTCTCGATACAGATGGACAGCCTTGAAATATTTTTGCTCCAGAATTTCAAGTCATAACGCAGACGCTTCGGTTTGGCATTCAGATTAGCCGCACTATTGCTCTTGTGTGTAGGTTTGGTGCAACTATTATGCACTGTTTCCATAAAACTAGTGTGTGCCATCCAAAAGTTTTCAAAACGAAACAATTTGCTAGCAGGTATACAGGTCTGAATAGACACAACACATGGAGCATGATCAGATGTGGGCTTTCCTTGTGGGTTCACCACCGTGTTGGGATAGGAAGCAGACCAATGCAATGAAGTGAAGAACCAATCAAGCTACTCAAGAAGTGGGTCCTCTTGCATATTGCTCCAAGTAAAGCTTCTGCCCTTTGATCGGAATTTCAGTGAGGTGTCACCGACATCTCCTCCCGGTTTGTTTCTATTTGTGGGTGATCTAATAAAATTAAAGTCACCCACAATAAGCCACTCCTCCTCGTCAGGAATCGATAAATTATACAGCCAGTCAATAAACTGCTCTCTCAGATCTCCAGAACATGGACCATAAATATTCATTAATGTCCAAGAAGTAGCATCGTGTGTAGAGGTGAAATGAACAGACATAGCAAATGGTTGACAATGCATCACCATGCCAGAAAACAGAGCTTTGCCAAATAATAATAAGCCCACAAGATGCACCATTTGAAGGGACATAGACAAATTCATCAAATGAACTTGGACAACAGGATTTAATGAAAGCCATATCAAAATGAGATTTTTGGTTTCTTGCAAGCAAACAACTGAATAGCCACTCATCTTAATAGCATTCATTAAAGCTAGTTGCTTAGTCTTGGCATTAAGTCCCCTAATATTCCAGCATAAAACAAACAACTTCCTTAAATAATTCATTGCAATAAAGGGGAGAAATCCTAGATGGCAAGATCATCATTGCCTTAGAGACTAGCCAGGAGCTTTTGCGGAGAGACATCAACAGGTGGAACTCCACACAAATGAACCCCAATATGCTGAAGCAAAGCAACAGGGGTAGGAGGAGGGATGGCATCATCAGTGATAGAGGAGTCCTGGACCTGACCAGGATCAACTTGAACAGCATCTGCAATTCTTGGAACTTTAATAGGCTTGACTTTTGTCTTCCTCACCTTGACATCTTTGACTGCATTCACCTTAAAGCCATCAAACTTATTTGCTCTAGGGCTCCTCCTCACCTGTGTAGTGAAAAATGGACAATAGTTGAATCATGTGGATGCAGAACCGCAGCGTCAGCCTCAAGCAGAGCCAATTCTAGGCCAGAAGTAGTGTGTGAGGGTTGCTCTTCGTCCTGTATGTCATGAATTCTAGCACACATCTTAGGAGGCTGCACAAAGAGATCCAACGCCAGGGAGGTCCCTTTTCAAGCTAACACAGAGATAAAAGAGAAGGATTGCACTTGGGTCTTCATGCCAGCAAAGTGATTTGGGCTAGGAGATATTGCCTTGCGAAGCCAGGCCTCAAACATGGAAATTTGGGTCAGAGAGCCGTCCTCAAAAGGAACCAGGCCCATAGCCAAAGACTTTACAAAATGCACACTGTCAATTTGCTCAGCAGAGTAGGTCTTGTTAAACAGTTTCACTCGATTATAAGCATCGAGCATTAGAGCATTTGCTGCATTAAAAGCAGCATCATCAGTCACCATCATTTGGATTTGTATCACCCCTTGAGAGTAGTTTCTGGGCTGCTGATGGAGTCTGTCCACGCCATTGGACTGTCTGCAGTGTTTGTTGCTGGAGGAGGGATGCCAGGAGATGAAATGGCAAGCCGAGTATCTCAAGAATTCTGGAGCAAATTCTCTATTTCCTTTCCAAGTTGTTTTTTCTGTTTAACCACCCAAACTTGTCGGACCAACTTAGGAGGCGTCAATTGTTTGGGCCTCCATTGCTTCTGACGTGGACAAGCCGATCTTCGGTGGCCCAAATCCTTGCAGGCCCAACAACAAATTTGTTTAACCTTGCTCTGACCCAAACAACGAGCACCTGGAATTAAGGTGTTGGCACTCAACACAAACTCCTGGACAATTGGGCCTAAGATGATCACGCATGCTTGATGCATGTAAAATGCATACATGAACTTTGCATTATATTACTTATATTTCAATCATATTTGCATCATATAAGGGTTATATCATTGTTTTATATTGATTTTGGGAATATTTCATTGTTTCCCTATTTTTCTGGAATTAACCCTGCACAGGCAGAAAACCCTATTTTCTATATTTTGATGTTTCAGGAACCCAAACGACGTCCAAATGACCTGAAAATTTACGAGCATCAGTTTTTGGAAGGAACAAAGCGTGGGACCGAAGGAAGCAAACAAACGGAGGCCCGAGGTCCAGAAGAGGGTGGCCCACGCGGCCAGATTCCTTGGCCGCGTGGGACCCACCACCTGGGGCCTCGAGGCTCCGTTGCCGTCGATCTTTTCTCCAGAACCTTCGTCTTGACCTAAAACCGACTATAAAAATAGTCCCCGACGCCCTTCGGAAAGGAGCGCTGCAGAAACACAGAAACCACGAAACAGAGACCTGGAGTTGCAGATTGGAGGGGGAAAACTCCGGCGGGGCACTGCCGGGGTGGTCTCCATCTTCTCCAACGACTTCTCCACCGTCTCCATGATGAAGGAGGAGTAGTTCACCCCTGGACTATGGGTTTGTGGAAGTAACTTATGTATCTCTCCTCTCTTGAGCTTCACTAATTAGTACCGTATGAGCTGCTGAACATGATTACGGTCATCTATGTAATACCTTTGTGGTGGATCTTTTTATGAGTTAATATATGTTTGAGATTGCAATAGTTTTGTTTCAGTTATGAACGTAGATGCATATTATGTACCCCGCTCTTGTTTACTTGTTTTGATCAAGCATGTGTATGAGAGCATGTGAGGGGGAACGTGTGCATTAGATGGAGTAACGGGGGGTGGCTAGTGCGGTGAAATTGACAGAAGTTCCGCGATCCACTTGGGTACTTTACCTTACTTTGTTGCCTCACTAGGGATAAAGAAAAATACCTTGCTACCGGAGATGTGGGTGTGACCATTGCCACTACTCCATGACTAGATCTAGCATGTTCTTATTTTAACTTCATGTCATGAAACTTAATGCTATGCTCTGATTTATCTTAATTACTAAGGTGTTATGATTTAGTTCGCATCTTGGTGGAGTATAAGAGAGATTAATAAACAAAAGATCTCTATGTTAGGACGTGATGCCCATATAATTAGTAACTTGTCATGAAACCTTTATGTTGCAATCTCATATGTCAATTCTAGTGTTCCATTGTCTACCACTTTATTAAAGAGAGAGTGCATTTGTGAAACCATGAACCCCGGTCCATTTTTAATCATAAGAAACACCTTTCCAACAACTTTTATAAAAAAAGGACGTACCCAGTGCTGAGAGCTCCCGCACTGTGCGGGGTCTGGGGAAAGGTGTCAGTGGCAAGCCTTTCCCTCACGAAGTGCAATGTGAGGAGACCGCGACTCGAACCTGGGACCTCTCGGTCACAGGCGGTGAGGCTCTACCGCTGCACCAGGTCCGCCCTTCTTTCCAACAACTTTTATCCACTTTACATTTTCTGCCATTTAAAAATCCGAAAATACAAAAACACTTTTATATCTTGCATTCACAATACAAAACCCAAAAATATCATCCATCATTGTTTACACCATCCTTGCATATTTATTTATCATCATTGCATATTTATTTACTGTTTTGCATTCATTATCTTTTCATATCATTCTCACACCTTGTGCTTGACAACCACTTGGTGAGGTTGACGGCACAAAACAATTTACTTTGTTTGTAGGTTTCCAAGAGAAGGATAAGAAGACAAATCTTTCACTACTGATTCCCCGAGAGTTCGATATTAAACCCTCGAGTCACCCCTCGTGGGGAAAACCGTCTTTCCTATACTATACACTCTGCACTTGGAGTCTCAACCTAACCCATATTCTTTTGACGCAGGTAACTACGTCAAGGGCCATCAATGCTGCATCAAGAACAACGGCCCAAGATTTCAAACAGCAAAGTAGTAGGCGGGAGAACCGGCAGATTCAAAGCTTCCATAATATCTTTATCCGCATAATTAGCAACCTGTAAATCATGGATATGCTCTTGGGTTTCCTTTGGAATGTTTTTCGAAAAATTTCGAATGAACTTTGAACCAGGGAAAGACCGTTCCATGACTGGTGCGTGATCCAAAGAAACCAGATCAGAAAAACTGCCAAAGAAGATGGCATCTGCAGCTGTTTTCTGTGGCACGGCGGCCTGAGATTTCACCGGCGTAAAGGAACCAAACTGAATCTCTTTAACAACATTATCATCTGAATTCCAAGAAGAACCAAGAATACGAAACTTTGCCAATTCAGTAGACAAAGAAGATGAAGGATCACGCATGGAACTTGAACGTAAGAAATTCAGATTTGGCCGAAGGAGGGTCGGACTTCTTTGTGCCACAACAATGTCTTGCTCAGATGTGAACCACGAATTTGCATCATGAGCCAAACCAGAAGAAGAAGGAGGAATCCCTCGGAATAGAGTAAAATGACACACAAAGTCTGGCCAGATCCGATCCTTGAGCCCATAGATGAAATGACCAACCTTACTCGAGGTCACAGAGAAACGGAAGCGCCGATCACTCAATTGATAAACATTTAAACCAGATCATAATCCACCAATACAACACTCCAGAGCAATTGCAACAGATTCATCATCTAGATGAAAAGAGGCCGAGGAGAACGAAACCACCAGAAAGAATTCCTTCGAGAGCGGGAGGGGGAGTAGTGGACCGTGGAGCAAAAACGGCGACGCACCTGGTTTGCCAGGGCGCGCCAATCCCGGCGAGAAGTCCCAATGGAGAAGTGCATCCATGATCGCAGGAGGTGTCGGGCCTTGGAGAGGATGCCAGCAGCAGGGACGAGGGGAACCCTAGATCGCCAAGGAGGCGCACATCTTGTCCATGAGGAGAGCCTTAATCATTATCGACTCATGAGATTGTTAGGGGTGGTAGTGATGGTTGTGTGTGATGCACACATCGTTGGTGCATGTCTTACTATGGCATCGCCCTCATATAGAACATTTTACTAAGATATAATATTTACTTTTACAATTACATAATTTATTAGTGTTGAGTTTGGAATCTCTGATAACTCTTTTAACTCGACTGCAGTTTTCATCATATTTTCATTGTTCTATTGTTGTATTTACAATTTATGTTATAAAATTTTAACTAACCCGTAGACCCTATTCGATAAACCTCTACACGAGGTAAAGATGATTTCCTCGACACCTCGTAGTCTGATGCTCTCACTTCGAAAACCACCACAACAATCTTGTGCATTTGCAGACATCAAATACAAAATGGAAGCCAGTAGAGGATCAATTTCAATGGAAACTCGGATGCTGGTAACGCAAATTTCTCTCATATGAAGATCGACTTGTCTTTATAAATTCTGATTTAACTAGCTTGCCAATGCTTATGCTATCGTCTTTCGAAATACCCAAAGGAGCACAAAAACGACTAGAATTTTCATATCTAGGTTCTTCTGCCAAAGCGATGAGAAAAACAAAAAATGTGGATTAGCCAAATGGAATATAATTTGTAGACCTAAGAATCATGGTGTCTATGCATAGAGGTGCTGGATCTTAAGAATAAATATTTACTCATCAAATGACTGTTAAAGAGGGTGTGTGTGGCAAGATTTGTTGCAAAATAAGTATCTTCAAAACAAAATCTTATCATGTTAAAAAAAACCTTATCACAAGTCCAAGAAAAGCCTACAGGCTCTCCTTTATAGAAATGTTTATGAGAGTTAAAGACGATTTTTTAGCATAAGCTTTTCCAAATAAGAGATGGAGTGAACAACAAATTATCGGAAGGTATTTGGTTAGACGACTCTTACAACGGTGCCCATCTTTATGTAATACTGTACAATAGAACAGAAAGATCTTTCCATGTCTAATGTTTTATGTCAAGTTCCACGCATTATAGGATTCCGAAGGAATTTAACTGAAAAAAGGAAATGCATAGTTACATTCATGTCAAATATTGATGCTGGTACCGAACTAGCGATTATCTGATGAGCACCCCCGGTTTGGCATTGGCATTGAGAACCATTGCAGACCAAGCAAACTAGCAGCCCCAGCTAGCAAATGGGTCAACCTTTGTGGAGCTGGGCGGATGGAATCACGCGCCGTGCATCCCTCTAGGATTGGCGCTAGACGAGTGCGCTTCAGCATGGCAAAACTGTCTGACTGCGACAGATCCTAGCTAATCTATCTCAAGCTTACTCTTAGTCTTTGAGATAAAAAATTAGGCGATCTAATTTTCTTTTTGTCAACCTACTTAATCTATATTAGCCGAGAACAACTTAGACCTGAAGCAGTAATCCGATTGTGGCACGTGCTTGACTAGTATAGTGACTAGAAGAAGGAGACATTTCCCCCAGGAAAAATTACATGCACCTCCCAAAACAAGGTGCTTAGCTGAACACGTGTACAGAAAAATGTGCACCAGTAGAAAAGTATCCAGATTGCGTGAATATGCATCAAAACTGAAAGAGGAAACCGTTTTTGTTTCCAGAAAACCTCTGGTCAAAATGAGGCAGCCAAGCTGCGTGGAAGATGTCCACCTCCTTCTTGGCCTCATCCATGGAATTTCTCTCTCTTTTGTTGACACCTGCACTTGGTTCCAGCCTTCCAGAGATGTCGAAAACTGCGCGTGGAGAAAGAAAAGTCCGCCGTAGGTGCCGCCGCCGGTGCCCAGCCCTATATAAAGCTCCCGGCCAGAGATGGCTACTCCCATCACCACCACCTGTTCACAGCCTCTCGATCGCTCTAAGCTGCCACTGACCACTGCATACACATCCACTCCCGAGCAGGACGATGGCCGGACGTGCGGCCCTGGTGGCGGTCCTGCTGTGCGCGGCGGTGGCCATGGCGGCGGCGCAGTCGGCGTCCAACGTGCGCGCAACCTACAACTACTACAGCCCGGAGAAGATCAACTGGGACCTCAACACCGCCAGCGCCTACTGCGCCACCTGGGACGCCAACATGTCCCTCGCCTGGCGCTCCAAGTACGGCTGGACCGCCTTCTGCGGGCCCGCCGGGCCCACCGGCCAGGCCTCCTGCGGCAAGTGCCTCCTGGTAAGAACATCTATGCTGTGTGCCTGTGTCTAACAGTACTACCTTCCTCTGCTTTGCTGCGTATTGGCTAACGGGTTTATTCTGTTAATCTGCTGCGTATATAGGTGACGAACACGGCGACCGGCGCATCGATCACGGCGAGGATCGTCGACCAGTGCAGCAACGGCGGCCTTGACCTGGACTACGACACCGTGTTCAGCAAGATCGACACCAACGGTGCCGGTGTCAATGCCGGCCACCTAACCGTCAACTACCAGTTCGTCAACTGCGGCGACTAAGCAAGAATTGATGCTCCTCCAAGCTACGGAAAATAATAAGAAGCTACAAATTATGATCATGTATTTGCACTACTTCTGCAAATCGTAATAAAGTACGGGGAATAAATTGGATTGTGATGGATCCAAGCATTTTTTTTTCTCTCTCTCCAAATTGGATTGTGATGGATCCATGGTTCTTTGTCTGAAGCAACATATCATGGGAATACTATTTATTTACAAAAACAACTTCAGGATCAACAATTTATTTGCATGTGTTACGCATCTCGGCTGGAAGCCTGGAACCGAACCATTTTGCTGGAAGGGAAAAAAAATACCATTGACAGTCGACTCGACACAGAGAGCAAGGACCTCGGCACATTAATGAATATGAATTGAATACAGAACGAGCCGAATATATGGACATCCCTCTATGTAAAAGAAATCGTTACATAAAGATCAATCAAAAATACAAAACTTCAAAATCAAGATTGAGGCCTCAAATTGGCAACTCGCCGGAGCAAAACATTTGGGTTCGATCATGCCGCGAGAGTGATTGGTTTGTTTGTACCCTTTTCTTTTTGGTCATTTGGCCTTGTAGGTAAAACTCTCCTTAATTAATATGTGAGGCAAAGCTTTCGCCTCTCGTTTCTATAAAAAATGCAGATGTTGTTTAACACGTACTCCCCTCTTCCCAAATTACATGCCTATGATCCTATATACATTTAGTCAAAAGTCATTGATTTCAGATTTTGACCAAATATATAGAGAAAATATGAAGATTTATAATACTAAATAAATATCAATAGATCTTTTGTTAAATTTGATTTCATAAGGTATTATGTTGATATTCCGTTTTATATATTTAGTCAAACTTAGTAAAAAGTCAAATAGATTTTTGATTAAGCTTTGACTAAATTTATACGACATGTATTCACGACGGTGGGAGTACGTAGCTAGATTTAAAAAACAAATACGAATTTAACCTTTTGAAATTAACTTCTTAGAATAAATGTTTAGAAAGACAACATGATCTGATACATGCACAAGTCATTAGAGCAACTAGCAGGGTGGCCCTCGCAAATGCGAGGGCATCATCTGTAGTAGGTTGAAAGTGTTCAATAAAAAAATGCTTTCATTGATATCACATTATTTCTAAATATGTAATAACAAACAAAATTATTCAACAACTACCTCAAATGTTGGGTAAGCAAAATATCACTTAGCGAGTAACATCTTTGGCAATCTGAAATTTGTGAAGAAATGATTATCATGCCATGTGCTGAAACACCTATGCAAATGATATTGGATCTGTAATTTGAACTATGGTTTTTATATGATGTTAGCTCAGTACTCTAGGTTAGTTAACTTTGATTAAAAATTGCTGAATTAAGATAAAATGATTTATGCCCTTAATAGGTTGGTCACTAAATAATGAAAATTATCTTGTTTTGATTTTTTTCAATCTCATTTACTCTCACAATATGCAACACTTTACAAACATGAACATGTTGAAACTTTGGCTATTATTCTTATATGAATATGCTTTTAAGGATAAATTATTTTCTTCTAGGTATATTCGGTAACATGTTTATGCATCTGTAGTCAAAATTCGAGAAGTACGAAACTGAATTTTCCGACTCATAACTTATCTTATCTTTATTCAATGGTTCTACACATCCGGACACATGTAATTTATGTGTTATGCAAACTAACTTGTGGGTAAGATAGCATATTTCAAGAGTATTCATAAGTCGACAAATTTCTTGTGCAGTTGAAATGACATGTGCTATTATGTTGATTTTGTTACCTCAGATAAAGACACATCCATTAGTCCAAATAGGTCTACCATACAAACCAAGCAATATCGTCAAAACAATTCATAATAATTAAGTAAATGCTTTGCATGCACACCGTGCTCGGATACTAAATATGAAATATATTACGCGGGGATCTTTGGTGGGTAAAACCCGTGTGAATCATTAAGTCAAAACATTTATAGTGTGAGAGATTTTCCCGTTGATAGTATGTTGACTAATGTTGTATCTTCATCGATTTTAAATGGTTGACGCTTGGTGTCCCATTAAGTTACAATATTCATTGAGTGGAAGGACATTCTCATCATTGTGCGAATATGTGTTGCTTGAGCATTGTGTATCATTAAGTCCGTAATTTTCTTAGTGTGAGGGACGCTCATGTCCGTAGCTCGACTATTGTTGTTGACTTCATTAAAATTTAAATTATATGACTAAGAGTTCTAAACTTCCACAGGTGTTTTGTGAGAGTGTTAATATGATGGCGATCGAATAAAGTTGTTAGTTATGTGTACTCAATAACTGAGAGAATGTATGTTGTGCGACTAATGCCGTGAGTTCATTAATTTTAAAATTCCACGACTGCATCGTTCTGCTCATGATTTGCAAGTACTTTTGTATGATGTTAATCGAATAAATTTTGTCATTTATGTGTACTCAATCATAAAATCAACGGGTTCCCTCCATTCACAATTATTCTGTGTTCTGAATTTAGTCAAAATTAAACTTTATAAATTTTGACCAAATATATAAGAAAAATATGTCAACATCTAAACTATGCAATCCTTATTATTAGTATCACCATAAAATGTATTTTCATATTATACGAAATTGGTTATTAATATTGATATATATTGGTACATCTTTGGTCAAACTGTACAAAAATTGAGTTTGAGTAACGTAGAATCTGGATAAATAAAACATAGGAAGTACTTAATGAAACGTTTAATTTTTTTCTAAACTGCATGTATCCTTGCAGCTCCAAATTTTGACCACGTTTAATATAGGTTTTTGTGCAATCACGTTTTACGAAGGTAGGTAGTCTCGTACACTGGTTTTTAAACGTACGCAGTCATTTGCACTCTTGGAGAAGCACGTATTTTCCAGCTATGACGTTCGTAGCAGCTCCAATCTTTGCCACCACCATGTCAAAAAAAAAAAAAAAAGCTTTGCCAACACGTTTTTTTTTTTTTTTGGTTCTAGCCATCACGTTCCAGGAAGTTACCTGGCGGGTCTCATATATACTGGTTTTTAAACGGACATAGTCTTGCGGAGATACGTGTCTCTTTTTTTCATCAATCGCGTTCCAGCAGAGATATGTACGTAGTCCGGCTGGCCTTTTAAGCAGATTATGTGCACGTCCACTACATATATCGTGTCAAAACATGTTACGTAACTACTAATATTTTATTAAATCCTAACCACACATTTTAGATCTAACTACTAAAATTAATTTAGATGATGTGGCTTAACGTGGTGTCTCGAAAAACTACCTCATTTTGCTTTTACTATATAATAGAAATAGAATAGACACTAGCGGATACTCAAAACCAGGCCATCCTACACAAAGGAGGTTTCCTTTACGCCTTTTTCACATCTACAAAAATTGAAGAGCTTGTACCGCATATTTGCAATATATGTGCCTTGTTTTTCTGTGGATACGCAATATATAGCAGAAAATATTGGCGCGAGGGAAGTTTTAGGACGCATCTGTGCTACCACCGCATCTTGTCGCGTTTTTCAGTCGCCCCTGTTGGTCCATGGGGATAGTCCCCGCCGTCCGCCGATCTCCCAGAGCTGGAGGCGGCTCGATTCGATCTCCGGCCATGGACGCTTGTTGGAGCTAGGAGCGGCCCCCGAAGGCCTCCAAAGGGCCAAGCTCGTGGCGTGCTCGACCTTCCTATTTGTTCATGTCTGTTTATTTTATTCATTTTTGACTCAAAACATTTGTGCTCGACCATTTTTTTTTATTTACTAATAAAGACTATTATTTTAATTAAAACTATTAGTACATTATGTTATGTTTAAATATAACAAGTTCGATTTATATTGGTATTAAATTAGAAATCGAGAACTTACATGCATATTTATATGGGGAATGGAGGGGAATAGTTTTTTCGTTCAAAGTTTGAATATCTATTCTCGAAGAGGGCTCCAGGAAGGTTTTTGAGTGACACATTTTTATCGTGCATCTCCTTTGAGTATCTGCTCTTAGTGTGTGGCAGATATGAAGTTAGCTTGTCTTGAATATTCTATATTAAATTGCCAAACGGTTTCACGCTAAAAAGTCGAATAGTCGGATATGAGTTCTTTTTTTATGAAACACAGTACAACGCATGCGCTCACATATACGCGCACACACTCACCCCTATGAACGCACGCACGCATACTCTACCCCTATGAGCACCTCCGAGAGACTGAGACGGTGAGTCGAGTCTTGAGATTGGCGAAGTCACCACAGGCGCCTCATTGTCGACGGGAACGTCGCCTCCCACTGAAGAATATTCCGCCTTAAATGAGAAACACCAGCGTTAAACCTGAGATTTGAACTATGGTGGGCTGGGGGTAAAACCACCCAGAGAAAAATAATACAACAGTCCCAGCATGTAGCGATCCATAGGAAAACAAACAGGACTGAACATAGCGATCGAAGCGAGGCAGCGAGCGGTTTCCAGCTTCGCGAACATGGGATTGAAACCTAGCGACCTCGTCGTTCTCGTAATGGAATAGATTGATGGATCCGAATATTTCTCCAGCGCCGCCTGAAGAATCTCGGCCACGCCGCCAAGGCCTGATGGCTGCCCCCTGCCGCTGATGACCTTCCCCATGACGGCCGACGCCCAGCTACTCAGCTAGGTATTCCGCCAGTGCGCGTTGGATGTGTCCGGTATTTCTCTTTGTTTAGCTGTGAATGTTGGATGTAGTGAGAATCTAAACTAGTACTCCCTCCATCACCTCCATCACAATTTATAAGGCACACACGTAGTTTAAGAACACACTTTATAAAATTTAGTCAATAAATTCAACGGTATAATCTTCTAAACTAGTACTCCCTCCATCACCTCCATTAATTTATTCAAGAAAATTTAAATTTTATATCATATAAATTATATCATAAAAACTTTTTTTCAATATAAATCGAATGATATAATTTTCTTAACATATAATTTATATTTTGTTGACCAAATTTAATGATCAAACTTTTTCTTAAACAGATTGCGTGCCCTATAAACTATGAAGGGAGTAGAATTTTCTAGTCGGGAGTTGTGCTGAATTGATTGCTTGTAACTATAGGTGAAGCTTTGTCGACAGCCACAAACCACGGTCTAGCAAGAGTTTTTTGCCAGCGCAAAAATGTCTTTCGCCAACGTCGGGATCCCATGAAAATAAGAGCAAAAAACACGGTCTAGCAAGATGCTGCAGCTAGCCATTACACGGTAATCAATGAATTTTGGTTTCCATCGCATGTGAGCTTTTTAAAATTTGCCAAATCGTACATCTCCATATTTATCACTTTTATGTTGTATTAGAATAAAAAATTGCAATTGTTTATTGAAATGGTAAATATATTTTACCGTATGACCAATAAAGTTTTAGTGTGGCATACCCACTCGCAAAATCCTAGGTCCGCCGCCGGGCTCATCATGTATTCTACTCCTATCCTATGCGTCGGAGTTGAATTCAGAGATCTCGAATCATAGAGGGGTTTACCCAAAATGCGACGTTTCTAACGTGCATGGTATATATCATGCATGTTTCAATTGTTGATTTGGTTCTTCAAGATTCGTGCTGGAATGTTTCACAGAGTTTTGTCGTGTTTCAGAAAACTGCACAAGATATGCAGTGAAACACGGTGAAACCATACATGGTATATACCATGCACGGTAGAAAGTCAGTTTACCCATTTCTCTAAACCATAGGCCGTTACTAAGCTTCGGACGGATGGACTCAAAACATCGTTGCTTTTATACTACCAGTTAATTACAGTGCTCGTGTAAAGATGGATCGACATGGACACAATTATATTTTTTTGAAACAAGGACTTGGACACAATTATAGACGAGTCATAACGATGTCTGCTGAATGTGGGATATCATATATGGACTTCCGCTTGTGTCGGTCATCATCGAGTTTTGCTCTTTTTCGTACTTCATTTCTGTAGATTAACCTCGACTTTTCAGCTCTTCGATCGTGAGGTTGACTACGGTGTTTGGTTAGGCTTTATTCTTGACTTTTGACTTTGTCTTATAAGTCACAAAATCACATAAATAGGTGCTTTGTCTTTTGACTTTTGGCTTATACCATAGTGCAAGATAAGTCAAAAGTCAAAAACCCTATTTAGGTGCTTTTTGGACTTATAAATCAAAGCTAAAAACCAAGTAAAAAGTCTAACCAAACACCCTACATGCCGTTAATGTCTCGTAGAGAGAGGTCTATTCTGAACTCCTGAACGGCGAATTAGCTCAGTTTCAGGCATAGGCCGGGCCGCCGGGGATAGAAAGATTCGTGGCAACGTCTGATGTGCAGATCGTTCTTGGCCTTCATTCACTCGAACTCACGAACCCATTCATGCAGTCAGATCAAACGATTCTACTGGCTAGTAATTCCAGGAGCTCTGAAATCTTGACACAAGTGTTCACATTCCTCACTCTGAATCAAGTCTCTACTGCGGTAGGTAAACATCACCATTCACCAAAAAAAACATTAACGTGGGACACGAGAAGGGACGGATGGATCATGGATCGAGAGAAATTGATGAGCTCGGGTGTCGTCACGAGCGCAATCCTCACGTGGGCTTGAGGTCCTGGAACATGGAGTCCCACTTAATCTCGCCTCCTCCGGCAGCAGCGACGCCGTCGGAGCACTGCTCCTCCTCGTCCTCCTCACTGCCGCCGCCGGCGTCGTCGTCGTAGGCGCAGTCGTGGAACATGAGGCTGGCCTTGTGCGAGTGCGACGACCCCGACGAGAACCGGACGCCGCCGCTGACCCCCGTCGCGACGCCGCCGTCGGTGATCATGAGCACCATCTTCTTGACGCCCGTCCTCCTCTGTCGCACGGCGCCGGCCCGAACCACCACGTCACGGCCATCCCCGCCGCTGCAGATCCTCGGCACGATGGTGACCGACGACGTCGATGACCTGCTGCCGCTGCAGATCCTCGGCACGACCGACGTCGACGCTCTTCCGCCACGGCCGCTGCCGGCAAGCCGTCGGGCGCACCGGGAGACGCACCTGCCGGCCTTCCGCGCGAGCCGAGCGGCTAACGAGGACGACGACGAGTGCCAGGCGGCGGCTGCGGCGTCTTTCCTTGCGAGCTTGAGTATCTCGAGGCGGTGCTTGGCGACGGCGACGCCCATGCTCTTGAGCAGGTCGTGGTCGAAGTCGGGCGCGTCGGCCGGCTCCAGCTCGTTCTCGCTGAAGAGCAGCCCGTACTCGTACGTGGCCGCCGGCGTCAGCCCCGCCTTGGACAGCCACGCGTACCAGTCCATCTCACAACCTCGATCCCTCTCTGTATGATGATCTCCTTCCTAGCTCACTTGTAAGTCTGGCTGCTCATGATTCGTGTATGTAGGATCTTTATAGAAAGGGAGCAGTTAGTTAGCTGCACGGCCGGTGAGCTCACATGACATGCAGTGCGCCGGCCGGCCGGCAAATGGATTACTGCTGCTCCTGGTGGCTACGCGTGAAGCATTAGTTGCAGCTGGTACTATCGCGTGGATATATCTTCAAGTGCTCGATCCTGTGCATGCATTGCAAGCAGTACACATGATCTGAGATCCAACATTATGTACAGTGGCTGCACCAAGTCCTGCCGAGGCGGAAAGGGGCCGGGCGAAAGAAAGAGACAGATGATAATTTATTTTGCAAAGTTGTCAGCCCGATCTGATGCAAATCGATCTATGATAGTATCTAAAACCGGGGTGGCTCCTCACATGCCCCTGCAAAGTGCAAAGGTGGTACCATTTGACGGCTTTCCTTGCCTGCGTATCATTGCTTGCACAGGTTTGTTTAAGTGAGAGCAGCTTGGATCGGTCTTTCTTATGATTCATTTGGCTAGTCCAAATGAGATAATTGTGTTGAGCACCACGAGTATATGTGCTAGATGAGGAAGCATAAGTAAAGGCTATTAAGGACGAGGGGAAAGCGATGGCAGTGGCGACAAGGCCGACCGCAAACCACAAACTTAATTCAGATCAAGGGCCATGCTGATTTCAGCTCAAGCACTTTGGCCATCTTCTTGCTGTTAGTTTTAACTTTTTTGTATACAGATGGATCCTGCAAATTAAGAGTGTACTTCAGACTTCTTGAGAAGTCAAACTATATCAGTGTTTGACCTAGTTTATATAAAAATATAACATTATTTGTGAAACCAAATAGACATATGATGAAGATATGATAAATCATAAATCTAGCGATGTTAATTTAATGGTATAAATTTGGTGCTTTTTTTTGTATAAACACATGACAAGCTTAAGGAAATTTGACCTTACAAGAAAGCACGGAAGTACACCCTTTTTTCGGACAAGTGAGTAGCTACCTACATGTCACATGCATGCTTGCAGAAATGAAACAAAAAATGTGCCAAGGCTTTGAGATCCACTCTACATATGTGGATATTTTCGTATCCGGATATATAAAAATCAGATGCCACGAGTGTTAAAAGTGAGTGAGATTAGGCACAAATCATATTGTAGACGCCGTGGGAGCGTGTGCATGGGTTGGGTTGGTGGTGCTGTGTCAGATTAATAATGATGCAACATGTGTTGCTCCATCGGGGAAATGGCATGAGCGACGGAGGAGACACCGGTGATAGGTGCAAAGGACTAAAGAAGTGAAGACGGAGGAGTAAGGAGGGAAGTTTTGGGGGATAAAGGATTAATACTAATATCGAGTTGATACCAAGTAAACCCGAGCTCTAAGGAAACGCAATATAAGCAAGCACTGCCCCAGCGTCTATCCATCTATGCCGACGATGTCATCCTTTTTCTAAAAGCTACCCAAAGTGATGCTTTCGCAGTCAAGCAAATTCTGGACATTTTTGTAGACGCCTCCGGACTGATTTGCAACTGGGAGAAGAGCCGGTATCACCTCTAGTTTGTGACAGCCAACAACTAATCGAGCTAAGCAACATCTTGAATTGCAAGGTCGCACATTTGCCTATCACTTACCTTGGACTACCACTACATACCAGGAAAGCTAGGAAGACTGATTTTCAAGCATTAATTGACAAGATCAGAAGCAGGCTGGCCTCTTGGAAAACTCACATGCTCACCCACGGTGGCAGACTCATTCTTGTCCAATCAGTTCTAAGTGCCATCGCTATTTTTCACCTGCTCTCCTTAGAACCCCTGCCTGGGTTTTTAAAGCAATCGACAAAATACGGAGAGCTTTCCTTTGGAAGGGCACGGAAGTTGTAGAAGGGGGAAAATGCTTAGTAAACTGGCCCACCGTCTATCACCCTAAATCTGTTGGTGGGCTCGGCGTTCTTGATTTGGAGATATTAAGCAAGGCTTTCCGCACACGATGGGCTTGGAATTTGAGAGCAAATGAAAAAAGGCCATGGTGTGAGCTTGCTTCTCCGGAGGATGAGCAGATCAGAGAAATCTTAAATGCTGCTGCAAAGGTCGTACTTGGAAATGGCGAAAGAACTATGTTCTAGACAGACAAATGGCTTGAAAATAAGACAATCGAAGAGGTCGCTCCTGACGTTTACAAAATTATTAATCCAGAAATTAAAGCCAAAAGGACGGTCGCTCAAGCTCTTAACAATGGAACTTGGATTGATGACATAAAAAAACCTTTGTCCATAAATGCATTTATGCAAGTTCTTGCAATTTGGGAAGCTTGCCACGAGATTCAGCTTCAGCCACAGGTCGACGATATTTGGAGCTGGTCATGGGATACAAAAGGGAAGTTTACCACCAAATCGGTGTACCATGCTTTTTTCAAACCAAAAATAATTTGGGAAATGGCTGAGATTATTTGGAAACCCTGGGCACCGGTAAAATGCAAGTTAGCTGCATGGTTAATCCTCCAAGGTAGAGTGTGGACCGCTGACCGACTAGCCAAAAGGGGTCTTCCACACAATGAAAAATGCCCTTTTTGCAACCACTCCGAGGAAAATGTACACCACCTTTTTATGGGTTGCGCGGTCGTTAACATAATCTGGGACAGCTCCTAACCTGGGTTAACCTTCAGCGTTTAACTCCAACCTTGCAACTCACTCTCAAGGATTGGTGGATGCAAGCAAGAAGCATGGTCGTCAGAGAAGGAAGAAAAAATTTCGACTCTCTCATTCTCCTGATCATCTGGATGATTTGGCGCGAAAGAAATAGTCGAGTTTTTGAAAAAATCGCCAAACCAACTGATGTCTTCATCGATCTCATCAAGCAAGAAGCCAAGCAATGGGACATTGCCAGTGCAGGTCGTTTTGTTCCCGTACATGACTAGTCCTAGGTCGTTTTTCCACCAATCTTTTGCTGGCGATCTTTAACAGGGACTTAACTTTTCAGCCAGCCTGGTCGTTGTAATTGTATTTTTCTTTTTCTTCTTTTGGCCTTGGCCGTCTCTGAAAGACTTTTAGCCGTTTCTTTTCGGCTTTCTCTCCTTTCTAATATAATACATGCAGTGCTCCTCATGGTTCTAAAAAAAGGAAACGCAATATTAAGAGATTAGTCAAACCATTGATGATGTTCAGATTCAAATTATTACAAAGAGAAAGCAAATGACATGACCTAGCAATCAATGGCGGTGACATAAAAAAATTAAAATAAAAAACCATTGTTCACAACTCCTGAATCGCGTTGAAAACATTCTCATGATCTGAATGCGATGCCTAGAAGAAGAGAACAATGGACGAGCCATTTAGTCGCATGATTAGACCGATAAGACTAGATCATGTGTTCTCACCCGGAGAGAGAGTCTACACCGTCTCCAAAAAATGCCTTCAACAAGAGAACGCCAAAAAGATTAACATTGCCATGCACAACCAATGAGGAGAACGACCAAATAAAAGTCGCCCTGCCTTAAAAAATCCGTTGGTTGTACACAAGATCACACAAAAATTTAATGTGATTTTTTAATTTCAAAATTATTTAATGGTTATACATTTTCACACACACTGAAAACTTATCTAGATAAATTTTCTCAAAATCAATATGTATTGAGAACAATTCGAGAGGTTTAACACCCGAGTAGAACAGTGGAGGGTTTAACACCCCGGTAGATAGGGAGGAGAAATTATTAAAGTTACCTGATCTGAGTTGGAAAATGGCCCACTTTACGTCTTCGATGTCTTCTTCTTTTGTGTTCTCTTCATTCTAAATTATCTATACTCCCAAGTGGACCCGTGCGACTGACCATGCATCCATGACCCGGCAATCAACTTTCATTGTCTTCTGGCCATTTATAATAAACTTGTTTACCCATTACTCTCTCAACATGTGGAGTAGTATTGACTACAAAACAATTAAGCTGGATTTTAAGATAGAATATTGTTATGATACAATGTTAAAGCCTTGTAGAGAATACACTCTCTGCAAATTTGAGACCAAATATTTGCAATGAAAATGAGTAAGTTGTTTCTTCTTTGAGGCACAAGCTCTTCAAAACATATGAAAAAATAAATTCTTTAGATAGAGAATAGGTAAAAATAATTTATATCCTCACTGATTTATTTGTGTGATTCCTATAAATTCTAGGTATATATGTATGTGTTTGTGACAATTTTGGTATCTTTAAGTATCTAGCCATAGTTATCTAAAACATACAAATCTAATAAATATCCTGACCAAGAGTTCTAGAGCGTCTGATTGTCTAATTCATTTGGAAGTAACCAAAAGGATCAACTACAAGCATCTAAAAAAACAACCGTACTTACTAAAAATATACTGCAGTATTATTAGTTGTCTACAAGGAGTTTAAGCGAACCATTTGCATTGCTTGTCTGTTGATTCTTTCAAATTCCAATATGTCTTTCCTGATGTGAGCTTCAACAATCGTTTAGCATCACATGATTACATTTGTACCCGGTCTTGAAATAGTATCAGATAGCTCTAACAAATTTAGTGTTGATAGGGTCATTTGTAAACTTTTCGATAAGTGAGAGTGTTGAACTCACAAGGAGAAAGAAGGTCTGCATTATGGAGAACTCACAACATTATGAAGCAATACTTGCAAAACATACCTACGACCTTTCTATCTACCACATGCTTAGATATCTAAGCTACAAAACCTAGAGTTTTATGTTACTTGCACCCATCGGAGGATGAACTCGGAGAAGAGGAGGAAGAAGACTTCTGGACACAGACCGGAGAAGACGGTGCCGCTTATCAGCATGTCGATGAAGATCTTCTTGGGACAGAGAGCTCGGGTGAGTGGGATGATGTGGCGCGGGTTTTGTCAGTAATTCGAAGGGAGGTAAATACGGTGAGGGATTCGGTGAGCGGTGACCAAATTTCTCCCGGCACTTTCGCGTGAATGCGCGTCAGCTCGCGCCATCTGCTCTCTACCAAAAAAACTAACTTCAAGCAAACGGGCAAATGCTTGAGTTGAAATCATGCAAGGGTGATCTGAATTAAACGACAGTTTACTAGTAAGTGAACACGTAGGCCCCTAGCTTGTCGGTTACGGTTAGGCCTTGTCGCCAGTGCCATCGCTTTCTTCTCGTCCTTTTTAGCCTTCACTTATGCTTCCTCATCGAGCACATATACGTAGTCAATGCAATAGTTAATCACTTATTAAACAACCCTACGTATATATATGAGCAATTATACACACACAAGGAAAGCCCTCAACTGGTTACCACCTTTGCACTTTGCAGGGGCATGTGAGGAGCCACCCCGGTTTAACATAGCGATTTGCATCAGAACGGCCTGACAGCTTTACAAAATAAATCATCATCCGTCTCTTTATTTATCTCCCTTTTGGCCCGGGCAGGACTTGGCGCAGCCACTGCAAATAATGTTGGATCTCCAGATCGATCTTCGGTACTCTACGTACGAAGAACACTTGAAGATACACGGCCGACACACCGGCACCAGTGTCCATAAATAATGGCCACTGCAACTAATGTCTCACGCGTCACGGCCGTACTAGGCAGCAGTAATCCTTCTGCCGGCCGGCGCACTGCATGCCATGCATGTGAGCTCACCGGCCGTGCAGCAGCTGCAGCTAGTTGCAACTAACTACAGCTCCCTTTCTATAAAGATCCTACTTACAAGTGAGCAGGGAGGAGATCATCATACCAGTGTGATGGACTGGTACGCGTGGCTGTCGAAGGCGGGGCTGACGCCGGCGGCGACGTACGAGTACGGGCTGCTCTTCAGCGAGAACGAGCTGGAGCCGGCCGACGCGCCCGACTTCGACCACGACCTGCTCAAGAGCATGGGCGTCGCCGTCGCCAAGCACCGCCTCGAGATCCTCAAGCTCGCCAGGAAGGACGCCGCAGCCGCCGCCGCCTTGCAGTCGTCCTCGTCCTCCTTGGCCGCTCGGCTCGCGCGGAAGGCTGGCAGGTGCGTCGCCCGGTGCGCGCGCCGGCTCGCAGGCGGCGGAGGTGGAAGGGCGTCTACGTCGGTCGTGCCGAGGATCTGCAGCGGCGGCAGCTCGTCGACGACGTCGTCGGTCACCGTCGTCCCGAGGATCTGCAGCGGCGGCGACGACGTCGTCGTACACGCGGGTGCCGTGCGGCAGCGGAGGGGCGTCAATAAGATGGTGCTCATGATCACCGACGGCGGCGTTGCGACGGGGGTCGGCGCCGGCGGTGTCCGGTTCTCGTCGGGGTCTTCACAGAAGGCCAGCCTCATGTTCCACGACTGCGCCTACGAGGACGACGACGACGACGCCGGCAGCGGCAGCGAGGAGGAGCAGTGCTCGGACGGCGCCGCCGCTGCCGGAGGAGACGAGATCAAGTGGGACTCCATGTTCCAGGACCTCAAGCCGACGTGAGGTTGCGTGACCTCATCAATGGCAGTCGATCCATCCATCCGTCCCGTGTTCCGGATTAAATGTTTTCTTGGGAGCTTTACCTACCGCATGCAGCTGTAGAGACTAGATTCAGAGTGATGAATGTTAAGATTTCAGAACTCCTAGAATTACAAGTAAAATCGTTTGATCTGTCTGCATGCATGAATGGATTCTTGAGTTCGAGTGAGTGAATTGACGATCTGCACAACACACATTGCCATGATTCTCTCTATCTCCAGCTTATTTAGGTCGTCAGAAACTGAAAAATCCCGCCCTTCAAAAGTTCAGAATTGCACCTCTCTACGAGTGATCAACGCCGTGTTTTATCCTAGTCAACCTCCCGAAGAAAGCGCTGCAAAGTCGACATTAAACCTACTGAAATGAAGTGCAAAATTTGATGATGACCAGAAAAAGAAGGGAAAAGTCCATAATATCCCACATTCAACAGACCCGACATGGTTATTACTTGTCTATAATTGTGTTCTAGTCCATCCATACATAAGGATTGTGATTAGGTGTGTGGGCAAATAGGCTCCCACCATCTTTAGCGTTGAACATATATAGGTCGGCTCCTAGTCCCTTGGCACCGAACCCACGGAGCATCCGGGTGCCAAAATGTCTTGGCGTCGACCTATACAAATTTGGCTCCATCCCTTTTATTTCTGACCTCGGCGACAAGTTTGAAAATAGTTTTGCCCAAAGATCAAACGAAGGCATTAATTAGTTTAACACCGAAATATCGCTGCAGAAGAAAGGCTTTGAGGTTCACTAGTAAAGGTGCACGTGCAATGCACGTAATGACTGTATAAACACTGAAGTTCAAATTGTTGCATTCTGTGGCGTGCAATGCACATAATGACTGTATAAACACTGGAGTTCAAATTGTTGCATTCCGTGGAACAACATAGCTATTATATTGAATTTAAAATATATATTATTATCAATTGTACATCCTTAATTCCAAACTACACATGTGAGTGATTTAAATATTGAAACTTGTAGTCCTAGAACCGATAAAAACTTGCCAATTGAGTTTGAAGTTTGTACACCATTCAAAATTTGCATTGTAAAATAAATAAAATAAACATTGAACATAAGTAATACTATTTGGAACTTTTATTATCAGCACTAAATTTACAAGTTTCCACTTTCATGAAAGCAAAAAAAGCTGGAACTGAACATACTGTATTGTTTCAGCATCATGAAGCGGAGTTAAAATATGTTCGACCACATCCGGAAGGATGAGGAAAAGCACAAAATGCATGTAGCAGGAAAAGGCAAACGTGACACTACTGCTTAGAAAACTTCCTTCAATTCGCGGGCCAGTCACCCTCTGTGACTTCGTCATTGACAGCGCCTCCACCTTCCACACACCACACCTGCATCTACCACGGTGTGGAGATTCAGTGGCGTCAGTCTATTGGCCTTGGCCGCCGACTCGGAGGAGGCCGGTGAATGGAGAAGGCGAGCGGTAGGGATTCTCTGACTTAGAGTTTGCTGACTTTGGGTCCTTGACAGGTGGTCCCCGCATCTGGTGGGCCCCACTTTCAGTGACACAAAGTCAGGAAAAAGTCAGGGAACGAAAGTCAGAGCCATGCTATTCTGCTGCCTGTGTACTATCACATTAATTAAACCATCGTGGTTAATCCCACCGTTGTTTGCATGCAAAAACATTGCATCTTCTAGTCAACTCAGAATCCTTTATCAATCAAATAAGTTAGCATATGGGAAGAAAGAGGGAGATCTCATGCATACATTCTACTCCCTCCGTATGTCTGTGTGTGGTAAGTGACTAGTGCGACTTATATTTTGATACGGAGGGAGTACCATCTAATCAATGAAACATGCATGTAATTCGCCCATAATTCATAAATAAACAGCTACATATACCCGTGCATCTATATTGAGGAAAATTACCGAAGAGATTATGTCAGTGTCAACCAAATCAATGGCATGGACAATGTCAAACGATATTGTTGCTTAGTTTAGAGCATCAGTGTGTAGGGATGAAAACGGAGCGGAAACTTTCCGACTTTTCCGCGAAAAAATGGAAACGGAACGAAAATACGGAAGTGGAAACGGAATTTTGCAAAACGGAAACGGAAACTTTTATGCGGAAACGGAAACGGAAACGGAATAGCGTATTCCGGCGGAACGACCACGGAAACGGAAATTCCGTTTCCGGCAATACGGAACTTTCCGTTTTTTGCTACGTGGTGCTATCTGAATGCAGCAGGGCTAACAATTTTAGTGAGAACACCGAGGCAGAACCAAAGATCTAAATAAAAAATAAAATATATGAAGTGACCATGTTTAGGCCCTACGTACTTGCATATTATCTCCCTCTCAAGGCATTGCCGGTTCGGCATTTCAGTGTTGCACAAGGTTTAGGGACGAAGTAGATATTTTTTTGCCAAAGTTGATAATTTAGAAACACTATATTATACTTTAATTTATTTCATCTTATTAAATTGATAAGTTTGTTGGTTTGCTTGAGCTTTCCTGCATTATTCAAGGGGTCGCTTGGTTCCGGCAAACATCTGCTTTTTGTTCCGTGTCCGCACCGTATTCGGTCTGTATCTGTTTCCGATAAAATTTGTTTCTGTATTTGTTTCCGGGGTTTCTGTATTTGTTTCTGCTTTCGCAAAAAAATATGAAAACAAATGTGGCACCACCCAGTTCTGTCCGTATCCGCTCCGTTTTCATCCCTATCAGTGCGTACTGCTAATAAATTCAGGGACATAATCAGCTCCTTGCCATCTTCGTTGTACCAAAAAATTGTATTGAACTCCTGCATGTGGACACGCTGTAGGCAGCAAGCCTCTTTCCCTGCCCGTGCACCTTCTGCGGTGGTGAAGAACTGAAGAATACAAAGAAATCGGTGCTGGAGCCTGAAATTCGGGACGTAGGCCAGTCGAGGCTGCCAGAAGGCCGGCGGCCGCTGCTAGCGATATAAGCACGGGCATGGCATCGCGCGCATCAAGCAGATGACCTGCTAGGTGAACATCAGAGGGGCAGGGGGTAGGCAGAGGCGGGGAGCCATGGGCGGGTGGCAGCGAGCGGCGGCTCCGTCGGTGGTGTCGGCGGCGGGTGGCGGCCGGCTTGGCGGCGTGCTAACCCTAGGCGTGAGGCGAGCGATCCGCGGAGCGTGTGGGCTTTTGGGCGAGCGGTGATGTGGGAACGGGATGAGGAGGTCGCCTGACGATGATTGCGGAGGGCGAATGGCGAGGAAATATGGGCAGAGCCGCGAAGGCGTGGAGCGGAGCGCTTACCGCTAAACACGGTGGTAATAAGAGCCGATGGATTAGATGGTTTGACGGTCCTGATGATTTGGATCTGCCACCTCTCTCCCTTTTTATACTAGTGGTGACTTTTTTTTTTGCATGGTAATACGATTCTCATTGATAAATAAAAGACGAGATACAAAGTACGTATACACCGATCTTACAGATCTGAAAAGATAGGGTAAATCTATATGACAAACCAACGTCTATCCATCTTCTTCGGCGCCACCGTAGTAGCCACCAAAGTGGTGATGGTGATGATACACGATACGTATCATTTTAACAGATTGGTCTACCGGATCTAGAAACAGATGATGTGTTAGAATACTTTCCTTCTTTTAGATCTTGTTTACTTTTATTGTATTTAAAATACAATCTAAAAGATTTGAGAGCATTATCCCGGAAAATCCCCGATAGTTTACTAAAATGGTTTCGGATGAGATAATCACAAAATATTCCCATAAACCGCTTTATTTTTGTGTGGATTAAAAACATTGCATACTAGTGTATTGAGATGAAACAATGTTTGTGAGATTTGATGGGGATTCAGTGAAAGCAATCATTTCACCAAATTTCTTCCCACAACCCTATCCTTTTGGGTATAAACAAGGGTGGAAAGGTTTAGCGCCCAACACATCTGGACGGAGGGAGTAGTAGTAGAATCGTTTGCTCTTAGGTGTCTGCCAGTTAATTGGATTTCAGTAAATGTGTAAAGGTCAAGAACGATTGGGCCTTAGTATTTTTCTTCTTCTTTTACTGAGTGATACTTATGTTGTTTGCATTTATAAAGAGTATTTATATTGTTTTTAATGACGTTCATGGTATAGTAATAAAATATATATACACTATTAAATAAAATTTATGTACCATATAGAAATATTCGTGTATTTTTAAAAATAATATTGTAATAAGAATAATCAAATATATAGTAATGTTCATGCATATAAGGGAATGCTGTATTGATACATATCAAAATATTATATATATTTTGATATATATAATATCTGTGCAAAAGGAAAAGCAGAAGGTAATAGCTACAAAAATAATTAAAAATAGATAAAGCAAAAAAGATTCTAAACCAAAAAGGAGAGACAAAATATATAATAATGAAAACATAAATTCATAAACAAAAAGAAAGAATACATATAGAAAATTACAAAAAAATCAAAAGAATTAAAAGTAATCTCTAAGAGACGATTGAAAAAAGGAATAACGTCGGCGCTTGTTATAGGTCAGCCCATAGACGAGAGACAGGCTTGCTAAGCTCCATCGATTAACCAGCGATAAGAAACAAAACAAAGGGAAAAAAAGACACCGTGTTAAGTAATATTATCTTTGTAAGTTGGTGTTGTACAATAAGTACAAAGTAGTGCAGCTGTTGGTAACCTTGGTGCATGGAGATAATCCTACGTATCATGATCCGGGTACATGCATGTACTAAATTCCACTGGTATAAAAAAGGCCTCTAGTTCCGGTCGGCAACGGGCTCTAGTCCCGGTTATACAACCGAAACTACGAAATCGGGACTAAAGGCCCCGTCCTTTAGTCCCGGTTGGCCACAAACCGGAACTAAAGGTCCTCCACGTGGCTGCGGAGAGCGTTGTGGCTGGAGAACCTTTAGTCCTGGTTGGTAACCCCAACCGGGACTAAAGGACTCCACGTGGCGGGGCTGGAGGACCAACACCAACCGGGACTAAAGATTTTGTGTTTAAAAAAAAAATCCAATCCAATTTGTTTATAATTTTTTTTGAAATATTTGAATTGTTTGACTTGTTAATCTCTTACATTGGACATTTTTAACTCTAATTAATCGTCGGTCAAATTACACTCGTGGTCATACTTTTCGGTCGGCCGGAACTACGAAATCGGGACTAAAGGCCCTGTCCTTTAGTCCCTGTTGGCCACAAACCGGAAGTAAAGGTCCTCCATGTGGCTGCGGAGAGCGCTGTGGCTGGAGAACCTTTAGTCCTGGTTGGTAACCCCAACTGGGACTAAAGGACTCCACGTGGCGGGGCTGAAGGACCAACACCAACCGGGACTAAAGATTTTGTGTTTTTTAAAAAAAATCCAATTTTTTTTCCAATTTTGTTTCGAAATATTTGAATTGTTTGACTTGTTAATCTCTTATATTGGACATTTCAAACTCTAATTAATCGTACGTCAAATTACAACTTTCCGGTCGATCACCCATCCTCACACTACTCCAACCCCAGCACGCTTAACTTCTCCGTTCCTTCCAGATGAGCTTCTGATGACGTGGATCACACGTTCGTTGGGAGACCCCAAGAGGAAGGTATGAAGCAGTGTAGCAGCAGTTTCCCTCAGTATGAAACCAAGGTTTAATCGAACCAGTAGGAGCAAGAAATCACTTCTGAAGGTTGTCAGTGGCGCGCTGAGGTGGAACCTGCACACAACACAATCAAACTATTTTGCCCCAACGAAACAGTGAGGTTGTCAATCTCACCGGCTTGCTGAAAACAAAGGATTAAACGTACGGTGTGGAAAATATTAGTAAATTGCAGAGAATGAAAAGGAACAATGTTTGGAGTTGGTTGTATTATCAGTGTAAAAGAATGGACCGGGGTCCACAGTTCACTAGTGGTGTCTCTCCATAAAAGATAATTAACATGCTGGGTGAACAAATTACAGCTGGGCAATTGACAAAATATTGAGCGCATGACAATGCATATATATGACATGATGATTACTATGATATTCATGTGGGCATTACGACAAAATACATAGACCGTTATCCAACAGCGTCTATGACTAATAATCCACCTCTAGGTTGTCATACCGAGTTCCCCGTTGGTATTAAGTTGCAAGCAACGGATAATCGCATTAAGTAATGTGCGTAATATAAACAAATGCATTAGACCTAACGGCGCACCCTTAAGCTAAGTATCGGTTATTTTATCCCTAGTGGCAACAGCACATCCACAATCTTAGAAGTTGTTGTCACTCTCCCACATTACCGGAGGCATGAACCCACTATCTAGCATAAATACTAACTCTTGGAGTTACAAGCATCTACTTGGCCAAAGCATCTACTAGTAACGGAAAGCATGCAAGATCATAAATAATATATAAGATAGATTGATAATCAACTTGACATAGTATTCAATATTCATCGGATCCCAGCAAACACAACATGTAGCATTACAATAAGATGATCTTGATCATGATAGGCAGCTCACAAGATCTAAACATGATAGCATAAAGTGGAGAGACAACCATCTAACTACTGCTATGGACCCGTAGTCCAAGGATGAACTACTCACGCATCACTCCGGAGGCAGGCATGGTGATGTAGAGCCCTCCGGTGATGATTCCCCTCTCCGGCAGGTGATAATCCCCAAGAGCAAGGAATCACTGTAGCACAATTCGATAAGTATTTGAGTGTCGAACCCACGAGGAGCTGGAGGTAAACTATCTATTCTCTAAAGCCCTATAACCCTCTTATATGGCCGTTTGTGCAAAGAAATAAGTTTAAATATGAAAGGAACTAACTAATGGAAGCAAGTGATGTGGAATGGGTTTATCTAGTAATAAGTTTCTCAATCAAGTTTCAAACGCAATTTTCTTAGAGCAAGTTTCTCAAGCAGGTTTCTCAAAGTAGCAAGTATCAAATATCTCAAGTAGCAAATATCTCAAGGGAGCAAATGTTCTAGCAATTGTTATTTCGTTCGTGTGGTTGTCACAATTAGTGAAGCACAGGTTTCAGTCTTAGTTGTTTCTTGTAGGTAGGAGCCATAAATAGGTGTAGCCAAGTAAATGAGCAAATTACACAACTCTTATGATGGATCTCATGGCCAAGTAAATGTGCAGCGCAAGAATTATTAAGACATAATTGTCCCACCATAGCCTTAAGTTCTAGGGTCCCCCATATATATATCCCCCATAATGTAACTTCAAGTCTCAGACCACGGTTTCTGTCTTAGTACTCCGACCCGTCCTACTCAATCCATTACACTACGGTGATCACCTTACATGCATTCCAGAATATATGCGTGCACTCATACATTGTACATCAAGACAATCATAAAAGATAACAAAACTTGTATGCAACCAATCAACGAACTATTTCACTATTGCCATGAACAAATCACTTCTCAAACATAGATGGGGAGACACAATAGATCAAGGGAATAGTATATTGCATCATATATCATGTTTGCCAAGAGTTTACAGTGGAGAGATGGAGATGATCTTGCTGAAGATGTTGATGATGAACACACCGGAGGGGGGTGGAGCCCTCCGGAGGTGATTCCGGTGGCGTTTCCCCCCTCCGATCTTCTCTGGCGGCAGCCTTCTGACTCTCTGTTTCGTGGTTTTGTGTTTCTCCGCCGCCTCCTCTCGAAACTCCTCGGGGGGACTATTTTATAGTCGGTTTTAGGTCAAGACGAAGCCACGGAGACGAAAAAGGACGGCATCGGAGCCACGAGGGGGAAAAGGAGGTGCCTCACGCGGCCAGGGAATCTGGCCGCGTGGGACCCACCAAAATCCTCCTCGGACTTCCTTTCGTGCGCTTCCTTGGCTCCTACGCTTTCTTCCTTCCAAATATTGATGCTCGTAAAATATTAGGTCATTTGGACGTCGTTTGGGTCACTGAAAAATCAAAATATAGAAAATAGGGTTTTCTGCCTGTGCAGGGTTAATTCCATAAAAATAGGAAAACTATGAAATATTCCCAAAATAATTATAAAACATTGATATAACCCTTATATGATGCAAATATGATTGGAATATAAGTAATATAATGCAAAGTTCATGTATGCATTTTACATGCATCAGCAGGGTGCCGGAAAGAGCTTCTGAACCCTCCCGAGCTAGGTTTGACGGCGGCGGCGTCTCTAGAACTTTTCGTGGATAATGGCTCGGGTATTTAGGGTTTTCGCGTCGGGAAGATTATATAGGCGAAAGGGCGGCGGCTGGAGACGCCCGTGGGGCCCACACCACCCCACGGCGCGGCAGGGGGTGGGGCCGTGCCACCCCATGGTGTGGCTGGCTCACGCCCCCCTCCGTCTCTCCTCTGGACTCCGTGTACGTGTTGGAAAAATAGGAGGTCCTGTCCAAGTTTTGTCCAATTCCGAGAATATTTCCAGACTAGCTTTTCTGGAATACAAAAACAGCAGAAAACAGGAACTGGCACTGTGGCATCTTGTTAATAGGTTAGTCCCAGAAAATGCATAAAAATGCTATGAAGTGTATATAAAACATGTAACAATTGGTATAATATCAACATGGAACATCATAACTTATAGATACGTTTGAGACGTATCAAACATCCTCAAGCTTAGTTCTAGTCGTACTCGAGTAGGTAAAATGATAAAAAAAAATTATGAGGTGACATGCTACAATCATAATCTTGATCAAATAGTATTGTAAAGCACATGTTATGAATGAAGTGATCCAGGTCAATGGTCTATAGTTTGCTAGCAAGTAGATAATGAGCAAACAACTGAATCATATAAGCAAAAACTTTTCATGAATAGTACTTTCGAGACAAGCATCAAAGAGTTTTGCATAAGAGTTAACTCATAAAGCAATAGATTCTAAGTAAAAGGTGTTCAACCAACACAAAGGAAGATTTAAGCTTCAGCAATTGATTTCAACTTTCAACATATATATCTCATGGATATTTGTCAACACAAAGCAATATAATAAGTGCAATATACAGGCATATAAAAATTGTTGCACCAAAGTTGACACTAGTGTTTGCTTCTGAGATAGAAAGAAGTAGGAAAACTGACTCAACATAAAAGTAAAAGAAAGGCCCTTCGCAGAGGGAAGCAGGGATTAAATCATGTGCTAGAGCTTTTTAAGTTTTTGAAATCATAAAGAGAGTAAAAATAAGTTTTGGGTGGTGTTTGTAATTGTCAACGAATCAGAAAATGGAAAGTACAATATGACCCCTGCCAACGAGACTTTTAAGAGCGGCTCCCATGAAGGACGTTATTTCTACCAGCAATGCAGATCATCCCTCTTCTCTTTTGATTACACATGCAGATATTTCACTGTTTGTCATTGCTTGACTGATAAATCAGGGCAAAAATGTGAAGAGAATTAAGCGGTTAAAGTTGTAATTAATTGGGACTGGGCACCCCATTTGCCAGCTCTTTTTGCAAAATTAATGGATAAGCGGATGTATATGCCGCTAGTCCGGTGGTAAAGTCTGTTTGACAGTTGACATAAAGACATCCACCCCATCCTCATGAGCTTGGTAAACATTGACACAAAATAGGAGTAATAATTTTTGAATAGTTTAAAGGTAGCACATGAAAAATTTACTTGGAATGGCAAGGAAATACCACATATAGGTAGTTATGGTGGACACAGATGGCATGGATTTTGGCTCAAGGTTTTGGATGCACGAGAAGCATTCCCTCTCAGTATAGAGTTTAGGCTAGCAAGGTTATTTGAAGCAAACACAGGATATCAACCGAGACAACAAGACTTATATGAAAACGTATTGCAAGCATTATAAGACCCTACACTGTCTTCCTTGTTAACCAAACCCTTTTACTAGAAAATATCTAGACCTTAGAGATACCAATCATGCAAACAAAATTTTAACGAGCTTTACGGTAGTTCTTCATTAATAGGTTTTAACTACATGATACAAAAGCTTAAACATGAACTACATGATAATTCAAAACAATTGACAAGTATCAAATTATCCAATACAGTGATTGATGCATGTAAAATGCATACATGAACTTTGCATTATATTACTTATATTCCAATCATATTTGCATCATATAAGGGTTATATCAATGTTTTATAATGATTTTGGGAATATTTCATAGTTTTCCTATTTTTATGGAATTAACCCTGCACAGGCAGAAAACCCTATTTTCTATATTTTGATGTTTCAGGGACCCAAACGACGTCCAAATGACCTAATATCTTACGAGCATCAATATTTGGAAGGAAGAAAGCGTAGGAGCCAAGGAAGCGCACGAAAGGAAGTCCGAGGAGGATTTTGGTGCCCCTGGCCGCGTGAGGCACCTCCTTTTCCCCCTCGTGGCTCCGATGCCGTCCGTTTTCGTCTCCGTGGCTTCGTCTTGACCTAAAACCGACTATAAAAATAGTCCCCCGAGGAGTTTCGCGAGGAGGCGGCGGAGAAACACAAAACCACGAAACAGAGAGTCAGAAGGCTGCCGCCGGAGAAGATCGGAGGGGGGAAACGCCGCCGGAATCACCTCCGGAGGGCTCCACCCCCTCCGGCGTGTTCATCATCAACATCTACAGCAAGATCATCTCCATCTCTCCACTGTAAACTCTTGGCAAACATGATATATGATGCAATATACTATTCCCTTGATCTATTGTGTCTCCCCATCTATGTTTGAGAAGTGATTTGTTCATGGCAATAGTGAAATAGTTCGTTGATTGGTTGCATACAAGTTTTGTTATCTTTTATGATTGTCTTGATGTACAATGTATGAGTGCACGCATATATTGGGGAATGCATGTAAGGTGATCACCGTAGTGTAATGGATTGAGTAGGACGGGTCGGAGTACTAAGACAGAAACCGTGGTCTGAGACTTGAAGTTACATTATGGGGGATATATATGGGGGACCCTAGAACTTAAGGCTATGGTGGGACAATTATGTCTTAATAATTCTTGTGCTGCACATTTACTTGGCCATGAGATCCATCATAAGAGTTGTGTAATTTGCTCATTTACTTGGCTACACCTATTTATGGCTCCTTCCTAGAAGAAACAATTAAGACTGAAACATGTGCTTCACTAATTGTGACAACCACACGAATGAAATAACAATTGCTAGAACATTTGCTCCCTTGAGATATTTGCTACTTGAGATATTTGATACTTGCTACTTTGAGAAACTTGCTTGAGAAAACTGCTGAGAGAAACTTGCGTTTGAAACTTGATTGAGAAACTTGTTACTAGATAAACCCATTCCACATCACTTGCTTCCATTAGTTAGTTCCTTTCATATTTAAATTTATTGCTTTGCATAAAAGGCCATATAAGAGGGTTATAGGGCTTTAGAGAATAGATAGTTTACCTTCAGCTCCTCGTGGGTTCGACACTCAAATACTTATCGAATTGTGCTACAGTGATTCCTTGCTCTTGGGGATTATCAAGCACTTTTCTGGCGCCGTTGCCGGGGAGCGTTGTGCTAAGCTTTTATTCTTGTTTGCATTGCATACTAACATATAAATCTAAAACACAAAAAAATTATAAAATGGAAAACAACCAAACAATTATAGAATTGTATAATATCTATCTTGAGTTAGGACATGAAGTGTTTGAGGAGAAAATTAAATTTTATTTGCATAACAATCATGTTTGTGGTAGTACTAATTCTTTGAACACCTTTATTGCTAATGCTAAGGAAAACCTTAAGCTTGGGGAAGTTTGTTTTGATGAATATGGTATTTTTAGTCCCCCTACTATTGAGGATGAAAGTGATTTAATTGAGTTTGATGATCCATTATGCTCATTAGATGATAAGTCTTTATGTGGTGATTCTATTCAAAACTATGTGGTTATGTTTAACTTTAATGCTTGCAACTATTATGAGAGAGGAGAGATAAGAATCCCCTTTATGTTTCTATGTTATTTAAAATGCAAGCTATTGATTATTATATGCATTGGTTACCTCAAATTTGTTGTTATTTATTCATATATAAAATTCCAATGCATAGGAAGAGAGTTAGACTTAAAAGTAAATTGTTTAATATTCTGTGGTGTGTTCCTTATGCTTTAACTTCCTATTCGGTTTGAACACACCTTTATATCTTTACAACATGTAAAATATCTTTACCTACTGTTTTGTGACAATTAGTTTAAGATTTTCATTTTATATAAAATTTGGGAAAGTAAATGAGAAGGATGAGTAATGGAGAAGTTGGGGTCGACCTTGAACATGTGTTGTTCATGCCAATGGAACCGTTGCAAAGTCTCTATCATTAAAACTTTTCCCAAAGCTAAAACCAAATAAAAAGAGTGTTTATGTTGTATATATTTGCTTCTTCTTTTGCCTTTTTGCTAAATCAAAAACAACAAAAATATTTTCTTTCTTCTTTGTTTGTTTCTCTTGAACCTTTCTTGGTTTTGCTTCTTTTTGATTTCTTCAGTTTGATTTTCGGTTTTTGAGTCAAGGTGCTTGTTTACTACTGTAACATCACCTTTGTATCTTATTTTTCATATTTATGGAAAGAATAACCTCTTTTGAGAGGTAGGATCAAACAATAGTAATTTGCTGTCCAGAAAACAGATTCCTAAGCTTTACTGCGAAAAATGTTAAAAATCACAGAAAAGGAATTTTGACCTGAAATTTCACGTCAGCAATATTCAGTTATTATTACACATTTCATTAGTTCAAAGTTTTCTGATTTGAGCAACGTAAGTGCCTCTGAAAATTCACTCTTTACGGGCTGTCCAGTTTTTGACAGATTCTGTCTTTATTTTGCATTACTCTCATTACTTGTGTTTTGTGTGGTTCTTTGGATCAAAGAACAATACACAACCATAGTAACATTAGTTAATGTTTAGAATCAACTCATGATATGTCTTTTCTGTACTTATGTGGATTTAATTTATGGAGACACTAACCCCTCTAATCAAGTTTTATGATGAGTTTTGTGTAAAGAGAATTTTCAAGTGGAAGAGTTGAGGGTGATGAACAAATATCAAGAGGGACAAACACTCAAGCTTGGGGATGTTACCCCTAGGCTCACCCTACATATATCAAATAAGTACAAGAATTTAAGCTTGGGGATGCCAAGCCACCTCACTCCAACCATCTTGATACCAAGTAAGAAGCCTAGCTATATGGCTATAAAGAAAGCGCTTTACGGGAGGCAACCCGGTTGTTTTTATTTGTGATTTTCTTTGTGTCCTCTTGCTGTAACAAGAGACTTAGTTTTTAGTTTAGTTTCTGGAATTTTTAATAAAGTGCCAAGTTTTACCCATTTTGGTTTGAAAAAGTTGCTTATAGCATTCGGAGATTTTATTCCTGCACGAATCTGTGCACGGTATGATTTTTAATTCTTATTCTGTAACTCCGAATGAGCTGATATTTGAACTGTAGTTGCAACTTTTCATCCTCTGTATGCATGAATTTTTCGGAATTTTTCGACAAAGTTAAGTAGGGTAGAAAAATACGTTTTGCTGCTGCTGTTTTTCTGGACAGATTCTGTCCCATTTTGTTTGATGCATTTTTTGAACTTTTAACTTGAATCTTTTTGATCCAATTGAGTTTATAAGTAGGCATACAACATTATACACTTTCTGGACATTCATATGAATTTTTGTCTAAGGATTATATGCAGCAAGAAATCTATTTGTCTATCACTACTAATGTCACCCCACAGAAAAGAAATGGGAGAAACGGTGTTTTGAAGTTTTTTCACAGGGATTAGAGGAGATGCACCAAGAGCTATCCAAGGATGGTGAAGACCATAAGCTTGGGGATGTGAAGACAACCCCACTGGACCTACACACTCTCGGTTTGCACACGTCTAACTTCTGTTTTTCGATCAATGCACCTTATCGCATAAACTTGGAGCGTCTTTTGTTTGCTTTTTATTTTGGTTTGATTTTTATTTTGTGAGACCACCACCATCATTTATATATGAAAGAGGTACTGGAAATTTGGGTTGAATTAAGTTGGATGCTATTAAAAGATTGGGAAAGGGATGTTTAAGTTGATTCAAAAAGATACATATAGTTGCATGATTCATATGCTTTGTTAATGAGTGTTAATATGCAAGTGTTTTATCAAGAGCTATCTTTTATTCATGTTTTGATGCTGAATGTTACTTTACTTTGTTTAACATGGATTGGTTAGTTCTATGGACACTCATGCATGCATTTAGACGGTCAACTTTCTCCCTCTTGCTAGCCCAAAAATTCCAACAAGTAAAAACTTGTTTCCAACACCTTCAACCAAAGTTTTTCCAGTGAGTCCACCATATCTACCTATTAGCTTTATGCTATTCCGAGTATGTTTATCATGATATTTGTGTTATCTATACCTCTGAATGAAAATGCTTATGTTGTTGATTGTCATGGGAAAAGTTGGTTATAGAGCTCTCACGAACTTGATGCACACTTTACTTTTATTGCATTAAATAAACATGACCCATTGTGATTAAAATTATGATGTTGTGGGCTTGACAAATGTCTTGGGTTGGAGTTAGCTCATATGTGCTGTCACATGGCAAGCTTTCAACATGCTCTTCATTTTATTTAGTTGATATCATGTACTTTTGTTTATGGATGCTTATCATGGGTGAAATAAATGTGGAGACAAAGCAAGTTTAAATGAGTTTGTATAAATGGTTAGAGAGACGCCTGGGCCGCTAATCTAAGCCATGCATCATTCATGGTGGAAATTTACTTACATACTATGGTGAACCTTCAGTGATACACCTTACAATAAAAAGCTATACCAATGGTAAATAAAAAGGGTGTTGAGATTGTTCATTTTGTTTGTTTGTCTTGTCATTTTGATATGGGCTTGTTCCATATCCTGGGACAAGAGGTACCCCAGTTGACGCTCTTAATGATGCTATTATTACTTACAATGATATTTAACTTGAACTTACTTTGTTTCCCAAGTTGAGTAACACCATGGTGTAGGTACTTGTATTCAAGGGGCATGAGACATTCAACCTATACTTTGTCAAGCACACTACTCATATTTGCTTTCACTTTAAACTTTAATCATTCAAGATGCTATGATAGGGGTAATGAGAGCTTGACACCAAGGATTACCACATTGCAATCATTAACTTAAGTAGAAGAGTTTGGAAGTTAGATGAAACTTATTCATGCTTTACCTCTACTCATTATATATCTTTCCAAAGTGTCCACCTTTTATATTCAGATTTTCATGAATACTCTATGACCATTATAGGATGTTCTTACTTTTCATTATGCATACATGTGGTCCATAGTACTTTCTTTCTTTCATGTTACACTTTGTGAATTATCATTGAACATCCTTGCATTGAATACTTGATATCACTTCATAATCTATCTTGCATATTGCTACTCCTTTGAAGAATGAATCATTTGACTCTATGTAGCAATAGTAATCATCTTTGATATCCATTGATAGTATTAAATGCAAAGTCCATGTTAGTTTTATCACCTTCATACTCGAGGACGAGTATAGGTTAAGCTTGGGGATGTTGATGCATGTAAAATGCATACATGAACTTTGCATTATATTACTTATATTCCAATCATATTTGCATCATATAAGGGTTATATCAATGTTTTATAATGATTTTGGGAATATTTCATAGTTTTCCTATTTTTATGGAATTAACCCTGCATAGGCAGAAAACCCTATTTTCTATATTTTGATGTTTCAGGGACCCAAACGACGTCCAAATGACCTAATATTTTACGAGCATCAATATTTGGAAGGAAGAAAGCGTAGGAGCCAAGGAAGCCACGAAAGGAAGTCCGAGGAGGATTTTGGTGGGTCCCACGCTGCCAGATTCCTGGCCGCGTGAGGCACCTCCTTTTCCCCCTCGTGGCTCCGATGCCGTCCGTTTTCGTCTCCGTGGCTTCGTCTTGACCTAAAACCGACTATAAAAATAGTCCCCCGAGGAGTTTCGCGAGGAGGCGGCGGAGAAACACAAAACCACGAAACAGAGAGTCAGAAGGCTGCCGCCGGAGAAGATCGGAGGGGGGAAACGCCGCCGGAATCACCTCCGGAGGGCTCCACCCCCTCCGGCGTGTTCATCATCAACATCTACAGCAAGATCATCTCCATCTCTCCACTGTAAACTCTTGGCAAACATGATATATGATGCAATATACTATTCCCTTGATCTATTGTGTCTCCCCATCTATGTTTGAGAAGTGATTTGTTCATGGCAATAGTGAAATAGTTCGTTGATTGGTTGCATACAAGTTTTGTTATCTTTTATGATTGTCTTGATGTACAATGTATGAGTGCACGCATATATTGGGGAATGCATGTAAGGTGATCACCGTAGTGTAATGGATTGAGTAGGACGGGTCGGAGTACTAAGACAGAAACCGTGGTCTGAGACTTGAAGTTACATTATGGGGGATATATATGGGGGACCCTAGAACTTAAGGCTATGGTGGGACAATTATGTCTTAATAATTCTTGTGCTGCACATTTACTTGGCCATGAGATCCATCATAAGAGTTGTGTAATTTGCTCATTTACTTGGCTACACCTATTTATGGCTCCTTCCTAGAAGAAACAATTAAGACTGAAACATGTGCTTCACTAATTGTGACAACCACACGAATGAAATAACAATTGCTAGAACATTTGCTCCCTTGAGATATTTGCTACTTGAGATATTTGATACTTGCTAATTTGAGAAACTTGCTTGAGAAAACTGCTGAGAGAAACTTGCTCTAAGAAACTTGCGTTTGAAACTTGATTGAGAAACTTGTTACTAGATAAACCCATTCCACATCACTTGCTTCCATTAGTTAGTTCCTTTCATATTTAAATTTATTGCTTTGCATAAAAGGCCATATAAGAGGGTTATAGGGCTTTAGAGAATAGATAGTTTACCTTCAGCTCCTCGTGGGTTCGACACTCAAATACTTATCGAATTGTGCTACAGTGATTCCTTGCTCTTGGGGATTATCAGTGATCTACAAGAATATGTAAGCTTTTTCCATTATACCATCTACCACATGCAACATTTTCTGTTCCAACCAACACCAATCAATTTATTTCAATCATAAACTCTCCAAACAATTATAAGTGAAGCAAGAGAGTACTTTCTTTAAAAGAACTAACAGCTCTGAATAAGAGATGCATGCAAAACAGGAGCTAAAAGCATAGCAATAGCTAGATAAAAATACTCAACAAGTATAAGTGAAGAATAGGAGTATTCATATGAAAAAGCTGAGCTTGTCTCTCCCAATCAAGAATGCTAGGGTCCAATCAAGTTGACCATAAGAAAAATAAAATACTGAAAATAAAAGCACACAGACGCTCCAAGTAAAGCACATATGATGTGAAAGAATTAAAATATAGTTTCACTAGAGATGACCTGATAAGTTGCTGATGAAGAAGGGGATGCCCAAGGCATCCCCAAGCTTAGACGCTTGAGTCTTCTTGAAATATGCTGGGGTGATCCATGGGAGCATCCCCAAGCTTAAGCTCTTCACTCTTCTTGATCACATTATATCATCCTTCTCTCTTGACCCTTGAAAACTTCCGCCACACCAAACTCAGAGTAATTCTCATTAGAGGGTTAGTGCACAATCAAAAACTCACATGTTCTATAAGGACACAAACATGACCGTTACTTTTAACATTAACTACTGCCACTGATGTTATGTGAAGCTCTTCACCTAAAAAAGAATTCCACTCAACACTAGTAAAAGAGAGAATGCGAAAAATAAAAGACAGAATCTGTCTAAACAGAACAGTCTGTAAAGACGAATTTTTTCGAGGCACTTACGTTGCTCAGATCGAAAAACGCAAAACTAACGAAAGATGCGTACATATCTGAGGATCACGCACAAAAATTTGCAGATTTAAATAATTTTTCTGTGATTTTACAGAAGTAAAACGGTGAACAGCAGAAATCTGTTCCTGCGCAGAAATCCAAATCTAGCATCATCTTCCTATTAGAGGCTACTTGGCACAACAATGCGATAAAATAAAGATACAAAGGAATTGTTACAGAAGTAAACAACTCCTTGACTCAAAAAGAAAAGAAAAATTGCAGAAATAAAATAATGGGTTGTCTCCCATAAGCGCTTTTCTTTAACGCCTTTCAGCTAGGCGCAGAAAGTAAGAATCAAGTGTTTCCAAGTGATGAAGCATCAACAGAATAATTTGCTCTAACAATAGAATCAAAAGGTAACTTCATCTTCTTTCTAGGGAAGTGTTCCATACCTTTCTTGAGTGGGAATTGATATTTAATATTCCCCTCTCTCATATCAATAATAGCACCAACAGTTCTAAGAAAGGTCTTCCCAAAACAATAGGACAAGAAGCATTGCATTCAATATCCAAAACAACAAAATCAACGGGGACAAGGTTATTGTTAACCATTATAAAAACATCATCAACTCTCCCAAAGGTTTCTTTATAGTATTATCAGCAAGGTGAACATCCAAATAACAGTGTTCCAAAGGTGCTAAATCAAGCATATCATAAGTTTCTTAGGCATAACAGAAATACTAGCACCAAGATCACATAAAGCATTGCAATCAAAATCATTCACCTTCATTTTAATGATGGGCTCCCAACCATCTTCTAACTTCCTAGGGATAGAAGCTTCATGTTTTAATTTCTCTTCCCTAACTTGCATGAGAGCATTAGTAATGTGTTTAGTAAAAGCCATGTTTATAGCACTAGCATTAGGACTTCTAGCTAGCTTTTGCAAGAACTTAATTACTTCAGAAATATTGCAACCATCAAAATCAAAATCATTATTATCAAAGGTAATGGGACCATTGTCTCCCATCTCGAAAAATTTCAGCACTTTTATCAGGAACAGTTTCAGTGTTTTCAGGCAATTTTAAACGTTTTGCAACAGAAGTAGAGACATTGCCAACACCAATTACTTTACCATTGATAGTAGGAGGTTTGTTAACACTTGATTCAGCATTTAGTAGTAGTAATAGTATAAACTCTAGCAATTATTCTTTTTAGCAATTTCATCCTCTCTTGCCCACCTAGCATGTAAATCAGCTAACATCCTCACATTATTATCAATTTTAACTTGTATAGCATTGAGAGTTTTGCTCTCTTTAACATCATGAGGCATAGTTTTAATTTTTAACAAATCAACATCAAGAGCAAGACTATCAACTTTAGAGGCAAGAACATCAATTTTCCCAAACTTTTCCTCAACAGATTTATTGAAAGCAGTTTGTGTACTAATAAAATCCTTAAGCATGACTTCAAGATCAGAGGGTACACTCTTATTATTGTTGTAGGAATTACCATAAGAATTAACATAACCATTGCCACTATTAAAAGGATAGGGCTTATAATTGCTATTACCAAAATTATTCCTATAAGCATTGTTGTTGAAGTTATTATTTTTAATGAAGTTCACATCAACATGCTCTTCTTGAGCAACCAAAGAAGCTAAAGGAACATTATTTGGATCAACATGCATTTTTCCATTTGTAAGCATAGACATAATAGTATCAATCTTATCACTCAAGGAAGAGATTTCTTCAACAGAATTTACCTTCTTACCTTGTGGAGCTCTTTCGGTGTGCCATTCAGAATAATTTATCATCATATCATCAAGAAGCTTTGTTGCAGCACCCAAAGTGATGGACATAAAGGTACCTCCAGAGGCCGAATCCAATAGGTTTCTTGAAGAAAAATTTAGTCCTGCATAAAAGGTTTGGATGATCATCCAAGCAGTCAGTCCATGGGTGGGACAATTCTTTACCAATGATTTCATTCTCTCCCAAGCTTGAGCAACATGCTCATTATCAAATTGTTTGAAATTCATAATGCTACTTCTCAAAGATATGATCTTAGCAGGAGGATAATATTTTCCTATGAAAGCATCTTTGCATTTAGTCCATGAATCAATACTATTTCTAGTCAAAGATAGCAACCATTCTTTAGCACGTCCTCTCAAAGAGAAAGGAAAAAGTTTCAGTTTAATAATATCACCATCTACTTCCTTATACTTTTGCATCTCACAAAGTTCAACAAAATTATTAAGGTGAGCAGCAGCATCATCAGTACTAACACCAGAGAATTGCTCTTTCATAACAAGATTTAAAAGTGCAGGTTTAATTTCATAGAATTCTGCTTTAGAAGCAGGTGGAGCAATAGGTGTACTAATGAAATCATTGTTGTTCGTGCTAGTGAAATCACACAACTTAGTGTTCTCAGGGGTACTCATTTTAGCAAAATTAAAACAAAACAAAAATAACAACTTGAAAATAAAAACTTTTTTTTGTGTTTTTGATAAATAAAGCAAACAAGACAAATAAAAATAAACTAAGCAAGACAATAACAAAGTAAAGAGATTGGAAGCGTGAAACTCCCCTTGCAGAAATCCTCTTGCTCCCCGGCAACGGCGCCAGAAAAATGCTTGATGACGTGGATCACACGTTCGTTGGGAGACCCCAAGAGGAAGGTATGAAGCAGTGTAGCAGCAGTTTCCCTCAGTATGAAACCAAGGTTTAATCGAACCAGTAGGAGCAAGAAATCACTTCTGAAGGTTGTCAGTGGTGCGCTGACGTGGAATCTGCACACAACACAATCAAACTACTTTGCCCCAACGAAACAGTGAGGTTGTCAATCTCACCGGCTTGCTGAAAACAAAGGATTAAACGTATGGTGTGGAAAACAGTAGTAAATTGCAGAGAATGAAAAGGAACAATGTTTGCAGTTGGTTGTATTATCAGTGTAAAAGAATGGACCGGGGTCCACAGTTCACTAGTGGTGTCTCTCCATAAAAGATAACTAACATGCTGGGTGAACAAATTACAGCTGGGCAATTGACAAAATATTGAGCGCATGACAATGCATATATATGACATGATGATTACTATGATATTCATGTGGGCATTACGACAAAATACATAGACCGTTATCCAACAGCGTCTATGACTAATAATCCACCTCCAGGTTGTCATACCGAGTTCCCCGTTGGTATTAAGTTGCAAGCAACGGATAATCACATTAAGTAATGTGCGTAATGTAAACAAATGCATTAGACCTAACGGCGCACCCTTAAGCTAAGCATCGGTTATTTTATCCCTAGTGGCAACAGCACATCCACAATCTTAGAAGTTGTTGTCACTCTCCAGATTACCGGAGGCATGAACCCACTATCTAGCATAAATACTAACTCTTGGAGTTACAAGCATCTACTTGGCCAAAGCATCTACTAGTAACGGAAAGCATGCAAGATCATAAATAACATATAAGATAGATTGATAATCAACTTGACATAGTATTCAATATTCATCGGATCCCAGCAAACACAACATGTAGCATTACAATAAGATGATCTTGATCATGATAGGCAGCTCACAAGATCTAAACATGATAGCATAAAGTGGAGAGACAACCATCTAGCTACTGCTATGGACCCGTAGTCCAAGGATGAACTACTCACGCATCACTCCGGAGGCAGGCATGGTGATGTAGAGCCCTCCGGTGATGATTCCCCTTCCGGCAGGGTGCCGGGAAGAGCTTCTGAACCCTCCCGAGCTAGGGTTGACGACGACGGCGTCTCTGGAACTTTTCGTGGTAATGGCTCGGGTATTTAGGGTTTTCGCGTCGGGAAGATTATATAGGCGAAAGGGCGGCGGCTGGAGACGCCCGTGGGGCCACACCACCCCACGACGCGGCAGGGGGTGGGGCCGCGCCACCCCATGGTGTGGCTGGCTCGCGGCCCCCCTCCGTCTCTCCTTTGGACTCCGTGTACGTGTTGGAAAAATAGGAGGTCCTGTCCAAGTTTCGTCCAATTCCGAGAATATTTCCAGACTAGCTTTTCTGGAATACAAAAACAGCAGAAAACAGGAACTGACACTGTGCCATCTTGTTAATAGGTTAGTCCCAGAAAATGCATAAAAATGCTATGAAGTGTATATAAAACATGTAACAATTGGTATAATATCAACATGGAACATCAGAAATTATAGATACGTTTGAGACGTATCAGCTTCCGCGAAAGAAATTATAGCTTGTTGATAATACTATCATATCAATCTTATTAACCCTTGAACCATGATGTCACACGTCTTTATTTTTTTGAAATTCCAAACAATTATTTAAGTAAACAACAATGAATAAGTAATAATAATATTGAATTCCAATAAAAATAAATAAATTTTATTCAATTTTTGGCATTTATTTATTCAATATGGCATAATTCATATCTTTAAATCTGTAAATCAAAATTCGACAAATAATATATCCATTATTATCAGAAAATGTGACGAATTCAAATATCACATCATTTATTTTTAATAAAAACTAATAATTTTTTAAATAACTTTTTTTCCTTTTCGAATTTTAAAAATCTAAAAGAATCCAAAACGACTGGAGGAGGTTGAAATCGAACTAGAAATTTTGTGGCGATCATTTTCATGACGTTTTTTTGCAGAATATGTCAAAATTCGTGTTTGTTAATTTTTGTAACAACTAAAGCACTTAATATAACTACAGTTCTAAGGATTTTATTTTTTAATTTTTTTATAATTTTCTACCTTGTTTTTAAACTGAAAAAGGCGATCCACTGGGTGTGGTGTGGACGGACGATTTTTTTCACGAAAAAAGATAGACTTTTAGTCCTGGTTGGTGTCTCCAACCGGGACCAAAGATGGACCTTTAGTCCCGGTTGTAGACACCAACCGGGATTAAAGGGGCTCGCACCGGCCACAGCATGCCGCAACCCCTTTAGTCCCGGTTGGTATCTCCAACCGGGACTAAAGGTCCCGTTTGACCCGGGACTAAAGATGGCCATGCTCGTGCGGTGGTCCTAGCTGTTGGAACCGGGACTAATGCTCACATTAGTCCCGGGCCCAAACACGGCCGGGACTAAAGCTCCGGACGGAAGGCCCTTTTTTGTACTAGTGTTCCATTGAGGCTTTGGGCATGCTATGTAAGCTTCCGCAAAAACTTCATATGGCTTAGGGATGGCACCCGCAGGGTATGGGTAAGGGTGGAGCCACCCCATATACCCGCCCCACTCAATCTTGCCCGTCACCCGTACCCATACCCTTGTGCGGGTACAACTTTTTCCCATACCCTTCACCCGACAGGGTAGAAGGGTACCCGTGGTTAAAAATACCCGCATTTACAACATAGCAGATTTAGTAGAAAATAATAATAAACAACATCATATAATCATGTAACTTTAATCAGCAACACATTTAAAACCGCATCACATACTTAGAAATAGTAGCACATTGTCAACAACAACACATTGAAAACAACAACACATGCACTTATAAACAGCAACACTTGCGCATAAGCAACGCATGTAAACAACACCACTTGCGCATAAACAGCAACACATTTTAATGATAGACAACAACACATAGTCATAAAATTAGTAGGTACATTAGGTTATTATTGGGAGACCCACTTGTCACAGATTTAGAAGGGTACATGGGTACGCGGGTATGGGTTATACGAACCCATAAGCGTACCCTCTCTACCCGATGGGTACGAGATTTCCCCATTTACATACCCATGGGTATTTTTTTCTTTCCAAACCCTTACCCTAATAGGGTTTTTACCAGCAGGGTACGCGGGTAAAGGGTACCCATTGCCATCCCTATTTAACATAGCTGATGCAACCTGAACCAAAACTACTAATATCCATCAAGCACATTGATCTAAGGCTCTCATTATGGAGTTCCACACATCACCATCATTTCTTATATCATTGCACATAACCAATGTGCGTCCTCTTTGCCATTAATAGGTACATTTATGCATGTATTTATATGATCAATTGATTAATTATGCGCCCTCTCAATTTTTTTGGTTATTTCTAACACCATGGGCATCATCATGTCACAACGAACTAATAATCCATGAGTTGGCCTCTTCAAAAGTCATACCCGATATCTGTACGGGAAGATCTCCATAAGAGAAGAAACATCATGTGGGTGGTCCAACCAAGGGTGGTGACAAATGGGTAAGTAGGAACAATTATTTTTTGCGCCATGGTATGTATAGGAATTTCTTTTTCCTTTTTAGTTGCATTCACCTTAACTCTTAGGGACAAACTTAAAGGACATATAAAATCCACTCATATCATAATGGGATAATTAGACTCTTAGAAGTATGCAAAATAAATTCTAAGCCTAGTGCATTCAAAATATAAACATGTTGCATACTAGGTGAGCTAGGGGAAAACTCATGGCAGTGTGAATAAGTGACAAAATCTTCTTTTTGAAATATTTTTTTTTCCTTTTGGAATTTCGAGAAACTGAGAAAAGTTCATCGGGTAAACCTGGGTGAAATCGAGCTCCAATTTTTCTCTAGTTTTTTTTTTTTGATATATTAAACGCATTTTTTCAACGTCGTATGCAAAAGTTATGGCCGTTTTAATTTTTTTTCTGTTTTTTGTAAAGAAGTTCAAAATTCATATTTCAAAATTTCTATACCAACTAGACACTAAAACCTAACTACATCTCAAAAGATTTTATTTTTTGAGTATTTTATCATTTTCTTTTATTTCTACAAAACTAAAAAAGCGATCCACCCGGGGGAGGGGGGGGTAGGCATGCATGAGAGTGAAGTTTTCTAGATTTTGTTTTGAAAAAATTAGTTTTTTTTATTTCGAAAAATTTAGAATTACACGATTTTTTTTGGATTATTTGATTTTTTTTAAAGTTTTCTGTGTTTTTTGATTTTTTTTTTGGATTTTTTGAAAATTTTGAATTTCCTTTTGAAACTTTTGAAGTTTTTGATTTTTTTCTCGAAATTTAAAAACACACATATATACACATACCACACATAAATTACACACACATATATACACATACAAGGCTTAAGAGGGTTGATATGATACTAATATCAATAAGAACTTTAGTAGCATAAGGGTAGCTGAATTGAATAGAACTTAGACGTTAAGCGTGCTTGGCTGGAGCAATCTAAGGATGTGTGACCTGGTGGGAAGTCATCAGTGTTATTAGATGTTCAAAAAAATTAAATATTTAGGTTTTTCCAAATTATTTCAATTTTTTGCTTTTTCCTGATTTTTTTGAATTTTTTTGAGGTTTTGAACTTTTTTTTAAAATTTGGGGAATTCTGTGGCGTAAATCGTGTGGATGCGCCACAGAAATGTCAGAATTCTGTGGCGCATGTAGATATGCGCCACAGAAATAAAAATTAGTGGCGAGAATTGTGTGGCGCATCCAATATGGGCCACCGAATTTCAAAAACGTGCGCCACTGATAAGCTTTTTCCTAGTAGTGCTAGTTGGTACCTACCCTCTCCATCACGCAAGTTGTTTGTGTGATTTTCATGTTGCATAAGCAATAACCACCAATAAAGGAATATTTGCATCTTATTCTTGGACTCCCATATACATCCCCCAGGCACACTGCAGTAGACATATTTATCACTAGTTTGACCACCTCTTAACCAATATTCTATCCGGCATGCAAAATTTAGTGGAGCTATATAGATGCCCTTTGTCTTAAACTAACTATGTGTGGCTCATCGAGAGCATATGTTCATGGAAGTTAAAAAGGAACAATTTGCTAGGGTACCTGATGAATCGAAATAATTGATGGCAAGGAAAGTGGATGTAAATTTAAGATAAGATTCAATGACTGGTTTAGAAGATACCTTTGGTTGTTAGAATGAGACAAATCTATGAATGCCAAACAACATAATTGACTTGTTTCACTCTATTGAGTTAGTCATCCATGAGGTTCAGTATGTCACCCCACATTTGATCTCTCCTAGATGCCAATGAGTAAGCGATGAGTTGTAGCTTGGTGACAAGGGAGGCAACCATATGTTCACTTCAACATAGGAAGCAAAGTTGAAGCATGTTGGTCTATCTCCATGAGTCTTCTAAATGAGATTTGTCAAAAGGACAGTGATAATGAAAGAGGGGAGTTTTAATAAGGGGAAAAGTAGTAGTACTAGAGCATAAATATGTTTGAAAGCTACAATGTTGGCATGCAAATTTTGAAGAGGCGGCTGAGGTGAGATAGTTGGGCGATGAGATTGCTATTTATTGAAAACAAATTGCCTGCAAATCGTCATGGCTTACGTGAGTAATTTGAAATTTACTTGGGATAACCACCATAAGTTTTTTAGAGTTAAATTCTTGTTGCCTTTACCATTTTGTTGTAGAAAAGGCTAAGCAATTCAAAATACACAAAAAACATACTTTTGTAAGTACTATTAAAGATGAGATAACATGAAGCATCTTTTGAATGGACCCCTTGCCATGTTTGTTTTAGAAAAGGTATAACAATCCAAAGTACACGAACTAACTTTTGGTTGTTTATTGAATTTATGAGGTATCTTGAACTATGCATACTTTATTGCCACCTTTATGATGTTTGTTACAAATAGAAACAAAATAAAATAAAATACAAACTATCTGAACAAATTGTTTATGAACTTTATGATGTTTGTTTTAAAAAGCTAAAATAAAATAAAGTAAACAACCAAGATTTTGTATTTGAATAATATCATAATTTGTAGCTTGATGAGCTATGTTTAAAATGATCATTTACCGATCCTTTAATTTTGGATCAAAGGAACTTGGCCTTGCTGGGATTTCCAACTTACAAAGACTTGAACATAATAAGCACTTGACTACTATTACTCAACAATAATTATAAGACACAAGCAAGGACCAGCTCCACCAGCACCTCCACTAACTTATTTTTAACCAGACCTTTTACAAGCCATTCTTTATTGCCCTTTTTGTCACGTGACAAACAACAAATAAAGGTAATGTCGTTTTTGAGAACAAGAAGCCATCATTATAATTGACACTCTTTATGGACCCCTTGTATTATGTATGAGGAAGCATTTTGGACATTGCACATTTTACCATTTACTTTCAAGATGTTTGCTTCTGAGCTGATAAAACAATGAAATGCACAAAACAAATATTTGTTTGTATTACATGCTATTGGCTTGATTTGGCACATCTTGTAGTGAATACTATAGTCTATGTTTGCTTCAAATAAGCTATAATAATCCAATTACATAAACAAACCTTTTGTTGTATTTAGGTGAGCTTTGAAACAAGCACATTGTTTTCTTTTCCCTCTTTGTGTTGTTTATGGAAAAGGTAAACAACTTATGTCCTTTTTTGATGATGTTTTTTTCTGGAAAAGGTAGAAATACTAAAAGTACATAAACAACCTTTGTGTGCATTGAAGGTGAGAAAATGAGTAAATACAATCTTTGTTTGTCAGTGTCCTAGGTTTCTAGCAGTAGATAAACAATCATTGTTAGCATTCAAGATGACAAACTGAATAAAGACAAAGTAGTAGTAATACAGATAATCATGTTCATAGGATACCGATTTTGAGATGGATAATATATATCAGTGATTGAGATGCGATAGTGGAGCGATAAGATTTCTATTTATTCTAATTGTTTCTCTTGCAAATCATCACAGCTTCCATGAGCAATTTAAAATTTTACTTCAGAAAATAATTATAAGTTGTTTAGCATACTTTATTATTCCCTTTGTCATTTTTTTACAAAAGGTTGAACAGTCCAAAGTACACAAACAAACACATATTTGTAGGTACTATAAATGATGATGCAAACTACCTTTGTTTGCATTGAAGATGAGGAACTGCGCAAAGACAATATAATCTTGTTGTGCTAGTATGCTAGGTTTCTAATAGTATTTATGCTTCTTTGCATCAAATAAACTATATTAATCCAATTAGGTAAACAAAGTTTCAGTTGTATTTAGGTGAGCTTTTAAACCAGCATACTCTTGGACCTCTTTATGTTGTTTTATGGAAAAGGTAAACAACTTATATCCCTTTTTTGTGATAATGTTTGTTCTGGGAAAGGTAGAAATTAATACTAAAAGTACATAAACAACCTTTGTTTGCATTGGAGCTAAGTAAATGAGTAAAGTCAATCTTGGTTTGCTAGTGTGCTAGTTTTCTAACATCACATAAAACAACCATTGTTTGCATTCATGTTGAGAAATTGAGTAAAGAAAAAGTAGCAGTAATGCAAATAATCATGCTCATAGGCTATCTGTTTTTGACATTGATATTATATAGAAGTGATTGAGGTGTGGTAGTGGAGTGACAAGATTAATATTTATTGTAATGTTTTGGCTTGCAAGTCATCAAAACTTCCGTGAGCAATTTAATATTTTACTTGAACAAATCATTATAAGTTGTTTAGCATTAATTTATTATTCCCTTTGTCATTTTTTTCCAAATGCTTAAACAATCCAAAGTAAACAAATAAAATGCTTCATTAGGTATTATAGATGATGATGGAAACGTCCTTTGTTTGCATTGAAGATGAGGAACTGAGTAAAGACAATATAATTTTGTTGTGCTAGTGTGCCAGGTTTCTAACCATATTATGAATGTTTGCATCAAATAAACTATATTAATCCAATTAGGTAAATAAACTTTCAGTTGTATTTAGGTGAGCTTGTAAACAAGCATATTCTTGGATCTCTTTATGTTTTTTTATGGAAAAGGTAAACAACTTATGTCCCTTTTTTGTTATAATGTTTGTTCTGGGAAAGGTAGAAATACTAAAAGTACATAAACAACCTTTGTTTGCATTGTAGATGAGTAAATGAGTAAAGACAATCTTGGTTTGCTAGTGTGCTAGTTTTCTAACTGCACATAAAACAACCATTGTTTGCATTGATGATGAGAAATTGAGTAAAGAAGAAGTACCAGTAATGCAGATAATCATGCTCATAGGCAATCTATTGTTGACATTGATATTATATAGAAGTGAATGAGGTGCGGTAGTGGAGTGACAATATTGCTATTTATCGTAATGTTTTGGCTTGCATTTCATCACAACTTTCGTGAGCAATTTAAATTTTTACTTGAGCAAATCATTATAAGTTATTTAGCATTACTTTATTATTCCCTTTGTCACTTTTTCCAAATGCTTAAACAATCCAAAGTAAACAAATAACATGCTTTTTTAGGTATTATAGATGATGATGGAAACATCCTTTATTTGCATTGAAGATGAGGAACTGAGTAAAGACAATATAATTTTGTTGTGCTAGTGTGCCAGGTTTCTAACCATATTATGAATGTTTGCATCAAATAAACTATATTAATCCAATTAGGTAAATAAACTTTCAGTTGTATTTAGGTGAGCTTGTAAACAAGCATATTCTTGGATCTCTTTATGTTTTTTTATGGAAAAGGTAAACAACTTATGTCCCTTTTTTGTTATAATGTTTGTTCTGGGAAAGGTAGAAATACTAAAAGTACATAAACAACCTTTGTTTGCATTGTAGATGAGTAAATGAGTAAAGACAATCTTGGTTTGCTAGTGTGCTAGTTTTCTAACTGCACATAAAACAACCATTGTTTGCATTGATGATGAGAAATTGAGTAAAGAAGAAGTACCAGTAATGCAGATAATCATGCTCATAGGCAATCTATTGTTGACATTGATATTATATAGAAGTGATTGAGGTGCGGTAGTGGAGTGACAATATTGCTATTTATCGTAATGTTTTGGCTTGCAATTCATCACAACTTTCGTGAGCAATTTAAAATTTTACTTGAGCAAATCATTATAAGTTGTTTAGCATTACTTTATTATTCCCTTTGTCACTTTTTCCAAATGCTTATACAATCCAAAGTAAACAAATAACATGCTTTTTTAGGTATTATATATGATGATGGAAACATCCTTTATTTGCATTGAAGATGAGGAACTTAGTAAAGACAATATAATCTTGGTCTGCTAGTGTGCCAGGTTTCTAACAGTATTTATGCATCTTTGCATCGAATAAACAATAATAATCCAATTAGGTAAACAAACTTTCAGTTGTATTTAGGCGGGCTTTTAAACAAGCATATTCTGGTACCTCTTTATGTTGTTTTATGGAAAAGGTAAACAACTTATGTCCCTTTTTTGTGACAATGTTTGTTTTGGGAAAGGTACAAATACTAAAAGTACATAAACAACCTTTGCTTGCATTGGAGATGAGTAAATGAGTAAAGACAATCTTAGTTTGCTAGTGTGCTAATTTTTGAAAAACACATAGAGCAACCATTGTTTGCATTCATGATGAGAAATTGAGTAAAGAAAAAGTAGTAGTAATGCAAATAATCATGCTCATAGGCTATCTGTTTTTGACATTGATATTATATAGAAGTGATTGAGGTGTGGTAGTGGAGTGACAAGATTAATATTTATTGTAATGTTTTGGCTTGCAAGTCATCAAAACTTCCGTGAGCAATTTAATATTTTACTTGAACAAATCATTATAAGTTGTTTAGCATTACTTTATTATTCCCTTTGTCATTTTTTTCCAAATACTTAAACAATCCAAAGTAAACAAATAAAATGCTTCTTTAGGTATTATAGATGATGATGGAAACGTCCTTTGTTTGCATGAAGATGAGGAACTGAGTAAAGACAATATAATTTTGGTGTGCTAGGTTTCTAACCATATTATGAATGTTTGCATCAAATAAACTATATTAATCCAATTAGGTAAATAAACTTTCAGTTGTATTTAGGTGAGCTTTTAAACAAGCATATTCTTGGATCTCTTTATGTTGTTTTATGGAAAAGGTAAACAACTTATGCCCCTTTTTTGTTATAATGTTTGTTCTGGGATAGGTAGAAATACTAAAAGTACATAAACAACCTTTGTTTGCATTGGATATGAGTAAATGAGTAAAGACAATCTTGGTTTGCTAGTGTGCTAGTTTTCTAACTGCACATAATCAACCATTATTTGTATCCATGACGAGAAATTGAGTAAATAAAATGTAGCAGTAATGAAGATAATCATGCTCATAGGCTACCGATTTTGACATGGATATTATATATAAGTGATTGAGGTGCGGTAATTGAGTGACAAGATTTCTATTTATTATAATGTTTTTGCTTCCAAATCATCACAACTTCTATGAGCTATTTAAAATTTTACTTGAGCAAATCGTTATGTGGTCTAGCATTACTTTATTGTTCCCTTTATCATTTTTGTTGTACAAAAGGTTAAACAATCCAAAGTACACAAACAAAAACAATTTTGTAGGTATTATTAAAGATGATACAAGTTGAGTCATGTTTTGAATGCCGTTTGTCATAATTGTTTTATAAAAGGTATAAAAAATATATAAACTTACTTTTGGTTTTTTGATATTAAATTTGTGAGCTATCTTGAATGGCGATACATCACTGCCTCATTTATGATGTTTATTAAGAAAGAGAATTCAAACTATCTAAACAAATTCTCAATTCACTTTTTGATGTGTGACTTAGAAAAGTAAAAACAAACTAAAGTACGCAAAAACAAACCTTTTGTCATGTTTGTTAGATAAAGGGTAAGGCAACAAAGAAGTTGATCTTGTTTTTTAGTACAAGAAGCAATTTTGCATTTTTCATATGATTCTCTTTGTAATGCTCATCTCAAAGAGGGTAAAGCAATATATTGTGCATAAACAAAATTAGTTGCACAAGGTGATATTGTGTCTAAGGAAGCATCTTGGACAATGTGCACTTTACCATTTAGTTTTACGATTTTTGCTTCAGAAATGATAAGACAATGTAAAGTGAACAAAACAAATTTTTGGTTGTGTTATTGACTTTGTCCCAATTATTATACTCCCTCCGATCCATATTAGTGGGCACAACTTTGTCTAGATACACATGTATCTAGTCTAAATACTTAACTAGATACATATGAATTTAGACAAAGCTATGCCCACTAATATGGATCGGAGGGAGTATTGTTTTTAAATAAGCTACACTAATCCAAAGCACATAAAAGTTTTTTGTTATATTAGGTGAGGTTTTAAACAAACATTATTTTTGCTCTCTTTGTAGTGTTTTCTTTGGAAAAGGTAAACACATTATGGCTGTACTTAGGTGATATTTTAAGCAAACATGTATATTTTTATTCTCTCCTTTTGACGTATGTTTTGGAAAAGGTAAAAAATAAGATACATAAAGAACCTTTGTTGGTCTTGAAGATGAGAAATTTAATAAAAAGAGTTTAGGGCCGGTGTGCTAGGTTCCTAACAGTACATACTCCTTCATTGTAATCTAACTACTTGCCATACCGCAACACTGCAACTCAGGTAAGAAGGAAGGTGACATTGTCACTAACTTTGATTCTCTAAGATAGTAAAGAAGGTTGTGCTGAATAGATCTATTTGCAACCTGAAGTACTCCTTGGAACTCCCATTGCATTGGCATGTCTTTAACTTGTGCCAATGCCAAGTTGAGCATGTTAATACTCTATTTTCAATTGCAACATTATGCTTAACACTATGTATAATTGAACATTTACTTGTTAGCTCCGACCTTCAAATATTGCATGCTTTGTCTTTGATTTGTGCTCACGCAAAAGATAAGCAAGTATATAGTCCATTTTAAATCGCAATGTCATGTTGAAGACCCTGTAAAATTAAAACTTACCGCGAGAATATTATCTAACTTTATCGCAGCTCATGCATTTTGTAACGTGTACGCCAATGAAGCCTCGCTATAAATAGCGTCAAAGGCTTCTCCATAAGGAAAGTCATCGCAAACCGGTAGATGATCCTTGACACTCATAATACTCTACATTCCCTTATCGACTCTTCTCCTTCTCGATGTGGTTCCCCCTCTAAAAGATCTGTAAGTTAAACAAGAATCTCACAGTGATGGATTGACTTTTTCAATTCTGCTCCCTTCTAAATGATTGGTTGCCCCCTTGGTACCAAATTGTACCACTACTCATCACCCAACCATTGCCTATGTGGGGATTTTAAATTGGGAGATCTTGTGAATATAAGGAAGCACCAACTCAAAAATCACCATTACCTATCATTTTGCTGTGTTTTAGAAGCATCTATTGATTCTTACTTTCAGATCATCACAGGTATCTCCTTAACAAATAAAAATCCAATTTTGAAAGACATTTGTATGCACCGTATTTTTTCTCAGTCGTACACACCTCCATAGCACCTGAGAATGCATCTTTTGCCACATATTTTGATCCATCATGTATATTTGCAAATATTTTCCTTTCAAGCATGTACAAATGCGGCAGTTGTAACTTCGCCAATCTCGTGGATTTACCGGCTCAGTCTTTCGGAGGTGCTCATATGGATAGGGTTGCGTGCGTGTGTTCATAAGGGCGAGTGTGCGTGCGTGTATGTGAGCGTCTACGTCTGTACTGTGTGATTCACAAAAAAAAATGCGCCCATTATTGTACATCTTAGAGGCATGCAAACTTACACAAGAAAATCTAGCTGTATCTACAACAACTGCAGGTAAACATTGACAAAACTATTTGTATTCTTGTGTTGGGGGCGTGTTAAGGAAAAGGTGTGTTGCATAACAAAACGTTTTGTCACTTATTTACCTACTGTTTCGTCATTGTCTCTCTGATCACTTAGTCTTTTACTGGATCTGAGCTGGCTTTGAGGTTTTCTTGGATGCCGCACACCAGTTTGTTACCATATTTTTGGATCGATTCCAGCTGCATAGCTTGAAATACATGTTCCCCTTGGAGATGGGTCCAAAAACTTTTGGTATATAAATTGCTGGTTCATTCAGTAGAAACTTATCGATATCTTCCTGAATTCACAGACACAAAATTGCTACATCCATATCCATCAAAACAATCTCCTCTTACTGATCAGCAGCATCTTGCTAAATTCAAAGACACAAAATGGATGCCATTATTATGCTCTTGCTACTGATTTCTGTGATCCTTCTCTTGCTTAAGCAGGTGCACAAGCTTATTAAGAGAAGAATGCAACAAAATCAGGAACTGCCGGTGCCGGAGGCTACCGGTGCCCTTCCTATCGTCGGGCACCTTCTCTATATATTTCAGAAACCACTGCATCGCACCCTGCTGCACCTCGCCAGCCGCCATGGCAGCGTGTTCCAGCTCCGCCTCGGCTCGCGCCGTGTGGTCGTCATCTCCTCCGCTTCCGCTGCAAAGGAGTGCCTAACGAAGCATGACAGGCTTCTCGCAGACCGCCCGAGGCTTCCCTCCGGACGGATCATCGCGTTCGAATGGTCCACCATGGGGACCGCGAGCCAGGGCAGCTACTGGCGCAATCTCCGTCAGATCGCACACGTTCAGCTGCTGTCCCCGAAACGGGTGCAGCAGCTCTCCGGTGTCATTGCTCAGGAGACGCATTCCCTTGTCCGAGGCCTCTTCCGCCATGGCGGTGATGCACCGGCACAAGTGGAGCTCAAGTCAAGGCTCTTCGACTTGCTGATGAACATGCTGATGGCCCTGATGTGCGGCAAAGCTAACTCCGGCGCATAAGCATTATGCATACATACAGTTAATTAATGGATACATTAACGTTAACATTCGCAGTATGTATGATTACCCCCCCCCCCCCTCGCTCCCGTGCTGCCCAAGGGCGGCACCGGGGCACCCCAATCTTCGCCGCCGCCCGACTCCCTCCTCGCCGGCCTGGACCCCGCCGCTGCCGCCGGCCTCGCCGCGGTGGCGGCGGCCCCCTTCCTCCACAAAGGCGGCAGGGGGGAGCTCGCGGTGGACGCGCCCTTGTCCGTCGTCGTCTCACACGGATGCGACGTTTAGGCGGTGACCGGCGGCGCGAGGACGGGCTGCGGCCTCCTCTGCTCGCGGCGCTCCGCCCAGTGGAGTCTCCCGCGCGCCGGCCTGGTGGCGGAGGTGCGGCGGCCGCGCGGGCCCGATCTGGGCCCCGCGGGCCCGATCTGGGTTGCGCGGGCCTGATCTGGGCCGCGCGGGCCGCGCACGTCACGGCTCTTCGGAGGCTGTTTTCCCGCTCCGGCGGAGGCAGCCTGGGCCGACGGCTGGAGTTGTGCTGCTGGCAGCTGGTGGGTGGTTTGGGTGGCGTTGAGCCCCGCCTCCCGCGGCTCGATTCCCCTGCTGTCGCCTGAGGTCGCCGTCGACGCGGTGGCTGATGGTGGCGGCGGGGAGCTCCCTCATATGCATGTGTGTGTGGGGTGTTCCTCCTTCCTCCCCTCGATGGAGCACGGTGGCGAACTCCGGTGTTGTCCCTGCTCTCCGTCTTTGACGTGTTTTCCGGTGTGCTGGGCTAGCGTACCGAGTTTTCCCGAGGTTTGGAGGTCGGTGACGCCGTCCTTTGGTGTTCTTCTCTGCGTCCTCGTGAGGGTGGCCGACATCTGATCTGGACGGGTCTCGGTGAAAACCGTGCACTGGTTTGTCCAGTGCAGGCGATGACAACACCTTCGGGTGTCGTGCCCTTGTTGAAGGCATCGGCATGATGATCTTCCCTTTGCTGGACGGTCGGAAACCGTCTCTCTGTTCCGCCCCGTTTCCCAAGTGCGTGTGTCTGGTGAAGGCTCTCATAGCGGTCTGTGAATCACCCTACTTCTAGGGTTGGTGTACCGGGTTCTTGGCGAAAGCTCTGCAGGTTCTCTGCCGGCAACGATGACGTCTTGGACGTCGTTTTCCTTCTTGGAGGCGCTGCTGTAAGCCCCTCCCTTTGGATTCATATGCTCTGCTCAGCTCCTCGACGGCGTGTCTATGGTGGTGACGGGGATGGCGCAGTGGAGGTCTGTTGGTTTTGATACCTCCGTCGGCGTCTCCGGGCAACTGAAGTCAAGGCGTCTCCATGATCAACCATCTCTCTTTTAGTGCCTCATATAGTTGTTTGGTTGTTCTCCCTTGTGATACTTTGTTGCTTGTAAGGGGTGCGTGTGTGTGGTTGGTGCGTGTTGTAACTTGTAACTGTTAGCCGGTTGTTGGCTTTGTTAATTCAAAGCTGGGCTCATTGCGAGCCTTCCGTCTAAAAAAAAGTATGTATGATTAATCTTTTCTCACATTAACTAGGAATGGCGACGAAGAGGCACGGTGGTTCCGTGCCATGGTGCAGGAGACGATGGCGTTGAGCGGGTTGTCCAACGTGTGGGACTTCATGCCAGCACCGCTGCGTTTGGTGGACATGGGTGGCCTTGGGAGGCGGCTGCGGAGGCTCTGCTCTAGCCGCACGACATTCCTTCAGAGGCTCATCGACGAGCAGAGAGCCAACATGGATTCAGAGACGTCGGGTATGATGGTCGGCATGATGCTGTCTATGCAGGAGCAGGACCTTGAAAGATACAGCGACCATGTCATCCGCTCGCTACTTGTTGTGCGTTTTCCATTCCTTCTTAAGTTTTCCAGGACACAATTTTTTAATTTGTTGACATGTATATATGCAGTTATAACCAACACTTTTTGTTCCTAACCTGGTCTGGTTTTATTTGCATAGAGCTTGCTCGAAGCAGGATCGAGCACCACGGCAGACGTCATTGAGTGGGCTATGTCCTTGCTTCTGAACAACCCTCGTGTCATGAGTAAAGCTGTGGCCGAGATCGAAGCATGCAAGGGGTCGCAGTCGTTGCTTGAAGCCTGCGACCTCGCCCGGCTCCCCTACCTCAACTGCGTCATCAAGGAGACGCTGCGGCTATACCCACCGACGCCACTCCTGCTCCCTCACCAAGCATCCATGAACTTCAAGCTGGGCGACTATCATGTGCCCCGTGGCAGTATGCTTCTGGTTAACTCCTTTCCCATCCATCGTGACCCTGAAGTGTGGACCCAGCCTGAAGATTTCATCCCGGAGAGGTAATTAAAACCATCCCCTTTTTTCTGGTTTCTCAAGAGTGCTAGATCAATGTTTATACCCAAGTATTAGGAATTTCTTGATTTCTATCTAATTTCGTCTAGTTAAATGAGATTATGCTGATTTTCCGAAAGTAGTCCAAATTTGAACTACAAGTGTTTGATAGTTTGGTCTGATTTTTTTTTAAATCATTTTAAGATAAACAACTAGTGCTTATATCACAGAAACATCGATAGTTTTAGAATGCTTGACCTCTTTCGATGAATAGTCATGGTGGCCATTTTGACCTTTTTTGAAAAAAAATCAAATAAAGTGAAAAAACCTCAAAAAAAGATATCCTCTGGCATGGAGTCCTTTTATGTGTACTAGTTGTTATGAAAAATGATAAACTTGATTTTTGACAAATTGTTCAAAAAAATCTTCACAAAAAGGTTTATCATATATAAACATATATAAGTTTCAAGCCAAATGACCAAGTTATGGCAATTCCCACAACATAGTTTGTGATAAAGTTCTCATATTCGACAAATAGGTGTATCTTGGTATAGGAAGCAATGGTTGCGAAGGGATTTTTCAAATTATTTTTATAAATATCAGTTTCCTTTTTCTAAGTGGCAAAAATGACTTTTTTAATGAACCAAGTACAAAATATAAGTTGCAAAATGGCACCCATCTAATTCTCACAAAGAGTAGTCCACATTTGATGGATAATACCCAAGTATTAGGAATTTTCTAGATTTCTATCTAATTTCGCCTAGTTAAATGAGTTTATGCTGGTTTTCCGAAAATAATCCAAATTTGAACTACAAGTGTTTGATAGTTTGGTCTGATTTTTTTAAAAAAAATCATTTTAAGATACACAACTAGTGGTTATATACTTATATCACAGAAATATAGATCGTTTTAAAAAATTTGACCTCTTTCGAGGAGGGTCATGGTGGCCATTTTGACCGCTTTTTGAAAAAAATCAAATAGAATAAAAAAAAACCTCCAAAACAGATATGGGGCAAAATGGCACCCATCTAATTTCACAAAGAGTAATCCACATTTTATGAATAATCCCCAAGTATTAGGAATTTTCTTGATTTCTACCTAATTTCGCCTAGTTAAATGAGTTTATGTCAAATTTTCAAAAGTAATTTCGCTTAGTTAAATGCGTTTTTGTGATCCAAAAGATGATATAGTTGTCATATTTGGATTTCTCTCATTTTTCTAGTCGATTTAGACATTTTATTTGTTAAATTTCGATTTACGAATTTAAATATATGAATTATTCCATATTAAATGAAAAATGCGGGACCTTTAGTCTGGGTTGGTATCACGAACCGGTACTAAAGGTACGAACCGGGACTAAAGGGTCTCGTGCTAGGCCCCACCTCTGTGGCTGCCTGCCGCAACCCTTTAGTCCCGGTTGGTGAGGTTCCCTACGAACCGGGACTAAAGCTGGCCGGCGCCCTGGCCGTTCAAACCGGGACTAATGGTCCCATTAATCCCGGTTCCAATAATGGCCGGGACAAAAGGGCCAAACGGAAGGCTCTTTTTCTACTAGTGATGGTCTCACAACTGAAAAGACGGGTGCATTTTTATCACAAACAGGCCACGTCATTCGGTTTAGGACTGAAACTTTTTAGAAAACACCTAATGTAATATTAGGAGGGCCATATTGCAAAATTGCAACGCGTGTATCCATACGGCTACTAAACTTACTACCAACGAAAATTAGTGTGTTGCGAAAATTCATCAATATGATCTATTAAGGACTTGTATCCATACGGCTACTGAACATTGTGAGGACCCCAGATTAGCTATCCGAGATACTCGTTATGTTTCCTGCAACAATCCCATGATTAGTTTGTTGTTGCACATAACTCGAATTGGTATCACAGAACACCCACAAATACCGAATGATTTTACTTACTTGATTGAAGCCATAACTTCAACAGGTACTTGCAGCGGAAATCTCCAAAACAACATGGAGCCCAGGTCATTTGCCAACCCTACAGGCAGTTGACTGGGAAGCGCCCTAGTTCGCATTGACGTCGGTGAGAGCCCTTTTTCTCTTCAAACAGCTCCTCTTCAAAATCTGGCTAAGACAATAGCCAGGGACGAAACCAATATGAGTACATTTGAATGTACTCGCAAACTACCCCCGGAATGAGCATGCACTACTCTTTGTATTGTTTAAATACTTTTGCTTGATAAAACTTTGTTTTGAAATCTCTATATCTTTATTGAAAAAGGAAAGAAGGCTTTTAGAACTTTTCCCATAAACCTGTCTTTGTAAGAAGTCTCCTTTAAAACTTTTTCCCGAAAATATATCTTTGTTGAAAAAGGTAAGAAGTCTCTTTTATAAACTTTTTCTCCAAAAATCGTTACCAGGTTTTATTTTCCCAAAACTCCTCATTTTCCGACCATAGCCATTCATGGTCACTCAATCCCAACAACCTCATGCCGGCCTGTTGGCATAGTTGCATAAAACATCCTCCAATTCATTTTCCTTTTAAATCTCAAATCCTTTCAAAACTTGCACATAGGACCGAGCAGTTCTTTCCAACTGTCCATATCCGAGGACTCGGCTATTCGAATAGTTTTACACTCTGCAGAGGTAGCACGCTTTTCCCACATCCATCCGGTAACTCATCATGTCAGCCACGGCCCGCCATACAAGGTGTATGCGAAGTTGAGTCACCGACCATAGCCTGTCCTTTGCTCATGCTAGTATAGGACCCTACCGCTACGAAATTTTCAACCTTTCCATCGACACTCAGTCCAGATTCCCCGTCGGGAAACCTAAGTGTGAGAACTCGTAGTTCTGCCCGGCGAGCGAACCCTTCAATCCCCCACCAACTGTGCCAGGACCTAGGTCAGGGGGTAGGTCGCCATGACCATCCCCTCATGGAACGAGGTCATCCTCGTTGTTGAGGAATCCCATACTAATATGAGCAAATTATATGACTACGCCCTTTCCCATAGGTGGGTAAATGTGGTCGCACAGGGTATTGGTTGTTCTGTAAGTACAAGGACACAATGTTCATTTTTTATAAACATCACCATTCACCACTTCTCCATTTCCACACCGACATCTCGGTATTCCATATCCACACAAGTATTTTCAAAGGAGTTTTGAGTAAACAATATTTTTCCCATCCTATAGTTTGAAAAAGAAATTCCAGCTAATATCTCCATATAGGGTGTCAAAATAATATACTTATATTTTTGGGAAAGGGTTTTCAAATTCATATCTTTTGTGGCAAACACCACATAAATCACTTATGCTCTTTATAAGTAAAACATGTGAACCAAAATAGATGTATATAGATGCAAGCTCAGAGAATAGCTTACCTGTTTCCAGCATAATGTCCCTGGACTTCTCCTCACTGATCAAGGAAATAAACTCTGATTCCTCTTCAATAAATCCTCTCCAAATACCACTCCGGTAGCGTTTATATCTAGCGTCGCGAACATGAAAATAAAACAACACACAATAAGCAAACCAAACCACAAGTGGTATACAAACAAGTAACAAACCACAAGCATTAAACTAATCATTCAAACAACAAACTAGGATCATCAACACCCAAACTATCTTAGGCTAAGATGAACAACAAGCATCCTTATTTAAACGGGAAATAATTCAGACAAAAGTTAAGTCATCAAATAGTTTCTACTAACAAGCAAGGCTATGCACTATTAGCAAACCTAAGAAACCAGTAGCCCAAACTTAGTTAAAAAGATTATCTCGCTAATTCAAAATATCAAGCAACACAAGCATAATTAACTACTTGTTGGTTGCTTCAAACACCACTAAACAACACATGTTTAACTCAATTAAGCCTAACACATGCCACTAACAGTACTAACATATACTAACATACTAAACATCAGTAACACACATGTAACAGTACCAAAATAATCATCAACAAGCATAAAACACATTTTTATTAACAAGACAATTTAATTCCCTTCTTTTTGTTTGAGGCAAAACTATACTTTTACTAAATAATACTCCTAGGGAGTTCTGTAAATCAAACAATCATGCAAATTTGGGTTTGTGTTCTATGTTACTATTAGAATCTATCCCAATTGGATTTGCTCCAAAAATCATCTCACAAAAATCTACAAAAATCACCAAAGTGCCACTGGTGTGTTTACAAGAATGAATAGAACTTTTGTTTTAGCTTTCATTTGCAAGCAAGGCCAACAGATCTGGAAAGGTAGCATCTCAACCTATCCAGAGAATTTTAGTTTGCAATTTTTGGATCTATAAAACTCTAGATATTTAATTTTTAATGCAAAACATACTTTTTATAGGATTAAATCTAGAAGGCTCACAAATTAATATTTTTGCAAGCAGCCAGTGCTGCATGTTTAAGAAAACACACAGGAACACTACAAAATTTAGATCACTCAATTATCCAGCACAGATCCACCAAAAATGAATTAAGGCTACACTGGAATTTAACAGGAAACAGTAATAGATATTAGATCTACTGGAAAAAAAAACATAAACGGGCTGGGTCCGACCCAGATCGGGCCGAACCGCGCAGATCCTGGCCCAGCCAGAGGCCCAAACGCGAGGCGAAGAGGTACGGGGCCGTCTTCGTCTCCCTCGACACGCACAGCAGAGCGAGGAAACGAGCAGGAGCTCCGGCGAGGTCGACGCGGCGACTCCGGTGATCCTAAAAAGAAAAGGAGATGTCTACGAGTTAGACCGCGAGGAGGGGATCCCAGGGAAGCAGAAATGGCGGCGAATGGTGCCAGCTCGCGAGCTTGCCGGAAATGCGGCGGCCGGAGCGGAAGAGGATGCGGATGCTACGCTTGACTCTCGGCCTCCCGCATCGATTCCTTGGACGGGGGTGCAGAGGACAATGAGGCGGAGAGGATGGTGGCCTTGGATTTGCTCGGGGCGTCCTAGAACGGCAGCGATGTGGCGGCGGAGCTCCGGCTAAAGTTTCGGCCACTGTGTGGAGAAAGTGAGAGAGAGAGGGAGCAGGTGGGCGAGTGAGGCGTGAGGGGGCAGAGGAGCGCCTTGGGGGGCCTCTTTTTCTCCTTTGAGCGGCAGAAGAGTGGAAGGGGGGGGCCTGGCGACGAGCGGCGTCAGGCGAACGACACGGCGACGCTGCGCCACTGCTGCTACAGGAAGGAGACGACGCTTTTCCAGATAACCCCCTGGACTTATTTTTCCAATCACAACCTAGTCCTTTTCTGTTTCTTTTATTTTCCTTTTAAAACCAGTAGTGTTTTAGGAAATTATTTGGGGTACTAAAACATTTTATAAAAATTTGAAAATATTTGGGTAGGCTCCCCTTGTCAAGTAGAGCCTCCACAAAAATTGGTTTTTCAAAATAAAATGTTTTGAACATAATTTGTTCATAGGGTTTAAATATGTTATTTTTGGATAAAACCAATTTGACAAACTGAAATATCTTTGTAATTGGAGATTAGATATTTTGAGGAGAGAGTAATATGATAATGAGATGGTTATCATCTCATTCCTGGATTTTATAAGATAAAATAATTGTTATAGCAAAAATAGAGAAATAGGTAGAGAGGTAAATTAAATAAGATCCTTTCTCTTAATCAAGATTTTATTTTGAGAGTGGGAGTAATCATAGAGGTCTTGTTTTGTTTTCAAGTAACATTCCAAATTTGTGATCAGTGGGTTTTTATTTTAGTATTGAGCACAACAGAGGAATTATCCACACAGGTAGTAACACAACAAGATCAACATTACAACAAGTCACACAACTTAAACAACCAGTCACACAAGGTCAACAGAGCAATGGGAAGGAAAACACAACCATCAGTGAAATGTTTCAAAAAGTTTTTGTTGGTTCTGAATTTTGGGTCTTGTTAAACTAAGTTTTTCTTAGTTCCAAAATTTGGGATGTTACAAACATACTACCAACGATTTCTAGCTTCCTGGTGTTTCTCTATCTACCAAGTCACAGATAATTTATCGTTTATGTTGAAACGCGTGTAGGTCAAACCGAAAATGCACAACTGTGCTCAAGCATTGCCAAGATGGACAGTACACCAAGTCATTAACACAAGCCAAGAAGCGGTAGAAGCTCTTACCTGGAAATGTGTCGCTGCGCTTGAGTGCTTGCCAGGCATCACAACTGAGCACAGTCCATGTATGGAGAACTCGCCGTGCTTGGCGCCAAGTCCCCCGAATTCCATCTCAAGTTCTTGTCGCAGACGTGCTGGACGCGCTGTGCATTTCGTCGAGCACCTGCCAGGCGGCACGGACAGAGCAAGCCCGACGCCCAGCCAGCGCGATGCGTTTGGTGGATCCGTGCAGCTAGCCTAATCCTGGAAGGAATGTTGGTTGCTAGAGGTGGAAGAGGCTGCTGGATCGAGTCCGGTCCGGGGATGTTAACGTATAGGTTTTGTATACGTATATCATGTATAGGCCAACTACCGTATCTCTTTAGATTGATTCGGTACTGATCTTGTTGTGATCCGCCTTGATCTCCAAGGCTTGTAACCTATATAATGATAACAGAGATCGCCCCATCTTGTGTGGCGTTTCCAAACCTAGTCGTTCTCTTGGTATCAGACTCTCCCGATCCAATCTCCAGCCCTACCACGCCATGTCGACCACGTCGGGCATCACCAGCAACACCAGCGCTGCCCTCAGCTCGGCCACCCTCCCTGCCGCAACTCCCTCCACCGCCGGCGCTCTCATCTCTGCCTCGTCGCCGGCCGTGAACGTGGCCAGCGTGCGCACCCACGTCCCGGTCACCCTCAACCTCCAGAACTCCAACTTCACCAAGTGGCGGATGCTCATCCGCGTCCTCCTCGGCAAATACGACCTGCTGCACCACGTCAACTCCGTCGCCGCCGCGGACGCTCGCACCCTAGAGTGGGTCCGCGAGGACTACATCGTCCGTTCGTGGCTCTACGGGTCCATCTCCGATGAGATCCTCGACATCATCATGGCGGAGGACCAAACGGCGCAGGAGGCATGGGCGCTCATCACCAACCTCTTCCTCGACAACCAGATGACGCGCGCTGTGTACCTCAAGGTGGAGTTCCGCGGGCTCGTGCAAGGCGAGCTCTCCGTCACTGCCTACTGCCACCGCCTCAAGTCACTCTCCGACGCTCTTCGTGACGTCGGGACGCCGGTCTCGGACCAGACCCTCGTCCTCAACTGCCTCCGCGGCCTCAACCCGCGCTTCGCCGACATCACCACCATCGTCACCATGACGAACCCGCTCCCGTCCTTCGGGCAGACGCGCTCCTTGCTCATCCTGCGCGAGACCCAGCTCGCCAACTCCGCGCAAGTGGGGACCCAGACGGCCCTTTACGGCGCCTCCTCCAACGGCGCCGGCTCCTTCTCCGGCAACACTTCCGGCGGTGATGGCAACCGCGGACCCGGCAGCTCATCCGGCGGCGGGAACTCCGGTGGGAACCGCAACGGCGGCGGGAACTACTACGGCAAGAAGAAGAAGAACGGCGATCTTGTTGTGATCCGCCTTGATCTCCAAGGCTTGTAACCTATATAATGATAACAGAGATCGCCCCATCTTGTGTGGCGTTTCCAAACCTAGTCGTTCTCTGGGGAGCCGACGGGACGGGTGGACGGCGGCGAGCCGGCGATCAGGGCGGCACGGCTGGCAGGACCCCGGCGGCGAGGTTGCTTTTCACCGTTCCTCTTCTCCTCGTTGCGTTGCACCCTTTAGATATGGATGTGATTGGGTCGCACCCTTTTTAAAAAAAAAACGTTCCCCAGCAGGCCTCCTCAGCCCAGCCAGGACATAGCCATTCCACCACTCCGCAGCCCAGCTGATTATCTTTTACAACAAAATATTTTTCATGGTTTTTCAAATTTTGAATACATCTTTTAATGTTGAGCAAAATCGCGAGAGTTTTTTTCAGAAACCACAAAGGAGATGTTGTAAAGTTCTAACAGTTTGCTAGAAATGTTGCAAATGTTCTTCTTCTTCATCACGAGGCGGTGTGAATAACTGAATGGGCGATGACTCCTGCTCACGATCCCTCCCCAGCCTAACCTAGCCTGCCTCCAGCCCCGTCCCCGCCGGCCCCTACTCTATGGTGGTGTCCTCCGTCACCCGCTCGATGAAGTTTGAGAATCCCCAATCTTGATTTGCGTAAGGGTTAAAATGGGCCGAGCTCGAGTGGTAAAGTAAGAGTTAAAAAAAAGAGTTAGACAAATACGTACAGGGCCGAGCCCTGAGCATGTGCGGCCGGTGCATGCGTACAGGCCCCAAGATGTGAAGGGCCCCATCCCAGGTGTATTTACGTAGTAGTAAAGTAAGAGTTAGAAAAAAGAGTTAGACAGTGTATCCAAGATGAATCTAGCAACACATACGTACAGGGCCTTAAGCTTGCTCATGACCAAAGAATCTTGGATGAACGTTTGGGCTTTGACTCAGCCGGTACGGGGTGCAGCGACAAACAATCCAATAGCGAGGCCGTGTCATCAGATCGTTTTTTGCGTACTAAAAAATCTGATCGTTTTTCGCAAATTTATTTTTTCGTTCAATTTTATTGTAGCATTCCATGTTATGTTACACAAAAATCGATTTTACATGCAAACAAAGGCCCCACTTTATTATCTCGCACTGGGGCCCTTAGATGTCAGGACCGGCCTTGCGCTCGTGAGAGGGCATAATTTGTGTCCATGTCTAATGTTCTGTTCGGAAGTCCACTACCTCGTGCTTCCCAAAAACCGATTGCGGAGCGGTGCGGAACAACCTAACTCTAGAGATCTAGATCTCGGCGTAGCCTGTGCCGACGGCCGCCGTCGGCGTACGTCCCTCGGCGTCTCAAGGCCTCGGCATAGCCAATATTACCGTCGGCGTAGCAAAAAGCCGTCGGCGTAGCCTGTGTCGACGGCCCAAACTAGCCGTCGGCGTATAGGCCCTCGGTGCAGAACAGTTGGGCCCCACGCCGAGCCGCTGACGTTGACAGCTGCTACGCCGACGGCTTTGCCCTTGGCATAGCCTGGCACGCGTCACAAAAAAATATCCCGGCCGACCGTCGCTCGCTGGGGCCGGTGCTCCGTCGTCGCCCAAAAGAGAGAGAGGAGATGGTGCGGTGGTGCTCCTTGGCTGAAGCAGGTGGAGGGCGGCGGCGGTGTGGAGGATCGAGCTCAGAGGCGGGAGAGAGAAGATAAGGATCGGGGCTCGTGAGGTGAGTGGCCAGAAATTAAAGAGAAAAGAAAGAGAAGATAAGGAGAGAGAGGTGGAGAATAGAGAGAAGGGGAAGAAGATTTGGCCGTTGGATCCTGCTGGATCCGACGATGCAGGTTGGTGATCCGTGTGAAAATGGTCACAACCAATAAGAAAACAGAGATTCTTCGTCGTGTGAAAAAGGTATTTATAAAAATAATTTGGAAACCAAAATTGGCATAAATATTTACCATGCCAAGACACACTTATATGTCAAATATGGGCACTTTATCACAAACTATGGCACGGGGATGGCCATACATTGGTCATTTAGCACGAAACTTATACATGTCTATAGATGATAGAACTTTTTATGAAGCTTTTTTCTGAAAGTTTGTCAAAACTCAAGTTTATCTTTTTTTTTTCTAGCAACTAGTACATATAAAAGGACTCCATGCCAAAAGATTTAATATTTGAGTATTTTTTCACTTTATTTTATTTATTTTTTTGAAAAAATGGTCAAAATGGCTGCCCTGCCTATTCATTGAAATGAGTCAAAATTTTCAAAACTATCGAGTTTGGCCCTCCCCACATACCACCACACTTGTATACATATGATATGGCACCAACTAGGTTTAGCTGGGATTTCGACGCTCCGGAGCCCCGCATCGGCGACACCCTTACCTAGTTGGGAAAAAGTCAAATTTGGACGTCTACCCCCTTGACCGACGTCGAGTGGGGGGTATACGTGTGGAGTTTTTTTTTGGTTGTGCTAGGGTAGGACATGGGAACATGGAAAACCAGATTTATCACAAGATGCCCACGGTTTACTCGGAACGGGAGGTTTCAGCTTAAGTGCAGAACCTTCCTAGGGAGTAAGTGACGTCGATGAAGACGGTCATGCCTCAGAGCAGGATATTGGCCCTCCCCACATACCACCACACTTGTATACATATGAAATGGAACCAACTAGGTTTAACTGGGATTTCGACGCTCCGGAGCCCCGCATCGGCGAAACCCTTACCTAGTTGGGAAAAAGTCAAACTTGGATGTCTACCCCCTTGACCGGCGTCGAGAGGGGGTGTACGTGTGGACTTTTTTTCTTGGTTGTACTAGGGTAGGACATGGGAACATGGAAAACGAGATTTTATCACAAGTTGTCACAAGATTCCCCCGGTTTACTCGAAACGGGAGTTTTCAGCTATAAGTGTAGAACCTTCGTCCTAGGGAGTAAGTGACGTCGGTGAAGACGGTCATGCCTCAGAGCAGGATATTGGCCCTCCCCACATACGACCACACTTGTATACATATGATATGGCACCAACTAGGTTTAGCCGGGATTTCGACGCTCCGGAGCCCCGCATCGGTCAAACCCTTACCTAGTTGGGAAAAGTCAAACTTGGACGTCTACCCCCTTGACCGGCGTCGAGAGGGGGTGTACGTGTGGACTTTTTTCTTGGTTGTGCTAGGGTAGGACATGGGAACATGGAAAACCAAATTTTATCACAAGTTGTCACAAGATTACCCCAGTTTACTCGGAACGGTAGTTTTCAAATATAAGTGCAGAACCTTCCTAGGGAGTAAGTGACGTCGGTGAAGACGGTCAGGCCTCAGAGCAGGATATAAGCCCTCCTCACATACCACCACACTTGTACACATATGATATGGCACCAACTAGGTTTAGCCGGGATTTCGACGCTCCGGAGCCCCGCATCAGTGAAACCCTTACCTAGTTGGGAAAAAGTCAAACTTGGACGTCTACCCCCTTGACCGACGTCGAGAGGGGGGTGTACGTGTGGACTTTTTTTCTTGGTTGTGCTAGGGTAGGTCATGGGAACATGGAAAACCAGATTTCATCGCAAGTTGTCACAAGATTTCCCCGGTTTACTCGGAACGGGAGTTTTCAGCTATAAGTGTAGAACCATCCTAGAGAGTAAGTGACGTCGGTGAAGACGGTCATGCCTCAGACCAGGATATTGGCCCTCCCACATACCACCACACTTGTATACATATGATATGGAACCTTCTAGGTTTCAGGCCCGGCCCTGGGGCAGGGCTGGAGGGGCGACCGCCCCGGGCCCATAGAAATTAGGGGCCCAGAAATATGTGCGTCCTGCCTTGGTTGCCCAAATTTGCAGCGTGCGGCCCGCGAAGCAGCTGTTCAACCACCGTAGCTAGAAAAAGAAGGAAGAGTTCACCAGCCAATCAGGACGTGCAGCCCACTGGCGATCAATCTCAGCTAGCGTACATGCACGTGATTCTCTCCTGTTTCCCTCAAAATAAAAACGTGATGCTCCCCTTGACAGTTTCTATATTCGTGTTTGTCCTGATTTATTTCTTTGGACAATTACAAATTACTGTACATTGTTGTCGTAGGACCGTTATTAATCACCGGCTGGACTTTTTTGGGGGTATACATTATTATGATTTAAGATTTCTGAGTTCTACAATCAGTGATATTTTAGTAATGCTCATTTTCAATTATTGATCGGCAAAAAACTGTTGCATATCCTTTTCACGCACTCGAGCTTGAGACCTCTTACTTGTAGTTTTGACAATGTTGCAAAATTCTTCTCCTTTTAGTGATTTTTTTTATTGATACCAGCATCACTCACTTACTTTTTATTATATCTAGCATTGTAAGAAAAATGAATATTGATATAAGCCATCATTTGCATGTGCTTACGCGTTCATTGGCAATATTTTATACGGACAGACTTTGATTTTTATACTAAGGGCCTCAATTTTTATTTTCGCCCCGGGCCCTACAAATCTCAGGACCGGCCCTGCTAGGTTTAGCCAGGATTTCAAAGCTCCGGAGCCCCGCATCGGCGAAACCCTTACCTAGTTGGGAATAAGTCAAACTTGGACGTCTACCCCCTAGACCGACATCGAGAGGTACGTGTGGAATTTTTTTCTTGGTTGTGCTAGGGTAGGACATGGGAACATGGAAAACCAGATTTTATCACAAGTTGTCACAAGATTCCCCCGGCTTACTCGGAACGGGAGATTTCAGCTATAACTGTAGAACCTTCCTAGGGAGTAAGTGACGTCGGTGAAGACGGTCATGCCTCAGAGCAGGATATTGGCCCTCCCCACATACCACCACACTTGTATACATATGATATCACACCAACTAGGTTTAGCCGAGATTTCGATGCTCCGGAGCCCCGCATCGGCGAAACCCTTACCCAGTTGGGAAAAAGTCAAACTTGGACGTCTACCCCCTTGACCGGCGTCGAGAGGGGGTGTACGTGTGGAATTTTTTCTTGGTTGTGCTAGGGTAGGACATGGGAACATGGAAAACCAGATTTTATCACAAGTTGTCACAAGATTACCCCGGTTTACTCGGAACGGGAGTTTTCAGCTATAAGTGCAGAACCTTCCTAGGGAGTAAGTGACGTCGGTGAAGACGGTCTGGCCTCAGAGCAGGATATAAGCCCTCCTCACATACTACCACACTTGTATACATATGATATGGCACCAACTAGGTTTAGCTGGGATTTCGACGCTCCGGAGCCCCGCATCGGCGAAACCCTTACCTAGTTGGGAAAAGTCAAACTTGGATGTCTACCCCCATGACCGACGTCGAGAGGTACGTGTGGAATTTTTTTCTTGGTTGTGCTAGGGTAGGACATGGGAACATGGAAAACCAGATTTTATCACAAGTTGTCACAAGATTCCCCCGGCTTACTCGGAACGGGAGATTTCAGCTATAAGTGTAGAATCTTCCTAGGGAGTAAGTGACGTCGATGAAGACGGTCATGCCTCAGAGCAGGATATTGGCCCTCCCCACATACCACCACACTTGTATACATATGATATCACACCAACTAGGTTTAGCCGGGATTTCGACGCTCCGGAGCCCCACATCGGCGAAACCCTTACCTAGTTGGGAAAAAGTCAAACTTGGACGTCTACCCCCTTGACCGACGTCGAGAGGGAGTGTACGTGTGGAATTTTTTCTTGCTTGTGCTAGGGTAGGACATCGGAACATGGAAAACCAGATTTTATCACAAGTTGTCACAAGATTACCCCGGTTTACTCGGAACGGGAGTTTTCAGCTATAAGTGCATAACCTTCCTAGGGAGTAAGTGACGTCGGTGAAGACGGTCAGGCCTCAGAGCAGGATATAAGCCCTCCTCATATACCACCACACTTGTATACATATGATATGGCATGAACTAGGTTTAGCTGGGATTTCGACGCTCCGGAGCCCTGCATCGGCGAAACCCTTACCTAGTTGGGAAAAAGTCAAACTTGGACGTCTACCCCTTGACCGGCGTCGGGAGGGGGGGTGTACGTGTGGACTTTTTTTCTTGGTTGTGCTAGGGTAGGACATGGGAACATGGAAAACCAGATTTTAGCACAAGTTGTCACAATATTTCCCCGGTTTACTCGGAACGGGAGTTTTCAGCTATAAGTGTAGAACCATCCTAGAGAGTAAGTGACGTCGGTGAAGACGGTCATGCCACAGACCAGGATATTGGCCCTCCCACATACCACCACACTTGTATACATATGATATGGCATGAACTAGGTTTAGCTGGGATTTCGACGCTCCGGAGCCCCGCATCGGCGAAACCCTTACCTAGTTGGGAAAAAGTCAAACTTGGACGTCTACCCCTTGACCGGCGTCGGGAGCGGGGTGTACGTGTGGACTTTTTTTCTTGGTTGTGCTAGGGTAGGACATGGGAACATGGAAAACCAGATTTTAGCACAAGTTGTCACAATATTTCCCCGGTTTACTCGGAACGGGAGTTTTCAGCTATAAGTGTAGAACCTTCCTAGGGAGTAAGTTACGTCAGTGAAGACGGTCAGGCCTTAGAGCAGGATATTGGCCCTCCCCACATACCACCACATTTGTATACATATGATATGGCACCAACTAGGTTTAGCTGGGATTTTGACGCTCCGGAGCCCCGCATCGGCGAAGCCCTTACCTAGTTAGGAAAAAGTCAAACTTGGACGTCTACCCCTCACTACAAGAAATCCGGTCTATTGCCACAAAATCTATCGCTACGGTTATTTTTCGTTGCGATATAATAAAAAATTACCACAAACTCTCCGGTTGTGGTGATAGGACGCTCATATTTCCACGATTCTTTTTGGTCGCGATAAATTATCATTTTGTTGCGGTAGAGGCCGCCTATTGCAACGATCTGCATCGCGGTTGGAATACAATCGCGTTTTTGCGACAAAGAAGCTCCGTTGCGCGAGGCAGCAATTTTGTTGCCTTAGAGGCTAGATCTTCCAACGTAATAAGTATGCGTGGTAACATTCAGACATATATTGCAACATATGTGTGCTGTTGCATTAGTTTCAAATATTGTTGCAAAAAATTGTCTAACTATTGCAACCAAATTTATTCGTGTGGCAATATCATATGTTTTTCGCCTCAATTTTATCCTGCGGCAATAACTATTGTTTACTGCGACAATTTGGGTCGTATGGTAATAGGTTGACCATAATGCAACAATCACCTGCTGCTGCGAAAACGAACAAGTTTTTTGCAACGAGAAAGTTCACAGCGTAGCTTAACGGGCCTCCTGGGCCGTGGCCCTTGATCAATATTGCAATTTTCTTAGGACAACAATTCATTTATGGTCCAGTATCACCACAATTCGGTGAGCCGATTTTTTTTGCAAGTTTTTTGCAACGATAAATCTTAAACAGACCTCCTGGGCCTTGGCACCCGAGCATAATTGAAATTTATTTAGGAGATGTGTTCATGTATGGTCCAGTATCTTCACTTCTGTCACCTTTTTTTTTGACAAATTATTCACGTAAAACTATTAGAGTTATTTACTAGTTATTTACTATATCCACCAGCTGAATCTCTGTAGGTCCGAACAACTGAAATTCTGAAGCACTTAGCATTTACTTATGTTGCAAAAAGTGACAGTACTGAATAATCAATCAAGAACTCATGTAAGACGCAAATTTCACTTGTACATTTAGCATCGAAATTCATAATTACTTAACACTGAAACTCTGGACCTTTTTGAGGATTAGTAGGTGCGCCACTAGTATCTTTTTGAGGATTAAAAAAAATATAATCAAAATAAGATTAATCCGAAAAATGATTTGTTTCACAGCACGTATTCACAAATACACAAAATTACAACCCCACGACATTACAATGTTCCACATCACGTATTAACAAATCCGGTGTCGTAGCAGCCGTGTCGATGTCGTCATCGTTGCCGCAGCCCCGGCCATGTGTCGATGTCGATGTCGCCGTCGTCGCAGCAGCCCGTGTCGATGTCGTCATCGTCGCCGCAGCCCCAGCTGTGTCGACGTCGTCATCGCCGCAGCCCCATGTCAATGTCGGTGTTGTTGTCGATCAATGTTGTCACCGCCATTTCAAAGAAACTCGATCAGTCATTAACAAAATAATTTGATAAATACAAAACAGCACTAATCCTAAGAGCACACTACATCTACATCAACATGTTCTCAAAACTTGGTGTACTACTGAATTACTACTTGTTTATGCAAGTTGGAGTAGAAGTATAATGTAATTACAGAGGCACTTGGAGTAGAAAAACTTGGAGTACAAGTTAATTTCGGTTACTGACTGTAAATCCTATGGAAAAAATCCTATGAGACCACGAATTGAGCATAGTTGAGTATTGTACAGGAGACATTTCAGGAACAGAGTATTGTACGGTTACTGAATTGAGCATAGTTAAGCAGCAATAGCAACTACAGAGCATAAATATTTACATTCAGAATATACTACACAAATCATTCAAAGCACTACAGAAAGCTTCAAATTCTTCAGCAAGCAAGCCTATAATGTTGCAACTAGTTCAGTGAATTTAAATTGCCTAGAATTTCTTGTTAAGAATTTGCACTAGCAGCAAGTTGTTGTATTCATGAAAATGAGCCTCATATACAGAATTCATACTTGACATTTATTAAGCTTAAAGTAGGTTAAGTTACAGGGAGCATAGGCAGACCAGAAATTTCCTAAGGAAATCATTTTACTTGTAGCATGGGAATATCAAAATTTCCGTCATCAGCTTATTCTTAAGCCTAAACCAAGCAAGAAAATCTGACAAACTATGCAACCACTCAATATTTGGGCTCATTGGAGTAGAATGGGCTGAGGCGTATGTGCTATTCATCGGACACAAGAAGGGATTTGACTTGTTCGAGATCAGCCTTAAGGCTTAAGCATTGCAAAGTAATTAAGCAATGGGATTTAATTAATTGATTACATGGTTACACACTAGCTAGGAGTAGATGGTGAACAGCAGCATCATTCAGCTGGCAAACTACGAAATGGGATTTAATTAAACATCACGGTGAGGTGCTAGTAGTAGGAACTACCTAGGCACTTGATCCCTAATTGGTTATCACGCAGCCAAAAGAAACAAGGCTATCATCAGGAGCAGGACGAGCTAGTGGTGTTGCTGCAGAAGGGCTCACCTGAGAGGGAGGCGTCCAGGAGGCTGGGGTCATTGACGAACCAGAACCATTGCTCCTCTCACCGCCGTACCCTAGAGCACTTTCACCATTGCCCAGTCTGGCATTTCGCCGAACACCCTCCACGCGCACGAAGTCCTGGCAGGAGAAACGCACGGAGGCGAGGTCGTGCGTGATGCAGTCGGAGCCGCGGAGCCGCATGGCGACCTCGGCGAAGCAGGTGCAGCGCGTGGTGCCGTCGGTGGACATGAAGACGGCGTGCACGCAGCACATGGGGACGGACGCTCGTGGAGGTGGAGGTTGAGGTATATCTCGCGAGCTGGGGCTGCGTCGAAGAGGCGGACGACGTTGGCGACGTGCGGCCGGGGCAGCTCGGCCACGAGCTTCTCCCTCTGCCACGCCTCGTCCGTCGCCGGCGCGGAAGCGCCTCCGTCATCTCGAGCCGGGCGAGGCGGCGCAAAGGGGCGCAGCGGCGGAGCACGGAGAGGAGGAGAGGGTGAGGCACGGGGACGACCAGGCTCTGGCCCTCGCCGGCCATGGTGGGGAGAACGGTGCCAGGGCGGGCGGAGGTCGGCGCGGGTCGCGGAGGCGCGCGATGGCGTCCCGGAGCATGATGCGCACCATGGAGGTCGTGGTGGCGTGGATGCCACGGAGGAGCGCGAGTCGAGGTGGCCGTGGAGAAGATCTTCACGGCGCTGGAGGGGATCGAGCAGAGGCCGGAGGCGGAGGGTGGGGAGCAGCAAGGAAGAGAGAGAATGTGGATCGGGGAAGAGGGAGCGGGCGAGCATCTGGGAAGAGATGGGATTTTTTCTTTTTCTTTTCTTTTGACTTACAGATAAGGGAGAGAGAGGGATCGTGGCATGCATCACCACTACTATTAAAAGAGCGAGAGGGTGGCTGATCCAAACGATCTGGACCTTTTAATCACGATCCAACGACCCACAACCTTCCGATGATGAGCACCTCATCAAACTCTCTGTTTTTCTTCTCCAAAAAAAATCAAAAAAAATGTAACCCCACTTCCTCGCCGCACGCCCCGCCCGCTCCAACCACCGACGCCGCCGCACGCGCACGTCCGCTCCAACCACCGACGCAGCCTCACGCCCTGCCCTGCCCTGCCCGTCCGCACGCCCATGCCCTACCGGATGCAGCCGCCGCCGCACGCCCTGCCCGCTGTCGCGACGCCCTGCCCTGCCCGTCCGCCAAGCCCTGCCGGACGCAGCCGCCGCCGCACGCCCTGCCCTGCCGGACGCAGCCGCCTCCGCACGCCCTGCCCGCTGCCGCGACCCCGCCGCACGCCCTGCCGCACGCCGCGTCCACTCCTCTCGGACTGCACTCCTCCGCGTCCACTCCTCTCGGACTGCACTGCTTGTACGGCGGCGCCGCCATCACCCTGTCTGGATAGGGCCGCACGCGTGCCCTCGCCGCCGCCCTGCATGACGCTCGCTCCGCCAGCCCCGCAGTCTCTCCCTCGCGCCTTCACAGCGCGCTGCTCGCCATCTCCTTCTTCCTCGCCGGAGCTCTGAACGGGGCAAGTGTCCGGGTACAACTCGAGCCGCACATTACCTGTTCGACATAATGTGCAAAAGATACTTGATCATGATATTGTGGCTTCTTTCTTCTGATTTTTATTGTATGTACGCATTAATGTCTTATTTGATTGTTGCTACCCCAAAACTTTTCCTTGATTGTGTTATTTGTACATGATGAAAAGGACTAAGGAGTCGTAATTGTTGTGATTCGAGCAGCGAGCCGCATCTTCCATGCCCCTGGTTACAGTCCCACCGCCCTCATGGCAGGCTCAAATCGCTGAGGTATTTCGTATGTCTCCACTGTATCTGATTTGAGAAAATAATCAAGATCTTCAGTAATATTGCTCGAGCTTTTAGTGATACTTCATTGGTTTATGTGCAGAAAAATCGGCAAGCATTTTCATAAGATAACTATAGGTAATTATGTGATCATGAAGGACTAGGTGTGCCAGGATGCTTCGTTGGAGATTAATTTGTTACAAATTTTAGATCAATCTGTGTTGATAGTGTTTTGGAGGCGGATCATGATGTACATGGAAGAACGGTAATACCTATAGTCTTTACAGCTAGCTGGAGATGTTCTTAAGTTCGAAAAACAATCAGAAGTGGCAAACTTGAATGTAAAATTTAAATAGACTGTATAGAGAGATATGACAACTGAAGGTTGTTAGCAAAACAAATGTTGAGGCGCATTTCCTCACAAAGATCTTTTGGTTTATTGCTGTGTTGGTCCATGGATATTTTTACTGATTATATTTTTTTTTCTATTCCTTGCAGGTAATTTTATTCAGTTCATCGGACTATCCGCTGAAACATTTTTATTGTTGATCTAAAAATATATTGGACATGATTATAACCATCAACAGATATCCGATTTTCTTTGGGATATGGTATTCTTTGAATGATTGCCGAAATGAGAGAGGACCTGGAATTGTTGACTTTAAGGGCTGAGGTACTTCAAATGCCCACTATTTCTTCTCTTGTAGCTTATTCTTCATCCTTGGTTGATGGCTTCTTGCAGCTGTAGCTTGACCAAGCAGGTCAAACTTTATTGTGCTTACCATATAAGCCTAGATTATCACCACTAATATAAAAAGATCCAGAGGGTGGCTGATCCAAGACATCTGGACCCTACAATTTATATCCCATGGCTCAAATCTGTCCCGTGTTTGACGGCTCATCACGCCTCACTAATCAGACCCCCCTCCGCCTCGCTAACCGTCAAACACGATTCTACGGAAGAGGCAGGAGAAAATGACAAGTAACCACCACAATTGAACACGAGTTGACGCGGTAGCACCACCTTTGGGTTTTCCGACACATAAATACCACTATTGGGGCCATGGTGTGACAAGGAGCACTGATTTTTCTGATTAAGCCTGTTAACACGTTTTCTGACGGTTTGGCCCCACCTGTCGGGTCTACATGGCAAAATTTGATAGAGAAAAGTAAAAAAATTGTTAAAATTGACGTGGGGCCCAGCTGTCATCCTCTCTGCTCTCTTCTTCCTGGAACCGCAGCACACACACAAAGTCAACGCACACAATCGACCCACCCGCTCGCTCCTTCTCACCCGAGCTCCCCAAGCTTCGGCCGCCGCCGCCACCTCGGTCCGCCACCTCGCCGGCCTCCCTACGCCGCCGCCGCCGCGCTGCAGCCATCCCGTGCCTCAGCTACGCGCCGCCGGAATCGACTGAGGCCCAGCCGGCGTTCGCGCCCACAGAGCTCCGCGCGCTCCTCGGCGTTCGCGCCCACGGAGAGCGGTTGAGGGAGAGGCGGATGGACTCGGCCGGGACAGGCTGCGCCTCGGAGAGCTTGGCGGCGAGGTAGTCCTTCAAGCTCGAGTCTACTTGGTCCTGGACCTGGGCTTCCACAGCGGCGCGCGTGGTGAACGTGGGGAGCGACGCGGTGACGCCGTGTGCCGACGGTTACTGCGTGTCCAAGGCGGCCGTGCACGCCGCCACCAACGCCGTCCAGGCTGGGCCACGCCAACTCCTCGCATCGGCGCTCCAGATCGACCTGGGCTTCCACGGCGGCGCGCGTGGTGAACGTGGGGAGCGACGCGGTGACGCCGTGGGCCGACGGTTACTGCGCGTCCAAGGCGGCCGTGCACGCCGCCACCAACGCCGTCCAGGCTGGGCCACGCCAACTCCTCGCATCGGCGCTCCAGATCGTCGCCGCGCTCCGCTCCATGTACTCAGCGACGGCCACAGAAGGTGTCCCGCGGCGATTCAAGGTTGTCGTCGGTGTTCCGGGGCCTCGCGGGGGAGCGCCGCTGTGTCGCGTTGCCGTGCGAAGGACAGCCGGCGATGAGCTTCGGCCTCGATGGCGCGCTGCCGGCGCCGGTGCTGGACTCCTGGCGACCGTGAACTCCCAGGCACGGAGGCGGAGGTCCCGCGGCGGGGAGCACGAGCCTCGAGTGCGCGCTCGCCCTCGCCGAGGAGCCATGCCTCCAGCCTCGAGATAGGCCACGAAGGGCATGCGCTCGTGCCTGCAGCTCTACGCGGGCGCCGTCCCGGCGCTGCAGTGGGGGCGCGGTCCGTGGCGGCCGGGCGGCCGTGTCCGGCAGCTGCACGCGGTGCGTCTCCGCGGGCCGCCGTCGAGGATGCCGCGCCGGAGAGCTACTGCCTCGGCGATGGAGCGCCCAGCTCGGTTGATGAAGCGTTGACCTGCTTTTTGTTTTCTTTTTTTTTTTTGCCACGTGGATCTGACGGGTGGGACCGTATTGTCATAAACCGTGTTAGTAGGCTTAATCAGAAAAATCAGTGCTCCTTGTCACACCATGGCCTCAATAGTGATATTTATGTGTCGGAAAACCCAAGGTGGTGCTTCCGCGTCAACTCGTGTTCAATTGCGGTGGTTTTTTGTCATTATCTCAAGAGGCAGCCTCGATCCAAAATTGTTTCGAGCGAGGATGCTACGGTTCCACCCGGCGCCGCCGCTCATTCCGGCCGTCGTGCGCCGCCTACTGCAGGTCGTCGCCACCGCCGGTGGAGGAGTAGCTGATCACGGCGCTGCTCGAGCCAGCCAGGAGCCCCTGCGACCTGTCCGTGGAGGTGTCACTGTAGCAGCGGGCGCCGCCCCGGCCGCGGGATTCCGGTCTGTCCTGAAGGGCCTCGCCGCGACCGCCTCGACGTGTGCGGCTTCCAGATCGACCACGACCTCCGGGTGTTCTTCTCCTTCAAGCCCTAGGCTTCCCGACGCGGCCTCCAGATCAGGCATGACCTTGCCTACGGCCTCTCTGCCATGTCGTCCCGCGGCGGTGTCGCCATAGTACTCGATGCTGGAGTGCCTGCGGTCATCAGGGTACCAATATCGTCTTCGCGCCGTGCAGCCTCACCAGCGTGTGGTGGTGCCGGACTCTGGCGTGGACGGCCGTGGTGACATGCCCCCGAAGCAGGACGATCCATCGGAATCTCAACCGTGGTGGCATGCCATTGAAGCAATGGCCTCTCATCACAATCATAATTGGTACAGACACACACTGCTTTCCGTGCATTGGTTTTACATTACTTTTTGTGTAACTTGAATTGAGTTAAACATAGCTGGTTAATTTTTTTGTTTTTGTTTTTCTCAGCCAAAGAATCTCTCGACGTGACGCTAGAGCCGAAGGAGAATATAGAGTCGGTGACAAAGGGGGCGGCAGCGCAACCTGTTGTTGGCACTTTGGACTCATTTCAGGTAGTCGTTAGGGATTTGGTCAGTTTGGCTTGGTCAATGAAATTGGAGCTGGTATGGTTGGGGTGAGGCAATCTCCCTTCGAAAGCTACTCAGAATCATTAGAGTCCAACCCAGAACCCCTTGGCCGTACATGGCAGTATGGCACACGCACTGAACAAATTTGGGATCCTATACTGCCACATGGTGGAGCCACTAAATAGTTGTGGAAAACCTTGTAGCTTGGTGTGATGTATGATTAATTGACTTCTAGCAAACTGAAACATTGCTTCAGAGGTAATGGAGTTTGATGCCATGGAAAAGCCACCTGCTTTGTTGGATTTGAGGTTTTCAATTTTTATGGCCTATTCGACTTGGTAATCTCACTGGGACAAGCAGAAATTAACTTTCTTAACCACACCTGGTAAGAACACCTATATCGTAATTGTGCAGTATGATCTAATCATATATGTCATATGAACTAACTAGCCGATATATGATATGACAGGTGTTCCAGAATCAGAATGAGATGATATGTATGTGCACAATGCTTCAGTAACATTTATGATTGCCCACACTGCGATAATGAAGCAAAGGTATAGTTTCTTTACACTTACCAACTGATTCCTCACCTTCGGCTCCTGCATATTTGCATGTATCCTTACTATTTTTTAATTTTTCTTGAGATGCAATACTGCAGATTTTTATGCCACTATAAAGATGTTTTAGCTGTTTCCAGTGTGCTCGAATGTGATTTTTAATTTCATTTTTTCAAAGTGAAATAGAATGAGATTTTAGAGAAAATGGCTGAGCTTTTAGGAAACAGGCCTTGACAAGGTATGTGCATATTTTGAAAATCTAATTGATCTTCTCAAGCATCTCCTTCAGTTTTATCATTACAAATCTGGGACGATTCCCCTTATCTCTATTAAGGCTATTTTACCCATTTGTTGGTGACCAACTGATCATTGTAGAATTTACTCTGTCAAAAATTTCAGTGCTCGAGTGGTTCGACCTGTTAGAAAGAGGCTGTAGTGTACTCATTTGTCTGGTTTAGGTGCATAAGATCACCTGATTTAGAAACTTAATCACTCTTAATAATGTTGCGTATATCACTTCCAGAGAAATATATGAAATTCAAGTAGTATTTTTTTCTACTAAGATTACAGGCTATGCTCTGCAGATAGCTGCATATAGCTTGAGTTCGATCCAGAAAGTTTAGATCATTTTTAGTGCCCTAATGTTTGATGGGGTTCAGGTTATATGACGTAGCCAAGGTACATAATGAGATGAGTTATGTAGACCAAATATTCTTCTTTCCTCTGCAGATTATGAAGAAACTGAATATTTGTTTGGTAATGAAGGGAATGTCGTAAACACATACACATGTTGGAACTTAACAAGCTGATGCGGTTTATTAGAAATGCAATTTTTCCCTCGGTGAGTCAGCCTTGGTGTTATATTGGAAGGCGAATCAGCCTTTTGTTCGGTTGTCCTTTTTTTGGCCTTTTGGTAAACATAATGATCATGTTCATCACTCGAGGAAACAATGTGCAATCTTGTATTGTTCGTGGAGACATTCAGTGGGTATTCTTAGCACGGTGGCCAAACATGCTGAGGTACATGGTACACACAAGAACTACATGACATAGTAGCGTTGCTTAATGTTTTGATTATGAAATTTCAATATCAAGTATCAGGTCCACCAGGGATAAAGGTGCGTATAAGCTCCATTGTTGATTAATATTTCGAGAGTAATTGTTGATTAATATTTCAATTTCTACACTCCTGTTCCTTCTTCGTTTCACACAAAATGAAGCTTCTTATTAAGCTTTAGTGAGGAACGTGGCAGAGCTGTGTCGCTTCGAGCTGCAGCAGGCGATGCCAATACTTTGACATTACCTGCACACGAGCTGCATAATCAGTGATCAGTAAACTGAACTTCTATATCGACATGTGTGATTTGCTATGTAATGGCACTGTTCCTTGCGTTTTTGTTTCAGGCTTCAAGCAAAAAAGAATGCCTATGCACTGGTACCGTTCCTTATTACAGTTCCAAGATGCAATATGATAAGCTGATATGTCTTTTTCAGGACAAAAAGTACTTCAATAGTTGAGCTGTTCTGGCAACATATTAAGTTTAGGTTGATGCAACTACAACTGTGCAGCATATTAAATCTGAGGACCGCATATGTCAAAGTATTGATCTTTTTAGTGCCCTAATGTTTAGGTTGGATTTTCCGAGGCACCAACATTGCGAATATCACATTCAAAAGGTTTGATTTTCCGAGTCACCAACAAAATTTCAGTGCAAAGGTATGGTGTTGTACATTCCTTGTGTGTTTTTCCCTAATCTCCTATTTCTAGAGGAAACCGCTTGCTTCACAATCAACCCTCAGAAGCTTCAACATCTAGATCAAAACAATTGTCATCTAAGAAGGGCTCTTCAGTGTCGTTCATGAAGGTCGTATGGATGGCTCAAGAACAAGTGCTGGAGATTGTATGATCAAATAGGTCGTCGTACGACAGTATGTAGCATGGCTAATTTTGCGTGCTGTCAATACTATAGCTCTAGATTTCATGTAAATCGGACCCCTAAACATGCTATCATTAAATTATTTTTATGTACTCCCTGTTTTGTATCTAAGGTACCTGTAAACATTTTGGATATTTTTCTCTATAGAAGCAAAATATTTCCTTTAATTATAATTAGAGTAGCTTGGCGGCATGGGCGGAGCCAGCTATGTACTTGAGTGTACAAATGTAGACCCATTATTTTAGGGGATAACAATATCGTTTATGTAATGCACGCATAGTTAAAAATGAGAATTGAATATTTTGATAGGTTTTACTAATTTTGTGTCTCATGTACACCCATTGTCTGAGATCTGGCTCCGGGTTTGAAGTAACAGAGTTTGTGTGCATGATGTCTCCTTTTGTACTTGTGTTTTGCTTCAAATTTTTAGTCATTTGTTTGCTCTATCTTGGGGGATAACAATATGTTCTGATTGGAGTCCATAAAGCTCCACCTTGATTGTCTCGAGAGTACTCCTATATGTGTAGTACACACCTAAGAGTAGACATCGGGTAATATCATGCCCTTGATTTTCTCATGCACCGATAAATGCTATGAGAAACAATGTTTTTGGTGTTTTACGCCCTCTTATTTAAAATGGTAGTATTAATAACAATAACATAAATCAAATTATGTTTTCGATTTAGTTTTTTGTGTGTGTTTGGAATGTTAGGTTAGTCAACACGTGCATTACACGTGCACAATTACTAGTGTGAGAGAAAGAGAGAAAGGGGATTGTGGCCATGCGTGGTGGTGTGTCTCCGCGTGTGCGCTGTGTGGTGGCAAATTTGACAAATTTAACCCTTTTTTAAAATCATTTCACAAAATGGACCCATTTTCAAATCATTTCACGATCTAACCCTTTTGCACGGCGCCCGCCCCCGGGGCGCCGTGTTCAATTGTACAACGCCCCGGGCCAAGGCGTCGTCGACCGTGCCACGTCAGAATAGCCGGGACCCAACTTAATAGCACGGCGCCCCGGGCCAGGGCGTCGTGCCTACTACCACAACGCCTTAAGTCGGGGCGCCGTGCCTTTTTTTAATGCAAATTTGGGCAAAAGCGAACAAGGACAAAAGACGCCCAGCTGCTTACTTCATACACGTGTAGTGCTCTAGCCCAGTGTTTTGTTGTGTGCTGCATGGTTGTTAGGTCGCGAGTTCGATTCCTGGTTCATGCAATTATTTTATTTTCCCGTTTTTTGTTGTTTTTTGTTTATTCACTCAACCAACGTATACAATATGTTATATAAAACATAAAATTATTTTTTTCGTTGTTTTTTGTTTTTTATATAAGTAGGCAATGTTGCAAATTCTTGTATGTATATATAATTTGCTTTTATTTGTTACAAACACATATTTCATGCCGTTGCATGTGCTTATATATAAGGAATTTTTTGTTTCTTTTTGTTTTTAATCTACAACATATACAAGATGTTATACAAAAAATAAAATTAACCTTTTTTTAATGATTTTTTTTCACTGAACCATACAAGTTGCTTTTTGTATACAATCATACGTGTGTACGATACAAGTTGCTTATATATACTTTGCAATTTTTTTCACTCAACCATAAGAATTTGCAATTTTGTTTACTCATGTGAAAAACAAAAAGCAACAAGAAAAATTAATTTTATGTTTTGTATAACATAGTGCAGAATTTGCAATCTTGCCTACATATTTGAAGAAGAGAAAATAATAAAAATATGTTTTTGTTTATATAACATACTGTATACGTTGGTTGAGTGAATAAACAAAAAACAACAAAAAAAGGGAAAATAAAACAATTGCAGGAACCAGGAATCGAACTCGCAACCTAACAACCATGCAGCACACAACAAACCACTGGGCTAGAGCACTACACGTGTACGAAGTAAGCAGCCGGGCGTCTTTTGTCCTTGTTCGCTTTTGCCCAAATTTGCATTAAAAAAAGGCACGGCGCCCCGACTTAAGGCGTTGTGGTAGTAGGCACGACGCCCTGGCCCGGGGCGCCGTGCTATTAAGTTGGGTCCCGGCTATTCTGACGTGGCACGGTTGACGACGCCTTGAACCGGGGCGTTGTACAGTTGAACACGGCGCCCCGAGGGCGGGCGCCGTGCAAAAGGGTTAGATCGTGAAATAATTTGAAAATGAGTCCATTTTGTGAAATGATTTGGAAAAAGGGTCAATTTCGTCGATTTTGCCCTGTGTGGTGGAGAGACACACGAGTAAAAAATAAGGTAGGGAAAAAATATCCGGTGAAAAATACCTATGACGCACAACCCATCCTGTGCGCCACAGGTAGTCTCATTACCTGTGGCGCACCAGGATATTTGTGCGCCACTGGTATTCTCTCTCCTCTCACGCAAAATCGGGAAAACTTACCTGTGGCGCACCACCTTCTGTGCGACACAGGTAACTTCTCTCCTGGCATGCCAAATAGTGGAAACTTACCTGTGGCGCACCAACATGCTTGTGCGTCACAGGTAATAATTTACCAGTGGCACACAAAAACCTTGTGCGCCACAGGTAACTTTTCCACAGATTTGTCCAAACAGGAGAGAGAATACCAGTGGCACACAAAAACCTTGTGCCCCACAGGTAACTTTTCACGTATAAGGTTTCCTGTACTAGTGGCCACTTCTTGACCCAAATGACCTAGATCGCGGTAATAGCGTGCCCGGACGAGTGACATCGCCACTTTTTGACCCAGATGACCTAGATCGATAATAGCGTGCCCGGACAAATGACATCGCCAGTTGTGGACCCAGATGACCTAGATCGGTAATAGCGTGGTCGGACGAATGACCTCGCGCCACTTATTGACCCAGATGACCTAGATTGATAATAGCGTGCCCGGACCAATGACATCGCCAGTTGTGGACCCGGATGACCTAGATCGGTAATAGCGTGCCCGGACGAAAGACATCGCCACTTCTTGACCCAGATGATCTAGATCGGTAATAGCGTGCCCGGACCAATGACATCGCCAGTTGTGGACCCGGATGACCTAGATCGGTAATAGCGTGCCCGGACGAAAGACATCGCCACTTCTTGACCCAGATGACCTAGATCGGTAATAGCGTGCCCGGACGAATGACCTCGGCACTTCTTGACCCAGATGACCTAGATCGGTAATAGCGTGCCCGTACGAAAGACATCGCCACTTCTTGACCCAGATGACCTAGATCGGTAATAGCGTGCCCGTACGAATAACATCGCCAGTTGTGGACCCAAATGACCTAGATCGGTAATAGCGTGCCCATACGAGTGACATCGCCACTTCTTGACCCAAATGACCTAGATCGGTAATAGCGTGCCCGGACGAATGACATCGCCAGTTGTGGACCCAGATGACCTAGATCGGTAATAGCGTGCCCGTACGAATAACATCGCCAGTTGTGGACCCAAATGACCTAGATCGGTAATAGCGTGCCCGGACGAGTGACATCGCCACTTGTGGACCCAAATGACCTAGATCGGTAATAGCGTGCCCGGACGAATGACATCGCCAGTTGTGGACCCAAATGACCTAGATCGGTAATAGCGTGTCCGGACGAATGACATCGCCAGTTGTGAAACCAAATGACCTAGATCGGTAATAGCGTGGTCGGACGAATGACCTCGCCACTTTTTGACCCAGATGACCTAGATTGATAATAGCGTGCCCGGACCAATGACATCGCCAGTTGTGGACCCAGATGACCTAGATCGGTAATAGCGTGCCCGGACGAAAGACATCGCCACTTCTTGACCTAGATCGGTAATAGCGTGCCCGTACGAATAGCATCGCCAGTTGTGGACCCAAATGACCTAGATCGGTAATAGCGTGCCCGTACGAGTGACATCGCCACTTCTTGACCCAGATGACCTATATCGGTAATAACTAGTTTTTCATTATATCTCTTTTAAAACATGGTTCTCATTACAGAAAAATTTAAAAACCAGTTAAACAATAGAAAATCATAATAATAGAAAAAATATGAACTCCTACACAAATCTTTCTTTATGGTTTATCACTTAGAAAATGAAAAATACTTTTTCCCTTTTTTTCCACAGAATATTGTGCAAAATGGCACCAATCCAATTTTCACACGAAGTAGGACATATTCGGTGAGTAATACTGAATATTATGAATTTTCTCACTTTCCATCTACTTTCGTCCATTTAGATGACTTTATGTCCATTTTTTGAAAGTAATTCAAATTTTAAATACAAGTATTTGATAGTTTGCTCTAATTTTTTGAAAAAATCATTTTAGATACATAAGTAGTGGTTGTATCATAGAGTCAACAATAGTTTTCATAGATTTGACCCCCTTTCTATGAATAATCATGCTATCATTTTGACACTTTTTTAAAATAAATCAAAGAAAATGAAGAATTTGTGAGAAAATAAAACTATTTCTCATTTAGTCCTCTTATGTGTACTAGTTTATAGAAAAAATGTTAAACTATTAATACAAACACTTTTTGAGTAAAGTTACAAACAAACTAATATCATGTATAAACGTTCATGGGGTTTAAACCAAATGGCCAAGATGAGGGTCATATCCATGCCATAGTTCCTGATATTGTGCCCATATTTGGCACATAGTTGTATGTTGTCATGGCAAACAATAGTTAAAGGGATGTTTCAAATTATTTATCAAATTATAATGTGGTTATGTCATTTGAAATTGAAAATATGTGAGTGAAAATTTGATCGAGAAAAAATGGTCAAGATTGGGTGACTTGAGTAATTTCACCGTCCATTTTGCAGAGGACCTGCGATTGATATAATCTCACAATATTGCTTTTCTCAGTTATTAAAATTCAAAAACAAAAGACAGATTTGAATGAAATTACTGGTAAAAAAATGGTCAGCGTGTCTCCAGCCAATGGAATCACAGCAAGGCACCTCCCACGGATCAGACCTCATCTCCCGATCTCAGCCGTACACACCATATCGCCATCTCCCGAGAAATCACAGTCAACGCACACACGCGTGATCCCCTTTTTTAGCCACGATCCCCTCGATCTCCTTTCTTCTCGCTCCCCTCCATACATACGCAGACACGAGATCGTCCTCCCTCGATCCCCTTCTGCGCTCCCCGTCCTCGCGGTTTCGATCCTGCCCGCGCTCCGGTAGCCTCCGGATGCGCCGCCGCTCCTGGCCGTCCCCTACCCCGCCATGGAGGTCCGGTCGCCCGACCTGCTAAATTCCAGAACGGCCACAGGCCACGGAGGGGTGACGCGGGCAGGAGGTGATGCCTCCCTCGCGCCGGTGGCCAGCAGATCCGGCGAACTCGATCTCGAGGCCGGCAACACCGCCTGGGATCCGTCCCGGGCGACGTGCTCATAGACCGGCCTTCACATGCGAACCCTAGCGAGCGCCGGCGACGGCGCAGCCGCCCGGCCCACCGCCGCCGCCGCCCTCGACCTGCCACGGACGGATGGTCTGCCTCGCCTGGGTGCATCCTATGCCTATCCGGGTGAGTACCTACCCATCAATTATTTATGTTAATTCATGAGATGAACTCGATTCGATACTTTGGTTAATTCTCGTAAGTATTCTCAATTCCGACATGTTTGTTAATTCACGAGATGAACTCGATTCGATGCGATGGTCGATTCTCGTACGTATTCTCAGTTCCGATCTGTTTGTATTGTACACACCTATGGCCGAGTGCCGTCAGGGGCTTGAGTCATGCCTATACATCTGATGCATGTCTGCCCAGGCTGGTGCAAACATGCAGGACTTCACATGCCCTTCGATTTTTGGTTTGTACATTTCCCTTTCCTCTACTGCATCGATGGCTAAATCACCTTGTATGGTCGGTTTAGTGTGGTTTAGATATCCTATTTCTGTGACTAACTAAATCTCTTCCTCTGATTTCGTGTTTTATTTTGTAAATAGTGTTCTGATCTATTAGATCTTCAAGAATGTTTCATAGACAAGAACCATATTATGCTTGTACTGAAACTTCCGTAGGATTTATAGTTTATATTGTTAGTCCTAGCACCAATTGAATCTCCATTGTCTCTCTCGATCTATTATTTATATTCTTTTACGTTATAATTTCTTAACAAACACATCATATTTTTCTGCAGAAAATCTTGGATCGTAGCTTTGGAATAAGAAATCTTGTATAAGGTAATAAGCTTCAATCTTATGTACTGTATTATCTCAAGTGCTTTTTTATATACTCTCTGCATGATGGAAGTGGTCAACCAAATGATGTTAACTGAATGCAAAGTTCTGTACTTATAGTTGTAGTTGCTGCGCATATTATTATGTGCTTCAAAATACTCCTTAATACACCCAGGATTTGGGATAAAACTAAAATTCATACTTTGAATATTTGCCTACATGCTTTATTGGCTTCCACTTAAAAAGTCTTCTGTAAGGTTAGGTGATCTGATTTTCTTTGTTTCCTCATATGGGAGTAATGAACCCTTTCGCTTAACCATTACAGGATTTACGATAATGCCAAAATTTTCAGTATCCTTGATTTGGAACTCTCTTGCTGTTTTGATTCGAAGTTCACTGATTCTCGAAGCATACACAGGAAGGGATGAAAGCTTTCGGTCATTAGGAAGTACCTGGAACTTTCTAGTTCATTGCCTTCAGCAAACCGTGAGTTCTATGCAAAAAGTTTCTTGTGCTTTTGACTAACTCCAAGTATGATGCCTAGCTGTTTTCTCTGTAACTGTATAGGGAAAAAGGAGCATCAATATATGCTGTACTGACACACACTTTAGTTACTCAAGTTGATAATTACCGGCAGCAATCCTAAGTAGAAGCCAATGCATGTGGTTACTTGCAGCAATAGCAAAAACTGATTAACCTCAGTTTCTTCTAAGACAACATCTCGCAATTTACATACTGATTGTCCTTTATGGTCTACATGCATCTATGAATCGGATCATTTGAATAATAACAATACAACTACTCATGCTAGGTACTTAAGAACTCATGGCCCCATTACTTTGAGATAAGAATTCAGTTGAATCAGCAGCTCATGCATCTACTAGTCTTAATCATGAAGTCTAGGACCTAAGTCAAGTCATACAGAAAATCCTAAGCTAATGCATTAATATGTATTCTCTGTGTGACCTTGTAAATAAGAGGCCAGAGCGTGTATACTTTAATTTTCTTTACTTTCAACAATACCTATTAAGGTTTACAAACACTTTCCTGTAGCTTGAAATCCTTGAACTGCTTACCATGTACTCTCTTTTATAAACTAAATACCTGTGGCTAGCACATGAACTGGGAGGTTGTTATTGTGATCATCTACTTTTACAAGTAGCAACTGTTGATATACAATTGCAACCTTGATCCTTTTTATGTGTCACACACTCACACCAACCGATTATTTTTCTGAACTTAGTTTCTTAACAGCTTGTCCTCTACATGTATTCTGGCAAGCAATGCTTTATTTGTGGATCCATTTAGCAGCGAGGTTATGTTATCTATATCTAGTCTTATTTATTTCTGAAAAACCTGCATTTTGCAGGACACCTAAGAGACTGGTTCAGAAAAACAGCAAGTTAAAGGATGAGGTATGGTCACTGAAGGTACACTTTTTTTAATGAAAGTACACTCATCTTGCTAACTGAGTTTTTCACTATTTGTGTGGAGTACGACTATGCATTGTTAATTTGTGATGTTCGATCTATCTGAAGAAACTCCTTATACTGATATTGCACTATTCTTTCCCTTGAATTAGGCATCGCAAAGTCAGCACCAATTTCCTCTAAATTATGGCCTGAAATCATGCACGCCATTATTATTGCTTATTGCTTAATCTCTATTTTTGGTTGATTTACTACTCAGTGCTCACTCTCTGTTGTTGGTCGATTCTATTGTGGCAGAGGCAACCCGGTGCGTGAAGATAAGGTTGGGTGTAGACTTTGAGCTGGAGCGGATGGGATGTGGTGCTTGGCGGCTAGACGCCAGAGTGCAAGGGATGAGCCAGATGCTGGAGCAGAGACGATGCCAGATCACGGCTGTGGCAATCAAGCAGCTGGATCATGGCGGAGACGACAGACTAGTTTAGCAGAATTCAAATTTATGTATCAAGGATAGAAATGTCCAGTCATTACATTTGCTTGTCCGCTTTACTTTGTTGCAGGATCCAAAGGGCTAGTGGACTGGACTTTAGATCGCAGATAGTTTAGTCTTGGCACTTAATTAGGATGGCTTAATTGTATTTGAGTATCGTTTGATGGATATTTGCTATGAGAATATGATTTTTATGAATCTACGTATTATACGTATGGTTTGAATTTGAATATTGCAATTGAATGCTTCTATTTTTTTTTTATGGTTATAATAGGCTATTACCACAACCCACATTTGTTGCGACTACTACTTCGCGCCACCGAAATAATATTAGTTGGAATAGAGCATCGCCACGAAAAGTTTAAACCGTGGCACTAGTTTATGGCTACTAATATTTTTGCTGTTGTGATTACTCTTGCTCGCCACCGAAATTATATTGGTTGGAATAGAGCATCGCCACGAAAAGTTTGCACGTTGCGACTACTATTTGGCGCCACCAAAATAATTTGTGTTGAAATAGAGTATTGCCACGGAAATTTTTCATTGTCGCTGTAGTTTGTCGCCACCAAAATAATTTGTGTTGAAAATTCTTGTTGCCACTATTGATTTGTTTGTCGCCAATCGTTTGTGCCACGAATATAAGGTTTGTTGGCATAGTTTGTTGCCACATAAATGGACGTGGCAAATAAACTGGCCTATTCCAACGAAAGAGCATGCGCCACGAAACACGCTCCGTTGACATAGTGGTTAATCCCACGGTTCAGTACTTGTTGCAGTAGATCTATACCCACAAATATCAACTGTTGCATTAGGTGACTACCGCCACGGAAAAACGCGTGGCAATTTCCAGCATGAATGGTTGCAAAAGGCCAATTTATTTGCCACGAATCTTATTCCGCGGAAATAGCCTAATACCACGCGGTTTTTCGCAACGGCGCCCAACGAACGCCGTTTTGATGCAACATATACCTATTGCGACGATTTGGCACTTATTTCCACAATTTTTTTCGTTGCAACATACCGTTTTTCTTGTAGTGCCTTGACCGGCGTCGGGAGGGGGGGTGTACGTGTGGACTTTTTTTCTTGGTTGTGCTAGGGTAGGACATGGGAACATGGAAAACCAGATTTTAGCACAAGTTGTCACAATATTTCCCCGGTTTACTCGGAACGGGAGTTTTCAGCTATAAGTGTAGAACCTTCCTAGGGAGTAAGTTACGTCGGTGAAGACGGTCAGGCCTCAGAGCAGGATATTGGCCCTCCCCACATACCACCACACTTGTATACATATGATATGGCACTAACTAGGTTTAGCCGGGATTTCGACGCTCCGGAGCCCCGCATCGGCGAAACCCTTACCTAGTTTTGAAAAGTCAAACTTGGACGTCTACCCCTTGACCGGCGTCTAGAGGGGGGTGTACGGGTGGAATTTTTTTCTTGGTTGTGCTAGGGTAGGACATGGGAACATGGAAACCCAGATTTTATCACAAGTTGTCACAAGATTCCCCCGGTTTACTCGGAACGGGAGTTTTCAGCTATAAGTGTAGAACCTTCCTAGGGAGTAAGTGACGTCGGTGAAGACGGTCAGGCCTCAGAGCAGGATATTGGCCCTCCCCACATACCACCACACTTATATACATATGATATGGCACCAACTAGGTTTAGCCGGGATTTCGACGCTCCGGAGCCCCGCATCGGCGAAACCCTTACCTAGTTGGGAAAAAGTCAAACTTGGACGTCTACCCCCTTGACCGACGTCGAGAGGGGGGGTGTACGTGTGGATTTTTTTTCTTGGTTGTGCTAGGGTAGGACATGGGAACATGGAAAATCAGATTTTATCACAAGTTGTCTCAAGATTTCCCCGGTTTACTCGGAACCTTCCTAGGGATACCTCAGATTTTACTATCAAGAATCTATAACCCACGCTATGAAAAGCATAGCCCAGAAGAACACAATCCAAGGTTTTTGGTCTAAGCTTGCGCTTCTTGGGAATTGATATATTGACTTTTGCCAAACAACCCCAAGTACGTAAGTAAGAGAGTCTTGTTCTTTTCCTTTCCCATTCCTGAAATGGAGAAACGGTTTCTTCTTCGTGGGAACTCAGTTTAGGACATGACAAACTGTCAATAAAGCGTCCCCCACCATGCCTTGGAGAGACCCGAAGTGTCTAACATGGCGTTAACCAAATCAGTTAGAGTTCGGTTCTTTCTTTCGGCCACCCCATTTGACTGAGGCGAGTAGGGAGGCGTCCTCTCATGGATTATACCATGTTCCGCACAAAACAAATCCAACTCATTGGGAAAATACTCTCCACCATGATCAGACCTTAGCCTTTTAATCTTTTGATCAAGTTGGTTCTTTGCTTCAGCTTTATAGATTTTGAAATAGTTTAAAGCCTCATCTTTTGTTTTCAGAAGATACACATAACAATATCTAGTGGAGTCATCAATAAGCGTCATGAAATATTTCTTTCCGCCTTTTGTCAACACACCATTCAGCTCACATATATCTGAATGTATTAGTTCAAGTGGTGCCAAGTCTCTTGCCTCCGCAGTCTTATGGGACTTGCGAGGTTGCTTAGCTTGTACGCATAATTAACACTTTGAACCTTTGACAGTAGTGAATTTCAGAATTAAATCCAAACTAGCTAGCCGCGTCATGCTACAAAGTCGTGAATGCCAAATATTAGACTCAATTTCGTGGCAAACCTGATTAATAACTTTAGTGCAAATATCCGACAAAGATAGGCGGAACAAGCCTCCGCACTCATAGCCTTTACTAACAAATTGTTCATACTTGGATATTACAACTTTATTGGACTCGAAAACCAACTTATAACCATCTCGACACAGAAGTGATCCGCTGACGAGATTCTTATTGATGGAGGGCACATGATGAACGTTCTTCAGGCGCACGGTCTTCCCCGAAGAAAATTTCAGATCGACCGTACCAACACCACGAACAGAAGCATGTGAGTTGTTCCCCATCAGCACGGGAGAAGTCCCTGTGACCTGATAAGAAGAAAACATGGAGACATCAGCACAAACATGTACATTGGCACCAGTGTCAATCAACCATTCAGGAGAATGACAAACAGAAAGGATGGTAGGAAATATACCGTACCCAGATTCCTTCATCTCAGTATCACCAATGACAACATTGACAGTCTTGCCGCTGTTCTCAGATGTGCGAAGCTCATGGCGGTTGGGACAGCGAGGTGCCCAATGATTTGGATCACCGCAAACATGGCATGATCCCTTCCTCGGCTTATAGTTGTTCTTCTTGAAGTTGGTAGACTGTGACGGCTTGTGCCTATCGTCAGACTTGCCTTTACCCCCAGATTTGTTCTTGTTAAATTTGGGCTTGTGGGGCTGCAGGTGAATTTTCTTTTATACCACATGGGCACTAGAACCAGCCTCGGCAACTCGAGCATGTGTATCCTTCGCTCTCGCCTTCTCTTCTACAACAAGCGACCCAATGAGATCTGAAACGGAAAATTATTGTCTCTTATGTTTCAGATAAGTAGCAAAGTTGCTCCACGAAGGTGGAAGCTTGGCGATCATGCCACCGGCAACAAACTTGTCCGGTAAGTTACACTTAAAGTGCTCAAGTTCCTTATCAAGCGACTGTATCTCATGAGCCTATTGTACAACAGAGCGCTCATCAGTCATCTTGTAGTCATAGAATTGCTCCATGACGTACAACTCGCTGCCAGCGTCCGATGCCCCAAACTTGGCGTCGAGCGCATATCACATGTCCTTGCCGGTATCAAACGACATGTACGAATCCATAATGGAATCGTCAAGAATACTGAGGAGGGCACTCTTGAAAAGAGTGTCGAGCCTCTCATATTTCTCCTGTTGTTCAGGATTAAGCTCGCCCTCAGGCTTGTCTTTGGTGGCAGCATAGCAGTTACTGTTTTGAAACCAGTAAACTGCTCTCATGCGCCACCGTTTGTAAAGCACCCCTTCGAAGGGAAACGGCTTCATTGACGCGAGAAAGCCAGGCGATACAAATTGCCTATAATCAGGTTTTTGGATTGTTGAATAATTAGGCAATTTAGCATATGATTTAATCCACGAAAACTATAAACAAATCATGACTAGAATAATGAGAATTAAACTAATCACGCGATCTACTAAAATAGTACATAACATATCGAATCTAGAGCACAAACTACAAGCAGGAACTCTAGCAGTATATCAAATAGGAAGATGAAGAAATAATACAGTGCGGCAGCAGCAGAGGCGTTGGCGTTCGTGGCGGCAGCAACAGAGGCGTTGGCGTCCACGTTGTCACCCATGTCGTCGATGGAGAGGCTACCGATGTCGGAGAAGAAGTCGTCGTTGGGGAAGAACTCGATGCCAGTAGTCGCGTGAGTGCGCTCCCCAAAAATCTGATCGCCCCTCTCTCGTACAGGATCACAAGAGGCGGGGTTCCGGAAGCCTACTGTCCCTTCAACCGGTGTACGCCGGAAGACGGGATGGAGAAGACTTGGAAGATGGCGGCGCAAGGTTATGGAACGGCGGTGGTGAGAGACCATGTGTTGCACGTAGTAGCGGCTAGGGTTCGCCTAGCCAGCATATATCGTGCAGGTCGGGTAAGACGTGGGCGCAGCCGCACGATAGAGTCGGTAAAAGCTCCACGATCCAAAGGAATCGGAAACGGCTGAGTAATTTACGCGTCCGTTAATTATTGATTAATGACTCATTAAATTTTCCCGAATATAAAAAATATAACTCGGCTCGGCGAGATTCTCGCAACCCGCGGCGCGGCGCGGCGCGGCGAGGAGGAGGAGCGCGCGTGTGGAGCACCTCCTTTCTATTCACAACCAACACCTCATACTAGTAGTGAAACAACTCACTATATAAAGCGGTGCAGCTCACTCCCAACTAGCAGTGTGGGACTAAATTTTAGTCACGTACACACACAGCCATTTAAATAGATGGGCCAAATGGGAATTTCAAATTTACTAGTTGGGCTTTTTAGGTTGTGGCCCAAGTACAGTCCAACACCAAATTTCAGCACTTCGCCCTTTCTGAATCTCAGCACCTGCACTGCATGCGCACCGGACTCGACCGGGAAAACCTGTCCTATGGCCACATGGACGGGCATTCTGCGAGGCTTAGTGCACCGCCTGTGTCGCGCTGGCAGGCATGCGGGCTGCTCTGGTTGACAGAACACCCGCGGGGCGCCCGCCCGCCCGGCAGGTGCTTGACGAAATGCCCCCAGCGATTTCGCCATACGCATGCCAAGCGGCAGTGATGTACGAACCTACATACACGCTCCAAATTCCAATTCCAGGTATGTCCCTCGGTTATTGGTTTCCACAGCTCCGTGCCTCGTGTCTGTACAATGTCCATCTTGACGTTGCTTGAATTGAAGAATGTACATTTTTGGTCTGATGGCTTGTACTGGCTGGGCATAATCTTTACAAACTTTTGAGTTGGTACGGAAACACCAAGAAACTGAAATCGTTGGTAGTAATTCCATTAGTAGTGTTACTCCTCCTAACTCGACAAGCATGCACTTGCCCGTCTTGCCGCGTGACCAAGCCCCGGCCGTAGTCCACATGTATCTGCTTGATGATTGGCAGGACAACCGCGAGCCATCTGGGATGGGTTCGTGGATTGGTTGTCACGTACCACGAAATCTCCTCCGAAACCGTAGAGGAAGGGCTTGCTCTTTGCTCGATGGATATGGAAGTAGAAGAGCGCAACAGTCTTCAGCGGTGAGTACCTTGACATCTCACAACTTCTGGACACCATAAGGAAGAGCCAAGATGTGGTTGTCGCTTGCACGCCTGGTGGTTCTAGACCTGTTTGATATGTCACACTCGCGGGCAAGACTCCTAGAAGCATAAGGTAGTACCCCCACACAGGGGTGGAGCTAGCATGTAAGCACTGGGGTCAAATGACACCAATGGATTTTGCCAATCTCCTTTGAAATTAACAAATACTCTCTCAAATTTGCATTTATATCACTACACTTAAAAGACTGACCCCGATGGCATTTTATCCTGGCTTCGCCCCTGCCCCCACAAGTCCTTTTTTTTCACGATTGTCCTCTTCATCTTGAAGTTCCTCTTCATCTTCAAGTTCCTTCTCTGGTTTTCCTTTGAGGTGTCCAGCAGATTCAGTATCTGTGTTCTGCAGTGGTGGAGGACGGAAAAAAATGAGGTTATCGGCTTAATTCCTGATGCCAGTATATCCCTCGGTTATCAGTTTCCAGGTATGTCCCTCGGTTGTCGGTTTCCACGGCTCCTTGTCTTGTATCGATACATTGTCCATCTTGACGTTGCTTGAATTGATAGTAAATGATTTACTCAGTGGAACCTTCTTCTTTCTCACAGATATACTCAGCAGAAACATGAAAACGGGATAACTCATTGTAAAGATTTGATAGAATCGTTCTATACGTGACACCAAGCAAAACCGAGAAATGATAACATATATAGTGAAACTAACTCACTCATTTTAATTCCTGATGCCAATGAATTTATGCTGAGTGTTTTTCAGGACTTGCACTAAAAAACAACTAACAATTCATGACAAGTTGCAGTTTCCCAAACAAACAAGCAAAAAAAGGGCTGCTGATAGTATCACAGTACCGTAAGACTTATTACAAATAATTCAACGGATTTGCTGGAGCTCAGGCGCCTGAGATTTAGCTTAAGTCTCAGTCGCGTGTTTCACCGTTGGATGAAGTGTCGCGATTCGTGCGTGCGTCTGTGCATCCTAGCGTGTGCGTGCGCGTTCCCGTAACAGGTTGTATTCTGTTTCGGGCTATGTTGGGCTGTTTTTTTTTGTGGTGGTGTTTTTTTTTCGCGTCTGCACGCTTGACGGGATGTGTTATTTGGCCTGCTTCCGTGGTGTGTGTTTTTTTACTCGTGTTAGGAGGCTGTCTCCCGTTGGGCTGCGTTGACCTGTTTTTTTTTTTTGTGGTGGTGTGTGTTATGGGCCTTTTTGTGTACGGAGGGGGCTTTTTTGTTTGTAGTTGTCGTCATCGTTATTTTCACGTATTTAGAAGTTTAGAACTGAACAAATGGGAAGGCAGGGGATAAGAGAGAGTGAAGCTGAAGTTCAGGGGTTGGGAATTTAACTGATCGGTTTTTTATTTTCTCTAGTTACATCATAGTTGCAACTATGATTTTTATTGATCGATATTTTTATTCAACAGTTGCATCCTAGTTGTAACTGAGAATTTTATTCATCTTGTTTTATTCGCCCGTTGCATGCTAGGTGCAACTGGGAATTTTATTTGTTTTTTATTCACCACTTGCATCTTAGTTACATCTGGAATTTAACGGATCAATTTTTATTTCTAACCAGTTGCATGCTAGTTTCAACTGGGATTTTTATTGATTTGCTTTTTATTCACCAGTTGCATTCTAATTGCAACTGGGAATTTAATTGATTTTTTATTCAACAGTTGCATCGTAGTTGCAACTAGGAATTTAATTGATGTTTTTATTTTTCACCAGTTGCATGCTAGTTGCAACTTGGAATTTAACTGATCAGTTTTTATTTCACCAGTTGTATGCTATTGGCAACCGGGATTTTTATTGATTGCTTTTTTATTCACCAGTTGCATCCATGTTGCAACTGGGAACTTTATTGATCCTTTTTTATTCACCAGTTGCATCCTAGTTGCAACTAGGAATTTTGTTTATTTTTTATTCACCAGTTGCAACTGGGAATTTAACTGATTGTTTTTTTCATCAGTTGCATGCTAGTTTGATTTGTTTTTTCATTCACCAGTTGCATTTGTAGTTCCAACCGGGAATTTAGTTGATTTGTTTTTTATTCACCTATTTGCATCTTAGTTCCAGCTGGGAATTTGACTAATCAGTTTTTATTTCACCAGTTGCATGCTAGTTGTAACTGGGATTGTTATTGATTGATTTTTTATTCACAAGTTGCGTCCATATTGCAACCGGGAATTTTGATCTACTTTTTTATTCACCAGTTTGCATCTTAGTTGCAACTAGGGAAATTTTTATTTGATCGGCGTTTATTTCACCAGTTGCATCCTAGGTGCAACTGAGATTTATTTGATTGGTTTTTATTTTCTCAAGTTGCATCATAGTTGCAACTACAATTTTTATCGATTAATATTTTTATTCAACAGTTGCATCCTAATTGCAACTGAGAGTTTTATTGATCTTTTTTTATTCACCAGTTTGCATGCTAGGTGCAACTGGGATTTTTTTATTCACCAGTTGCATCCTAGTTGCAACTGAGAATTTAACTGATCTGTTTTTTTATTTTTAATCGCATGCAACTGGGATTTTTATTGATTTGCTTTTGTTCACCCGTTGCATTTTTTTTTAAGTGAACCAGTTGCATTCTAGTTGCAACTCGGAATTTAAATGATTTTTATTCAACAGTTGCATCCTAGTTGTAACTGGGAATTTAATTGATGTTTTTATTTTTCACCAGTTGCATGCTGTTGCAACTGGAATTTTATTGATCGATTTTTTATTCACCAATTCTATCCATGTTGCAATTGGGAATTTTAATGATTTTTTATTCACCAGTTGCATCCTAATTGTAACTGGGATTTTTTTCTTTTTTATTCACCAGTTGCATTCTAGGTGCAACTAGGATATGAGAATTTAATTGATTTTTTATTCACCATTTTGCATCCTAGTTGCAACTGGGAATTTACCTAATCGATTTTTATTTCACCAGTTGCATGCTAGTTGCAGCTAGGATTTTTATTGATTGATTTTTATTCACCAGTTGCATCCATGTTGCAACCGGGAATTTTACTGATATATGTTGCAACTGGGGAAATTTTTATTCCCGCAGGCGTTCTGTGTTTGTCCGCGTGGGTTTTCTTGAGAAGAAAGTTGATGTTGGGCGGGTGGGGAGGGTTTTCTTTTCTTTTTTGTTGAGACGCAAACAATCTATTAACTTGACACGACATAATCACTGGACATGGCCCTGGTTACAGGATTCGGAAAATTTTCCGTCCACACACGACGGAATCCCGATGGCTCGGCCGCACCCAGCGCCGCCAGCTCGTGAGCTGGCTTATTACAATTACGATGCATGTAAACAATCATGTAGTCAATAAACGAGACATGTACGAGATATTTCGCTTCTCTAAACAGAGCTCCGAACGTGACCTGCTCTTTCTACGTAGCAGCTTTTTTTTTAGCATAAACACTGGACTTTATTATTAGATAGCAGCTTTGAGCAGAAACTTTGGTCTCTTTTTTTTTTTACTTAACTGTGGCTAGACTAGACTGAACTATACTATTCTGGGCCTTTTTTTAGTTTGCGTTCGATATGCATGTACAGTAGCAGAACAAAGACACACCATTACAGCCCAGCAACAAGCCCAAGTGTTGCGGAAGGTAACAAAGCAAAACTGGACTATGTAGATTAGGCACACATGGAATGGCGTGAGGCGACGGAGACTTAAGTAAATCTCAGTCGCCTGTGTCCTAGGCACGCCCATAATTCAAAGCATGCATACTCACAATTAATAATAATGTAAATCAAAGAAGGAGGTAGTCTGCCGTTCCTTGTTAGGTACGGAGTTCTGTAACGTGCTCCAGCTTGCTGTGCATTTTGTTCGCAATCCAGTTAGCCTTGAAGTCCTTGTGCATACTGAGCATCCAGAGCTTGGTCAAGGATTTAAGAGATTCAATGCCGCCAGGGGCAACACTCAGCCCCCAGAGTGAGACGATGTAGATCCCATTAATGTGCGGAAGGGCACCCTCTTCAATCAACAGTTGCTGGACACTAGGCATACGCCTCAAGACGAGCGTCTTGAGCTTTGGAAAGCACCCTTTAGAAAGAACCAATGTGCTTGCACTGCTCACCCTGTTGAGGCCGAGATAAGCAAGATCTGGCACAAGAGATGCCAGCAGCTGCAGCGGGTCTTCCTCCCCAAGATTACACCAACTTAGAGCCAGATACCTCAGATAATTCCCATGGCTCATAAATAATGGACAATTGAGTGTCCCATGGGCCCAGCCGCCTCGAACAATTAGCTTGTGGAGCTTCTTGGAAGTCGGCTTGAGGTATTGGAAATTAAGTACCTCCTTCTCATCACATGCACAGATGAGTAAGCTAGAGAGTAGGGGCATACTTGATAGCGAATCGAAAAGTTCTTCACAATTGGATGCATTGATGTTGTCAATCCAAACAGTATCCAGCTTATTCATCCTCTTCAACTCCTTCGCTAGGTCCTTGCTGGCATCGACGGTCTCCAGAGTCTGCAATTCTAGCATGTTGGAGATCATCTTAGGCGCTTCCAATCCGATGAAGTAGCGAAACTCCGTCTGCTTCTCATTAGCAGACCTGTCAGCTAAGAGGTGACGTAGCTTCACAAGCTTGACAATTCCTGGTGGGAGCTTCAGTATTCTTGTCTGCTTGACGTCTAGTGTCTCAAGGTTGGAGAGCTTCTCGATAGTGTCAGGCAAGGACTCAACATTGGTGCGCCTTAGGCCAATGTAGCGGAGATTGAACAGATTCCCGATGGATGCTGGCAGCTGGTTGATTGCAGAATCTTGGAGCTCGAGAACACTGAGGTAGCTGGATCCCGTCAGAACTGAGGAGATCATGTTGGTGGAGGAGGAAGCTGCGGCGAGCGAGATGACGGTTCGGAGCCGTGGGAATTCCACTCCCGCAGCAGTTGTGTCACCGTCTGTCCACCCAAATGTTGACAACCGGCGAACCTCTCTATCGATGTGCATCATTTTTCCCTGGTCGCTCGCGCAACCAAACCTCTCCTCTTTCGCTACAGCAAGCGCCAGTTCCCGGACGATGTCATGCATCTTGCAGGTTCTGACCCTGTAGAGCTCATCCCTCTCTGCGACCTCCAGCATATTGCGGCTGATGAGCTCCATGAGATTCTTCTCGGCGACTTCCTCCGGCGTGCTATTATTTTTCTGCGTTGCGAACCCTTCAGCAACCCACAGCCGCACAAGACTCTCCCGGGGAATTGGATAGTCATCAGGAAACATACTGCAGTACAGGAGACAGTTCCTAAGATCTGCTGTCAGGTCATGGTAGCTCAGGTTAAGTATATCCCTCACATGCTTGTAGTTGTCCCGCAGCTCACTCCGGAGATGATTGCATATCTGTTTCCAGGCGTACTCTGTCGGTTGCTTTGTTGACAGTAGGCTGCCGGAAGATACAATAGCTAATGGCAGGCCACAGCACCTCTCGACCACAGCAGCGGCAATCGTCAGAAGCTCGTGAGGGCATTTGTGGTCCAGGCTGTAGGGGAAAGCCCTGGAGCAAAACAGCTTGAATGACTCGGTGCTACCCAATGGCTGGAGTACGAGGCGACGTCTCTCCGGAGCGAGAGCCGCAACGTCCTCCTTCCGTGTTGTGATAATGACACGGCTGCCTTGGACACCCCGGAATGCACTGTACATCTGAGTGTATGCTTCTTTGTTCCATACATCATCAAGCACGAACAGGCATCTTCTATCTTGCAGTATCTTCTTTATTGCCTCCGTTACCTCGTAGACATTAGCTCTCTGTCCCGTGTTAGCATGCGGCGGCGGCAGCGGCAGCGACGACGACGACAATTTTTTTTCAATGTGAGACCGTATCATTGTCAGCAATCTCCCCAGCAGATCAACCACATCATATCCCTGAGACACCACAATCCAAGCATGAGCATCAGGGAAATTGGCCTTCTCCCGATCATACACGTTCTTCACAAGGGTTGTTTTCCCCAAGCCTCCCATACCAGAAACTGTTATCACCGTGCTCTCTTTCTCACTGGTGGTCAGCCATTCAGTCAACTTGCTCCTGTTCTTCTCAATTCCCACAAGATCTTCATCACTAACACGTTCTGGAAAGCAGCGAGACCAGCTCCGACCATTGTCTGCATGCTCAATATTAATCGGCTCCATTAGGTTACGCCAGAAATTTTGCCGTTCCTTGATGGCCCTTATCTCTTCCTCTATCTCTACTACATCACCAGCAATCTTACTGAAAACCTTTACATAGGAAGAACCTCTCAAGATGTACCGGTTTAAGAAGCCTTCTTCCTTGAGCTTGAGGGCCTCATACGAGTACTTGTCAATTACATCCTCCACACGGTAGGCCAGCTTTCTCACATTTGAAATCCAACCCTTGATCACATTGTTTCTCAGTACTGTCGCACTCATATCTTGAATTACATCATTCATCATTCTCAAATCTTCCTCGATTCTTTTCATCTTTGCCGGCAGTAGCATTAGACTATCAACCTTTTTCGACAATTTCTTCACCACAGACGAGATTGATTCATTTAAAATCACTGCCCCAATCTTTGCCACCGTGGGCAGTATAGCTTCTGCCATTCACTTCTGAAAACAAACAACACTGAACAAGTTATATATTGCATAAAAAATTCAGAACTATCTTCTTGCATAATATAAGATATATTATGGTTATAAAGGATGCTAAAAATATTGTCGCTTAATATTTAACTTTCTAGACTATCTTAAGTAAGATTACAGATACCTAGATCATCTACCAAAATACAACGACTACTTGACCATTCCTTCCCATGCGTTTGAAATGTTATCTATCCATTCTTAAGTGCATACATGCAGTTTTATAGGTGCTGTATTGTTATATGTTCTTGTGAAGATGGGTTAAAGCAACGTTCTCCTCCGGCAAGCCTAGGGATGGGTGGACAATTGTAGGGAATCTCTCGCGAACAAGGCCAAGAAAAGGATCACGAGGATATCTCAACATCCTCGATGCTCCTCCGATAGGGTGGGTTGGTTCCTGACATGAACATGAGTTACAAATCGTGACCATTGACATCGGTGAGAGCATGTGAACCTTCCATTAAGGATTCGCCGATCATTTTCTTGGTGATGGTTGTATATCAATTTTACTTCGTCCATCCCACTTCGCCTGCCGCTACTCCCTTCCGTCTCCGCCGCCGCCACTCTCCACAGACGCCACCGTCTCCGCCAGCGACGCCGTCGCCTCCTTGGTGATCCTCTCCTTTTGTCATGGTTAATTAGTCGATTTAATTTCATTTAGGTCGATTTAGTTGATTTAGTTTCATCTAGGTCAATTTAGATTTATTATTTTCGCGGCGGCTATATCTTGTTTGATTTAGTTTACTTTGAATTGGTTGATAGATAGCGCCCATCCTCCATGGTTGCGAATTCCATCAGGGGCTCTACCTTCGATGAATCAGACGCGGTAGATTATCTTTTAGGTTGTAAACTTCATTTTGTGTTTATCAAAATTATGTCAAATTAATTTGACATAGACATTATTATTTAGGACTCCCTATGTGATCTATTTACACCGGATGTGAAAAGCCATTTGCAATATTTGTGTCGAGAAGTTGGGCTTAGTTGAAGAGGAAAATCGGAAATTGAAAAAAATGATGAAGAAAATAGAAGAAGCACAAGATGTAATTAGAGTTGTATATCGCAGATATCATCCATGATAAGAAGAAAAAGATGGATGCAACTTGGTTAAAGAAGAGAAAGATTACAGATATGCCATTAATAAGGAAGCTTGGTTCCATTGCGCTGTTTGATCGATTGTTATCTTATTCGCGATAATGATCATAATGGTTGTTTTATTTAGATGCACTAGATAATTGTATGGTTGTGCGATTAACTATGTATGAAGCAAGGGTTGTTTTATTTAGATACACTAGATAATTGTATGGTAGTTGTACGATGGACTATGTATTAGACAGTGATTGATTTATGTACATTCACTAGGCAATTGTTTGGTAGTTGTATGATGTATAATAATCTTTGAGACTTTTATTTGGATTAATTTGTTGTTTCAGAGTGGATGCTCAGATTCTCCTAGCGCTCATGAATATATGTCTTTTTACTTTATCGGTGTTTACACATGCAATTTTTTTAAGGAATAGGATATGGCGTGCGAAGTATGCAACTCCAACTGCGCAGATGGATGGTACTTAACAATAAATTCTTTTTCATACACTTGTAACATGTTTTAATTTTTGTTTTTGTTCCAATCACTTGCGGTCAACGTGTTAACCGACAAAATCGTGACTTTTCACGTTCATGGAGTGAGGAAAGAAAGAAACAAGACCTGCTTGCACGGGGAAGGATGGGCGCAACTCATCGCCGAGATGAATTTCAGCGGAGGTTATATTCTTGCTTTCTCTATGGCTAGACCACAGCCTACGATCAATGTTGCTTATATGAACTATGGCAACAACAATGGTTCCGACGAGGATGTCAGTAGTGACGAGGACAAGCGAGGAGTACGACCCACTGCAGTCTGCTGTGGTCATGTCCCAAAGAGCCAATTTGCAGAAGCATGAGAAGGAGGATCTCCTTCAGATTCAACCCTCGAGAGAAAGCTACATCGGGGTGTCTTTCGTATATCGCTTGACGAATACAAATGTGTCCAACAGATATGTGATGGTAGGTTTCTAAAAATCACTTTATCTTCTCATCTTTGTTTTTATCATGCATGTGTGGCGGGTATGTGACTTAGTTCTAATATTTTGTCATGTGATGGTATGTTATCGCAACAACTACCTAACACGGTAGTGGAAAGCGTCGGCCTCCCGATTAGCAGCAAACTTGGGCTACGTGTTGGAGCTGCAGGAAGGGTCACCACCGTTCCGTACAACACGGATTCTGATGGCCACGTCATCCTCGGCTCACAAGCGTGGAGTTCCATTGGAGCAAAGATTTAGAGGTTGGGTAAGCTAGGCTCGTCACCATGAACAACACTCAAAGGTGTAACTTGGGCATGATGATGGTGATCAACTACATCATCTAGCTACTTGGAGTATAAAAATAGGTTTTAAAAAGATACTTGGCTAATGGATAAGGCTCCTTGTCAAACTTCCTCAAATAAGTAAGTAAACATTTCGATAAAGTTGTTAATTAAATTACGTTTCAGATATGGCCTCATGAGGAGACTGTAGAGATGTAGAACACTTATCAGATAAGTGCAGTCATGGTGTTTTTTCGTAAGAACCTTAAAAATTTAGGTGGATCTGGACAAAAAAAATGAATTTTCAGTTAAATCCAGTTACACTTATTTGATAACACAACCAATATTATTCCCCTATACAAACAATCTGGAGGATGAGGATTCCTTTAAAGGTCATTTTGTTAATTTAATAAATGTCAAGCATAGAATTATACTAAAGATAATTATCACCATGTGAAAAGGTTTGTAAGGGATCAAAAGTGGGATGCCATGGTGATAAAAGGTAGCATTGATCACTTGGTTTTTTGTCCTTTGGCACAAATATATGGAGTGTGATGGGGAGTGCTCTTGGGAAAGGTTTCGCCCTTAATCCATATATGATTTACGGTCAAACTGGCTTTCTAGAAACTCTTGCAAAGATAGAGTTGTTGTTTTGGCATGAATAGCTGATTTACTTTGGACGGTGTTAAGAACAAGAAATATAACTTCTTTTCAAAGTACTATGCAAGGATCCTACTAATGTGCTATATTTATCTATTGAATCATGGATTCCTGGTTGATTTTGTAGAAATCCATGGTCAAAAATCTTGGATTCCAGCTAACCTGATTGGATTCTACCCAAGTCATTGAAAGATCCTAATAGGGAAGAAACTACATCGAGGAGAAAAAGAACGGCAGAAATATAAAATTTTAGATTGCAGTAAGTTGACTAATTTACTAGACAAATACCCAGTACAACTAAACTTGCTAAGTATTTCAACCAAAAGTTAATGGCGTACCTACAGGTAACTTAACTCTGCAACCCTGTTTGTGTCTCGCCAAGTACGAACTAGAACACCTATTCACACTTTTGTCCAGTTACCCTGCATTAAAAATATATCCAGAAGGATTCTTCAAGATTAGTCTAGATTAAAAAAAACTTCAATATGTAACCAAACTACAAAATGATGAAGAAGTTATAAAAATTTATAAAGCATTTGTTGGTACCTAATAACAGGATATAACTATAATCGACCAATGGTGTGTGACTAGAAAATACTCCCTTCGTTTCACAATATAAGATGTTGTACGTGTTATCTAGATTCGAAAAAAAAGAATGGATATATACAGTAAAACCTGTCTAAATACATGTATATACATGTGAATATGAAAAAATCTAAAACATATTACATTGTGGAACGGAGGGCGTACAACTTTGTGTAACCACAACGGAAAACCCAAAGGGGAAGAGTTAAGTTTCCTCATCTCGTGATGCTCGTTGCCTCCAATCACCCAGCTATTTGAAGAAGGGATCCATGGCGGCGACGAGCTGGCCAGGGATCCATGGCAGCGGCGAGCTGGCCTGGGATCCATGGCAGAGGATAGGTCGAATCTGCCGGATTTGGCGATGGGCATGGCAATCTGCCGCAAGGCAGCTGCAGTTGTGGATGGAGAGGGCGGTACGAAAAGAAAAAACAGTAAAAGCAAGAGGACGGCAGGTCAGCGCCGGAAGGGTAAGACGGCGCGGAGATCTATTTTTTCCTTTGGATCTGTTTGGGATGGGAACTGAGAAGGAGAAATTGCGAGTTCCAGTGATTTAACGATTTTATAAAATTCAAAAAATGTATTTAGAAGTTTACAAAATACTATTAGCGCGTAAAATTACAGTTAGAAATGTTTTGTATTATGAGCTACACAAAAAAAAAAGTTAGAGACTTAAACTATACATCTTTTTACTATACTTAGATCTGTAAATTTGTCATTTTTATATAGCTCAAACTGCAGCATATTTGTATTGACATTTTAAACTTTTAAATATAATTTTTTGATTTTTTGAAACTAGTGAGATCACTGGATCTCTGGAGTACTAAATCTTCACTCGAGAAGAGATAGCTGGGGAGAACGAACATATAGTTGACCGAGCGCTGCTATGCATCCGACGTTTGTCGGACCGATTGTTGTGTTTGACGGATGGCATCAGATCATCAGCGCGGTCCGTCGGATGCAAAGCAAATTTCGTATTTGACCCTCTATATTTGGTTCATCTCCGAAAATATATCTAGGCAGCAAATACTCCGCAGAAAAACAAAGCAAGACAATCTAGGCAGTACTCTAACTACATCTGTATCTAGGGAAAATAATGGAGGAGCAGGAAGAAGAAACGCAAACCTGTTAGAGACGACGGAGCTCATGCGCGCTTGTGAGAGAGGAGGGAGGACCCGTTGCCCAGCACTGGATCACCTTCTTCTTTGTTTTAGCTTGGGTGAGCTCACCAACCATCGCCCATGTGTGACCTCTCAACTTGCCAATGGACGACTAAGAGCTGTTTAGTGTGCAAGTGACACCTTAATTTTAGGTACTATACTATGCAAGTAGCACTTTTCAGTTACTATTATGACCGCATCCGCATCTTCATCATCTATCTCTTCCCGGCCTAGATGCATGTGCCACAGATTGTTAGATCAAGAAGAAAGACTTTCTGTACCCATCAAGTCTTTGCGTCTGAGTCTATATATATTACCTTCGCCGGCAGGGAAGACCTTCGGTAGCCAACAAACTATTGGGTTGTGTCTATATTATACTATTTTCGGTCCATAATAAGTGTCATGGTTTTAAACATACCTAGTTAAAACTGCGATACTTATTTTAGATCGGAGTGTCCATCCTTCCGTAAATATGGCACACAAATGGTTGTCTCTTATAATACACCACTACCTAGGATACCACGTTAAAATATAATGCATTAGGAAAGACCTTAGTATTAAACATGCATTGGTGAAATCTTCTTTCTGTACCGAATAAAGATGGAGGTTTTGTTTGAATCCAACAACAACTGGTTGCAAGTAAACAAACTAATACGTAAAATGACAAGTTGTCGAGTGAACCTTTTTAAAACGACAAGTGGTATGGAAAATAATTGCAAACGGTTGACAATTTGAACCCACCACCATTATCAAGGAAGCATCCATCGATCATCACATTAGTTTTTGGCCAATGACTAATAATTGCATTGGCTGCTAGTGGGTGTGTGGTTGTACTCCTGGTTCACCGGTATCAAACCAAATGTTTGACATCTTGTATTACTAATTATAATTAACATTTAACAACAACATAATATCCTTCCCTAATATTGGAGGGGAGTCCAACGTGCCTACGACCTCAGGGAGTAGCGTGTCATTTGTATTGACCATTAAACCGAGTTTGTCAACTCCTGAATCATGTGAGGAAAATGGATAAGACTCCTCAACATTTAACCACAACATAATATCCTTCCTAATATTGGAGGGGAGACCAATGTGCCTCCGACCACAGGGAGTAGCGTGTCATTTGTATTGACCATTAAACCGAGCTTGTCAACTCCTGAATCATGTGAGGAAAATGGATAAGACTCCTCAACATTTAACCAGAACATAACATCCTTCCCTAATATTGGAGGGGACTCCCCTGACTGACATGCCTCCGACCAGAGGGAGCAGCATGTCATTTGTTTTGACCATTAAACCGAGTTTGTCAACTCCTGAATCATGTGAGCACAATGGATATGACTCCTCAACATTTAACCACACCATAATATCCTTCCCTAATATTGGAGGGGAGTCCAACGTGCCTCCGACCTCAGGGAGTAGCGTGTCATTTGTATTGACCATTAAACCGAGTTTGTCAACTCCTCAATCATGTGAGGAAAATGGATAAGACTCCTCAACATTTAACAACAACATAACATCCTTCCCTAATATTGGAGGGGAGTCCCCTGACTAACGTGCCTACGACCTGAGGGAGTAGCGTGTCATTTGTATTGACCATTAAACCGAGTTTGTCAACTCCTGAATCATGTGATCACAATGGATATGACTCCTCAACATTTAACCACAACGTAATATCCTTCCCTAATATTGGAGGGGAGTCCAACGTGCCTCCGACCTCAGGGAGTAGCGTGTCATTTGTATTGACCATTAAACCGAGTTTGTCAACTCCTGAATCATGTGAGGACAATGGATAAGACTCCTCAACAATTAACCACAACATAATATCCTTCCCTAATATTGGAGGGGAGTCCCCTTACTGAAGTGCCTCCGACCTGAGGGAGTAGCGTGTCATTTGTATTGACCATTAAACCGAGTTTGTCAACTCCTGAATCATGTGAGGACAATGGATAAGACTCCTCAACATTTAACCACAACATATTATCCTTCCCTTCTATTGGAGGGGAGTCCCCTGACTGATGTGCCTCCGACCTGAGGGAGTAGCATGTCATTTGTATTGACCATTAAACCGAGTTTGTCAACTCCTGAATCATGTGAGAACAATTGATATAACTCCTCAACATTTAACCACAACATAATATCCTTCCCTAATATTGGAGGGGAGTCCAACGTGCCTCCGACCTCATGGAGTAGCGTGTCATTTATATTGACCATTAAACCGAGCTTGGCAACTCCTGAATCATGTGAGGACAATGGATAAGACTCCTCAACATTTAACCAAGACATAATATCCTTCCCTAATATTGAGGGGAGTCCCCTGACTGACGTGCCACCGACCTGAGGGAGTAGCGTGTCATTTGTATTGACCATTAAACCGAGTTTGTCAACTCTTGAATCATGTGAGAACAATGGATATGACTCTTCAACATTTAACCACAACATAATATCCTTCCTAATATTGGAGGGGAGACCAATGTGCCTACGACCTCTGGGAGTAGCGTGTCATTTGTATTGACCATTAAACCGAGCTTGTCAACTCCTGAATCATGTGAGAACAATGGATATGGCTCCTCAACATTTAACCACAACATAATATCCTTCCCTAATATTGGAGGGGAGTCCAACGTGCCTCCGACCTCATGGAGTAGCGTGTCATTTGTATTGACCATTAAACCGAGCTAATCAACTCCTAAATCATGTGAGGACAATGGATAAGACTGCGCAACATTTAACCAAGACATAATATCCTTCCCTAATATTGGAGGGGAGTCCCCTGACTGACGTGCCTCCGACCTGAGGGAGTAGCGTGTCATTTGTATTGACCATTAAACCGAGTTTGTCAACTCCTGAATCATGTGAGAACAATGGATATGACTCTTCAACATTTAACCACAACATAATATCCTTCCTAATATTGGAGGGGAGACCAATGTGCCTACGACCTCTGGGAGTAGCGTGTCATTTGTATTGACCATTAAACCGAGCTTGTCAACTCCTGAATCATGTGAGGAAAATGGATAAGACTCCTCAACATTTGACCACAACATAATATCCTTCCCTAATATTGGAGAGGAGTCCCCTGACTGACGTGCCTCCGACCTGAGGGAGTAGCGTGTCATTTGTATTGACCATTAAACCGAGTTTGTGAACTCCTGAATCATGTGAGCACAATGGATATGACTCCTCAACATTTAACCACAACATAAAATCCTTCGCTAATATTGGAGGGGAGTCCAACGTGCCTCCGACCTCAGGGAGTAGCATGTCATTTGTATTGACCATTAAACCGAGTTTGTGAACTCCTGAATCATGTGAGGAGAATGGATAAGACTCCTCAACATTTAACCACAACATAATATCCTTCCCTAATATTGGCGGGGAGTCTCCTGACTGACGTGCCTCCGACCTGAGGGAGTAGCGTGTCATTTGTATTGACCATTAAACCGAGTTTGTCAACTCCTGAATCATGTGAGCACAATGGATATGACTCCTCAACATTTAACCACAACATAATATCCTTCCCTAATATTGGAGGGGAGTCCAACATGCCTCCGACCTCAGGGAGTAGCGTGTGATTTGTATTGACCATTAAACCTAGTTTGTCGACTCCTGAATCATTGAGCACCGCTTAAGGAGATTGACAAGCGTGACCAAAAATCAATTTGGTTTCATGCCTGGGAGGTCTACCAGGGAAGCCATCTTCTTGGTACGACGACTTATGGAGAGATACAGGGAGCAAAAGAAGGACCTTCATATGGTGTTTATTGACTTGGAGAAGGCGTATGATAAGCTACCACGAAATGTTATGTGGTGGGCCTTGGAGAAACACAAAGTCCCAACAAAATACATTACCCTTATTAAGGATATGTATGATAATGTTGTGACAAGTGTTTGAACAAGTGATGGCGACACCGATGCCTTTCCAATTAAAATAGGACTGCACCAGGGGTCAGCTTTGAGCCCTTAGCTTTTTTACTTTGGTGATGGATGAGGTCAGAGGGGATATACAAGGAGATATCCCATGGTGTATGCTCTTTGCGGATGATGTGGTGCTATTCGACGATAGTCGGGCGGGGGTTAATAGGAAGTTAGAGCTGTGGAGGCGGACTCTAGAGTCGAAAGGTTTTAGGCTTAGTAGAACTAAAACTGAGTACATGAGGTGCAGTTTTAGTACTACTAGGCACGAGGAGGGAGATGTTAGCCTTGATGGATAGGTGGTACCTGCAAAAGACACCTTCCGATATTTGGGGTCTATGCTCCAGAAGGATGGTGATATCGATGAAGATGTGAGTCATCGAATCAAAACTGGTTGGATGAAGTGCCTCCAAGCTTTTGGCGTCCTCTATGACAGGAGAGTGCCACAAAAGCTAAAAGGTAGGTTCTATAGGACGGCGATTCGACCTGCGATTTTGTATGGCGCAGAATGTTGGCCAACCAAGAGGCGACATATCCAGCAGTTAGGGGTAGCAGAGATGCGCATGTTGAGATGGATATGTGGCCACACAAGAAAGGACCAGGTCCAGAATGATGATATACGGGAGAGAGTTGGGGTATCTCCGACTGAAGAGAATCTTGTCCAACATCGTCTAAGATGGTTTGGGCATATACAACGCAGGCCTCCGGAAGCGCCAGTGCATAGTGGACAAATAAAGCGTGATGAGAATGTTAAGAGGGGTCGTGGTAGAACAAACTTGACATGGGAGGAGTCTGTTAAGAGAGATCTGAATGTTTGGAATATCACAAAGAACTAACCATGGATAGGGGTGCGTGGAAGCTAGCTATTCATGTGCCGGAACCATGAGTAAGTGTCGAGATCTTGTGGGTTTCACCTCTAGCCTACCCCAACTTGTTTGGGAATGAAAGGCTTTGTTGTTGTTGTTGTTGTTGTTGTTGTTGTTGTTGTTGTTGTTGTTGTTGTTGTTGTTGTTGTTGTTGTTGTCGACTCCTGAATCATGTGAGGACAATGGATAAGGCTCCTCAACATTTAACCACAACATAATATCCTTCCCTAATATTAGAGGGGAGTCCCCTGACTGACGTGCCTTCGACCTGAGGGAGTAGCGTGTTATTTGTATTGAACATTAAACCGAGTTTGTCAACTCCTGAATCATGTGAGGACAATGGATAAGGCTCCTCAACATTTAACCACAACATAATATCCTTCCCTAATATTGGAGGAGAGTCCAACGTGACTCCGACCTCAGGGAGTAGCGTGTCATTTGTATTGAACATTAAGCCGAGTTTGTCAACTCCTGAATCAAGTGAGGACAATGGATAAGACTCCTCAACATTTAACCACAACATAATATCCTTGCCTTCTATTGGAGGGGAGTCCCCTGACTGACGTGCCTCCGACCTGAGAGAGTAGCGTGTCATTTGTATTGACCATTAAACCGAGTTTGTCAACTCCTGAATCATGTGAGAACAATGGATATGACTACTCAACATTTAACCACAACATAATATCCTTCCCTAATATTGGAGGGGAGTCCAACGTGCCTCCGACCTCATGGAGTAGCGTGTCATTTGTATTGAACATTAAACCTAGTGTGTCAACTCCTGAATCATGTGAGGACAATGGATAAGACTCCTCAACATTTAACCACAACATAATATCCTTCCCTAATATTGGAGGGGAGTCCCCTGACTGAAGTGCCTCCGACCTGATTGAGTAGCGTGTCATTTGTATTGACCATTAAACCGAGTTTGTCAACTCCTGAATCATGCGAGAACAATGGATATGACTACTCAACATTTAACAACAACATAATATCCTTCCCTAATATTGAACGGGAGACCAATGTGCCATCGACCTCAGGGAGTAGCGTGTCATTTGTATTGACCATTAAACTGAGTTTGTCAACTCCAGAATCATGTGAGGAAAATGGATAAGACTCGTCAACATTTGACCACAACATAATATCCTTCCCTAATATTGGAGGGGAGTCCCCCTGACTGACGTGCCTCTGACCTGAGGGAGTAGAGTGTCATTTGTATTGACCGTTAAACCGAGTTTGTCAACTCCTTAATCATGTGAGCACAATGGCTATGACTGCTCAACATTTAACCACAACATAATATCCTTCCCTAATATTGGAGGGGAGTCCAACGTACCTCTGACCTCAGGGAGTAGCGTGTCATTTGTATTGACCATTAAACCAAGTTTGTCAACTCCTGATTCAAGTGAGGACAATGGATAAGACTCCTCAATATTTAACCGCAACATAATATCCTTCCCTAATATTGGAGGGGAGTCCCCTGACTGACGTGCCTCCGACCTGAGGGAGTAGCGTGTCATTTGTATTGACCATTAAACCGAGTTTGTCAACTCCTGAATCATGTGAGAAGAATGGATATGACTCCTTAACCTTTAACCACAACATAATATCCTTTCCTAATATTGGAGGGGAGTCCAACGTGCCTCCGACCTCAGGGAGTAGCGTGTCATTTGTTGTAACACCCCAGGTATAAAACCAACCTGGAATGTTACGACAAAGCACTAATGTCTACCAAGCATAGCACATATTCGAAAATTGGACAGAGTTTCCCTTGTTTGTATGGGCATCCTGGACAAGAAATTGATACGAATCTGATAACTAAACAGGTCAGATAAGAAAACATGTCACGGCTTGAATGAAACATCCACAGTTCCGAGATAAACAGTATTTTTTGTCTCGGCTAAACAATGCAGAATAAGCAATTGATATAATATACAATGGTTGATTGCTACTTATTGCACACGTTCGTTGGGAGACCCCAAGAGGAAGGTATGATGCAGTCCAGCGGCAAGTTTTCCCTCCGTATGAAACCAAGGTTTAATCATACCAGTAGGAGCAGTAGCACTTCTGAAGGTTGTTGGCGGCGCCGTTACTCGATCACCAACGTGGAATCTGCACACAACACAATCAAACTACTTTGCCCCAACGAAACAGTGAGGTTGTCAATCTCACCGGCTTGCTGAAAACAAAGGATTAAACGTATGGTGTAGAAAACAGTATTAAATTGCAGAAAATGAAAAGAAACAATGTTTGCAGTTTGTGGTTGTTTAATCAGTGTAAAAGAATGGACCGGGGTCCACAGTTCACTAGTGGTGTCTTTCCGTAAAAGATAACTAACATACTGGGTGAACAAATTACAGCTGGGCAATTGACAAAATATTGAGCGCATGACAATGCATAAATATTACATGATGATTACTATGATATTTAATTGGGCATTACGACAAAATACATAGACCATTATCCAACAGCATCTATGACTAATAATCCACCGCCAGGTTGTCATCCGAGTCCCCCGTTGGTATTAAGTTGCAAGCAACGGATAATCGCATTAAGTAATGTGCGTAATGTAAACAAGTACATATGACCGTGGACATAGCATTGTTAGGTTACCCCTAGTAGCAACAGCACATCCGCAATCTTAGAAGTTGCTGTCACTCTCCCAGATTACCAGAGGCATGAACCCACTATCTAGCATAAATACTCCCTCTTCGAGTTAAAAGCATCTACTAGTAACGGAAAGCATTGATACGTCTCAAACGTATCTATAATTTTTTATGTTCCATGCTGATATTATACCAATTGCTACATGTTTTGCATCCACTTTATATCACTTTTATACATTTTTGGGACTAACCTATTAACAAGATGCCGCAGTGCCAGTTCCTGTTTTTTCCTGTTTTTGTATTCCAGAAAAGCTAGTCTGGAAATATTGTCGGAATTGGACGAAACTTCACGGAGGCACTTATTTTATCAGAACACACCAGGAAGTCCAAAGGAGCAACGAAGAGGAGCCATGTGGGCCCCACACGCACCCAGGGCGCGGGTCACCCCCCTGGCGCGCCCTGGCCACGTGTGGGCCCACGGGGGTCGTCAGCCGCCGCCCTTTCGCCTACTTATTCCTCCCGATGCAAAAACCCTAAACACCCGAGCCATTATCCACGAAAAGTTCCAGAGACGCCGCCGTCGTCAACCCTAGCTCGGGAGGGTCCAGAAACTCTTCCCGGCACTCTGCCGGAGAGGGGAATCATCACCGGAGGGCTCTACATCACCATGCCTGCCTCCGGAGTGATGCGTGAGTAGTTCATCCTTGGACTACGGGTCCATAGCAGTAACTAGATGGTTGTCTCTCCACTTTGTGCCATCATGTTTAGATCTTGTGAGCTGCCTATCATGATCAAGATCATCTTATTGTAATGCTACATGTTGTGTTTGCTGGGATCCGATGAATATTGAATATTATGTCAAGTTGATTATCAATCTATGTCCTATGTTATTTATGATCTTGCATGCTTTCCGTTACTAGTAGATACTTTGGCCAAGTAGATGCTTGTAACTCCAAGAGCGAGTATTTATGCTAGATAGTGGGTTCATGCCTCCGGTAATCTGGGAGAGTGACAGCAACTTCTAAGATTGCGGATGTGCTGTTGCTACTAGGGGTAACCTAACAATGCTATGTCCACGGTCATATGTACTTGTTTACATTACGCAAATTACTTAATGCGATTATCCGTTGCATGCAACTTAATACCAACGGGGGACTCGGATGACAACCTGGCGGTGGATTATTAGTCATAGATGTTGTTGGATAACGGTCTATGTATTTTGTCGTTATGCCCAATTAAATATCATAGTAATCATCATGTCATATTTATGCATTGTCATGCGCTCAATATTTTGTCAATTGCCCAACTGTAATTTGTTCACCCAGCATGTTAGTTATCTTTTACGGAGAGACACCACTAGTGAACTGTGGACCCCGGTCCATTCTTTTACATTGATTAAACCACAAACTGCAAACATTGTTCTCTTTTACTTTCTGCAATTTAATACTGTTTTCCACACCATACGTTTAATCCTTTGTTTTCAGCAAGCCGGTGAGATTGACAACCTCACTGTTTCGTTGGGGCAAAGTAGTTTGATTCTGTTGTGTGCAGATTCCACGTTGGTGATCGAATAACGGCGCCGCCAACAACCTTCAGAAGTGCTACTGCTCCTATTGGTACGATTAAACCTTCAGAAGTGCTACTGCTCCTACTGGTACGGCGCCGCCAATAATGTTCCTTTAGCTTCTTTGGTTGCTCAAGAAGAGCATGTTGATGTGAACTTCATTAAAAATAATAACTTCAACAACAATGCTTATAGGAATAATTTTGGTAATAGCAATTATAGGCCCTATCCTTCTAATAGTGGCAATGGTTATGGAAATCCCTATGGTAGATCTGGAATGCCTAGTGAGGAAAGGACGTTAGAAATTGAAAAGGCCACTAAGAACTTTATGCAAAAGCAACATGAGCAAAACCAACTGTTTACTAGAACTATGGATGAACAATCTGCTATGCTAAAAAATATAAGCCATCAAATTGAGAATTTAAATAGGGAAATTTCTGGTTTGCAAGTTAAAATTTCTCATGCTGAAACTTGTATTTCATCAATGTCTGAAACACAATCCTCTTTGATTAATAAGATGGCAGCTAAGCCTGAAACTTTTGAGAGTAATACCTTTGCTGCAGCCAATGCTATACAAGTTAAAATTGATAACAATGTGAGGATGTTAGCCGAATTGCATGCTAGATGGGAAAGAGAGGATGAAATTGCTAGAAAGAATAATATTGCTAGAGTTTATACTATCACTACTACTGAAAATGCTTCAAACTCAAGTGTTAGCAAACCTCCTGCCATTAATGGCAAGATAATTGGTGTTGGTAATTGATGATCCCGAAGAGCAAGTCTTGATGCCTGCACAAATAACGGGATTTAGGTTGAGACTCCAAGTGCAGAGTGTATAGTAAGTGGAAGACAGTTTTCCCCACGAGGGGTGACTCGAGGGTTTAATATCGAACTCTCGGGGAATCTGAAGTGGTAGATTTATCTTCTTATCCTTCTTTTGGTTACCTACAAAACAAGGTTAGATGTTTTGGTCCTCAACCTCACCTGTGGTTGTCAAGCACAAGGTGTAAGAATGATATCAGGATAGTTATGCAATGCAAACAAGAAATAAATATGCAATGATGGTGGATGCAATGATAAATGATATTTTTGGGTTTTTGAATGATGTATGCAAGATGAAAAGTATTTTTGTATTTTCGGATTTAATGATGGCTGAAAATAGAAAAGTGGTATATGGTGTTGGAAAGGTGTTTCTTATGATTAAAAATGGACTGGGGTTCATGGTTTCACAAATGCACTCTCTCTTTATAAAGTGGTAGACAATGGAACACACAAAGTTAACATATGAGATTGCAACACAGGGTTTGATAACAAGTTACTTAGATATATGGGCATCACGTCCTAACATAGAGATCTTTTGGTTATTAACCTCTCTTATACTCCACCAAGATGCGAACTAAATCATAACACCTCAGTAATTAAGATAACTCAGAGTATAGCATTAAGTATCATGACATGAAGTGAAAATAAGAACATGCTAGATCTAGTCATGGAGTAGTGGCAATGGTCACGCCCACATCCCCGGTAGCATGGTATTTTAGTTTATCCCTAGTGAGGTAACAAAGTAAGGTAAAGATACCAAAGTGGATCGCAGAACTTTCTCTCACGTTCACTGCACTAGCCACCCCCCGTTACTCCAACTAATGCACACGTTCCCCCACACACGCTCTCATAAACATGCTTGATCAAAACAAGTAGACAAGAACGGGGTACATAATATGCATCTATACTCATAACTGAAACAAACATTGCAATCTCAAACATATATTAACTCATAAAGATCCACCACAAAGGTATTACAACGGTGACCGTAATCATGTTCAGCAGCTCATACGGTGCTAATTAGTGAAGCTCAAGAGAGGAGAGATACATAAGTTACTTCCACAAACCCATAGTCCAGAGGTGGACTACTCCCTCTTCATCATGGAGACGGTGGAGAAGTCGATGGAGAAGATGGAGACCACGCCGGCAGCGCCCCGCCGGAGTTTTCCCCCTCCAATCTGCAGCTCCTGATCTCCGTTTCGGTGTTTCTGTGTTTGTGCGGCGCTCCTTCCAGAGAACGTCGGGGGACCTTTTTTATAGGCGTTTTTAGGTCAAGACGATGTCGGTGGAGCGAAGATCGACGGCAACGGAGCCACGAGGCCCAAACGGGTGGGTCCCACGCGGCCAGTACCTGGCCGCGTGGGCCACCCGTTTGGCCCTCGGCCTCCGTTTGTTCGCTTCCTTTTTCCGTAGTCTTCTTCCTTCCAAATATTGACGCCCGTAAATTTCCAGGTGATTTCGTTGACGTTTGGGTCCCTGAAACATTAAAATACAAAACTAGGGTTTTCTGCCTGTGCAGGGTTAATTCCATAAAAATAGGAAATCTAAGATATTCCAAAATCATGATAAAACATTGATATAACCCTTATATGATGCAAATATGATTGGAATATAAGCAATTAAAGTGCAAAGTTCATGTATGCATTTTACATGCATCAACATCCCCAAGCTTAATCCATGCTCGTCCTCGAGTATGAAGATGATAAAACTAACATGGACTTTGCAATTTAATACTTAACAATGGATATCAAAGATGATTACTATTGCTACATATAGTCAAATGATTCATTCTTCAAAGGAGTAGCAATATGCAAATAGTTTATGAAGTGATATCAAGTATTCAAGACAAGGATGTTCATTGATAGTTCACAAAGTGTAACATGGTAGCAAGTAATATGGAACACATGTATGCATAATGATAAGTAGAACATCCTACAATGGTCATAGAGTGTAGATGAAAATCTGAATATGATAGGTGTACACTTTGGAAAGATGTATATGTGAGTAGAGGTAAAGCATGCATAAGTTTCATCCAACTTCCAAACTCTTCTACTTAAGTTAATGATTGCAATAAGGTATTCATTGGTGTCAAGCTCTCATTGCCCCTATCATAGCATCTTGAATGATTAAGGTTAAAGTGAAAGCAAATATGAGTAGTGTGCTTGATAAAGTAAAGGTTGATGTCTCATGCCCCTTGAATACAAGTACTACACCATGATTACTCAACTTAGGAAACAAAGCAAGTTCAAGTTATATCATTGTAAGTAATAATAGTATCATCAAGAGCGTCAACTGGGGTACCTCTTGTCCCAGATATGGAACAAGCCCATATCAAAATGACAAGACAAACAAACAAATGAAAAATCTCAACACCCTTTTTATTTACCATTTGGAATAGTTTTTTATTGCAAGGTGTATCACAGAAGGTTCACCATAGTATGTAAGTAAATTTCCACCATGAATGATGCATGGCTTAGATTAGCGGCCCAGGCGTCTCTCTAACCATTTATACAAACTCATTTAAACTACTTCATTTCCACCTCATTTCACATGATAGCATCCATAACAAAAGTACATGATATCAACTAAATGAGATGAAGAGCATGTTGAAAGCTTGCATGTGACAGCACATATGGGCTAACTCCAACCCGAACATTTATCAAGCCACTAGCATCATAATCTTAATCACAATGGGTCATGTTTTATTATGCAATATAGAAATTGTGCATCAAGTTCGTGAGAGCTATATAACCAATTTTTTCCATTGCAATCAATAACATAAACATTTTCATTCAGAGGTAAGATAACACAAACAACATGTTAAACATACTCGGAATAGCATAAAGCCAATAGGTAGATATGGTGGACTCACTGGAATAACTTTGGTTGAAGGTGTTGGAAACAAGTTTTTGCTTGTTGGAGTTTTTGGGCTAGCAAAAGGGAGAAAGTTGACCATCTAGATGCATGCATGAGTGTCCATAGAACTAACTAATCCATGTTAAACCAAGTGAAATAACAATCAGCACCAAAACATGAATAAGTGATAGCTCTACAAAAAGAATTTGCAAACTATTACTCATAAACAAGCTCATGAATCATGCAACTATATGTATCATTAAAAATCAAGTCAAACATCCCTTTTCCCAATCTTATAAAAGCATCCAACATATTTCAACCCATATTTCCAGTAGCTCTCTCATATATAATTGATAGTGTGGTGGTCTCTCAAGACTCAAACAAAAACAAAAACGACGCTCCAAGTTTATGCGATAAAGTGTTTCGATCGAAAAACAGAAGTTGGACGTGTGCAAACCGAGAGTGTGTAGGTCCAGCGGGGTTGTCTTCACATCCCCAAGCTTATGGTCTTCACCATCCTTGGATAGCTCTTGGTGCATCTCCTCCAATCCCTGTGAAAAAACTTCAAAACACCGTTTCTCCCATCTCTTTTCTGTGGGGTGCATTAATAGTGATAAACAAATAGGTTCCTTGCTGCATATAATCCTTGAACAAAAATTCATATGACATGTCCAGAAAGTGTATAATGTTGTATGCCTACTCATAAACTCAATTGGATCAAAAAGATTCAACTTAAAAGCTCAAAGCATGCATCAAACAAAATGGGACAGAATCTGTCCAGAAAAACAGCAGCAGCAAAACGTATTTTTCTACCCTACCAAACTTTCTCGAAAAATTCCGAAAAATTCATGCATACAGAGGATGAAAAGTTGCAACTACAGTTCAAATATGAGCTCATTCGGAGTTACAGAATAAGAATTAAAAATCATACCGTGCACTGATTCGTGCAGGAATAAAATCTCCGAACGCTATAAGCAACTTTTCAAACCAAAAAGGGTAAAACTTGGCACTTTATTAAAAACTCCAGAACCTAACTAGACACAAAATCTCTTGTTACAGCAAGAGGACACAAAGAAAAATCACACACAAAAATAACCGGGTTGCCTCCCGCAAAGCGCTTTCTTTATAGCCATATAGCTAGGCTTCTTACTTGTTGTTTATTGAAGATGAAGCTCATGAGGGAGCTTGAACTTTGATGTTCCCCTCTTTGTTGGGAAGTGTTCCATGCATAATACCAGGGTCCCATGTTGCTCTCAAACCGATCAAAATAATAGTCAAGTTGAAACCTGGTTGAGAGAAAAATAGAACACAAAAGTAATAACAACGAAGTCTAACTTTTTTCTATGCATTGGCATTTTGTATATGAATGAAGTTTTCCAATGCATATTAACAAAAGTTACTTGCAGCCCATAATTATTAGTAGCATAAAGAGGGTTCTCATAACCTCCTCTCTCATAATAGTTGCAAGTAGTAGAAGTGTATTTAATCACGTAACCAATAGAATCTTCCAACTTAGATAATTTGGGAACATAAAGAAGATCATTAAATTTATTTTGGAATTCATTAGCATGCTTCCCTCTTTCAAAATAGTTATTAAGATCAATATCAAGTTTAATATCATGGTTGCAACAAAGATTTGGAACTAAAGATAATTGCAAACCACATAAGTATTTCTCAACATAAGCAAATTTCTCCTCTATGGTGTATTAGGAGAATTCAAGAACAAAGTGGGACTCTCATGGGTGAGAGTATTGTCACAAACAGCAAGTATATCATTTTTATCCTCACATAGAGAAGTAACAACTTCCAAACATGTAGATTATCAATAGCATAGGGCCATCATCTAAAGCATTATCATATAGCTCATTTAAGCAACACTCCTCATTATCATCAATGAGTTTACTAGTAGCATTATTAGTTTCATCATAATAGCATGGGTTATCATATAGGACCATAGAATTTTCAGTTTCACACTCATCATAACATGGGTTCTCATAAATAACAAAGGATTTTTGAGTTTGAGTGTTACTATCATTTGTTGAAGGTGAAGTTGGGAGATCCAACTCTTCATTCTCCAGTTGTTCATCTTTTTCAGCATCTTCTTGAGATTGCATGGGCATCCCCAAGCTTAGGTTTTTATCCTCTTCTTCACATTCTTCCTCTTCCAAGCTTATGTTTTCATCATCCTCTTCCTACAAAATATTAGTATCTTCCATGGTAGCAAGAATCCTTTCTTTAACATAAACATTATCACTAAATTCCTTTTCGCAAAGTTGGAGAAGAATAGAAATTTGTCCTTTCATTACACGAGCTTCATGACTAGTTGCAAGAAATTTATTAATAAGAGAGTCTATCTCATGGGCTCCAACATAAGCAATATATTTCTCAACTTGTTCTATATCAGGGCATGAAAATTTATCTTCACGATAACAAGCAATTATAGGATCATTATTATACTTGCATTGATAGTGGGAATGTTTAACAACTCTTCTATTGCAACAAGTTATACCATGTAACTCACAAAACTGAATAGCTATTCTGTGAAGAGCTTCAAGCAATTTACCCATTCTTTTTCCCTCCTCGGTTGATTCATATTCAAAGTAGGCTCCCATAGTTTTAACATAACCATTAGGCATAGAGATTCCAGAAAGTTTGTCCATACTTTAGCACACATATTAAAGACAGCACCAGTTTTTATGGGTTTTTAATTTTTTATGCAAAACTGAAAATAAATATGATATGATATGCAATGACACTAACAAAACAAATAAATTGCTTTGTAAGTAAAGATGGATAAGATGGTGCTCACGTAGGTGCAACCTCCCCGAGCTTAGGTGTTAGCACAAGTTGGTGATGTTGACTTTGTTGTGAGATAAATGCGATGATGCACACCCTTGGATAAATCTCTCAGCTACGATTCCCCGGCAACGGCGCCAGAAAACGTCTTGATGATCCCGAAGAGCAAGTCTTGATGCCTGCACAAATAACGGGATTTAGGTTGAGACTCCAAGTGCAGAGTGTATAGTAAAGTGGAAGACATTTTTCCCACGAGGGTGACTCGAGGGTTTAATATCGAACTCTCGGCGAATCTGAAGTGGTAGATTTATCTTCTTATCCTTCTTTTGGTTACCTACAAAACAAGGTTAGATGTTTTGGTCCTCAACCTCACCTGTGGTTGTCAAGCACAAGGTGTAAGAATGATATCAGGATAGTTATGCAATGCAAACAAGAAATAAATATGCAATGATGGTGGATGCAATGATAAATGATATTTTTGGGTTTTTGAATAATGTATGCAAGATGAAAAGTATTTTTGTATTTTCGGATTTAATGATGGCTGAAAATAGAAAAGTGGTATATGGTGTTGGAAAGGTGTTTCTTATGATTAAAATGGACTGGGGTTCATGGTTTCACAAATACACTCTCTCTTTATAAAGTGGTAGACAATGGAACACACAAAGTTAACATATGAGATTGCAACACAGGGTTTGATAACAAGTTACTTAGATATATGGGCATCACGTCCTAACATAGAGATCTTTTGGTTATTAACCTCTCTTATACTCCACCAAGATGCGAACTAAATCATAACACCTTAGTAATTAAGATAACTCAGAGTATAGCAATAAGTATCATGACATGAAGTGAAAATAAGAACATGCTAGATCTAGTCATGGAGTAGTGGCAATGGTCACGCCCACATCCCCTGTAGCATGGTATTTTAGTTTATCCCTAGTGAGGTAACAAAGTAAGGTAAAGATACCAAAGTGGATCGCAGAACTTTCTCTCACGTTCACTGCACTAGCCACCCCCCGTTAATCCAACTAACGCACACGTTCCCCCACACACGCTCTCATAAACATGCTTGATCAAAACAAGTAGACAAGAACGGGGTACATAATATGCATCTATACTCATAACTGAAACAAACATTGCAATCTCAAACATATATTAACTCATAAAGATCCACCACAAAATTATTACCACGGTGACCGTAATCATGTTCAGCAGCTCATACGGTGCTAATTAGTGAAGCTCAAGAGAGGAGAGATACATAAGTTACTTCCACAAACCCATAGTCCAGAGGTGGACTACTCCCTCTTCATCATGGAGACGGTGGAGAAGTCGATGGAGAAGATGGAGACCACGCCGGCAGCGCCCCGCCGGAGTTTTCCCCCTCCAATCTGCAGCTCCTGATCTCCGTTTCGGTGTTTTTGTGTTTGTGCGGCGCTCCTTCCAGAGAACGTCGGGGACCTTTTTTATAGGCATTTTTAGGTCAAGACGAAGGCGGTGGAGCGAAGATCGACGGAAACGGAGCCACGAGGCCCGAACGGGTGGGTCCCACGCGGCCCATGTACCTGGCCGCGTGGGCCATGCCCGTTTGGTCCTCGGACCTCCGTTTGTTCGCTTCCTTTTTCCATAGTCCTTCTTCCTTCCAAATATTGACGCCCGTAAATTTCCAGGTGATTTTGTTGACGTTTGGGTCCCTGAAACATTAAAATACAAAACTAGGGTTTTCTGCCTGTGCAGGGTTAATTCCATAAAAATAGGAAATCATTTAGATATTTCCAAAATCATGATTAAACATTGATATAACCCTTATATGATGCAAATATGATTGGAATATAAGCAATTAAAGTGCAAAGTTCATGTATGCATTTTACATGCATCAGTAATGTTTCTACTTCTATTGCAAAACGTACTAAATTGCCTGATAACTCTGAAACTGTTCTTGATGAAGATGCTGAAATTTCTAGTAATAAGGAGGATAATAGCTCCATTACCTTTGATGATAATGATTTTGATTTTGATGGTTGTAATCTTTCTGAAGTAATTACATTCTTACAAAAGCTTGCTAGAAGTCCTAAGCAAAGTGAGATAAACATGGCTTTTACTAAACATATTACTAATGCCCTCATACAAGTGAGGGAAGAAAAATTGAAACGTGAAGTATCCATCCCTAGGAAGTTAGAAGATGGTTGGGAGCCTATTATTAAAATGAAATTGAATGGCTTTGATTGCAATGCTTTGTGTGACCTTGGTGCTAGTATTTCTGTTATGCCTAAAAGACTTTATGATATGCTTGATTTAGCACCTTTGGAAAATTGTTACTTGGATGTTCACCTTGCTGATTCTACTATTAAGAAACCTTTGGGAAGAATTGATGATGTTCTTATCATGGTTAACAACAATTTTGTCCCTGTTGATTTTATTGTTTTGGATATTGAATGCAATCCATCTTGCCCTATTGTGCTAGGAAGACCTTTTCTTAGAACTGTAGGTGCTATTATTGATATGAAAGAAGGGAATATAAAATATCAATTTCCTCTCAAGAAAGGTATGGAACACTTTCCTAGGAAGAAGATTAAGCCACCTTATGATTCTATTGTTAGAACAAATTACAATGTTGATGCTCCTTCATTTGATAATATTTGATGCATGCTTTGTGCCTAGCTAAAAGGCGTTAAAGAAAAGCGCTTATGGGAGGCAACCCATTATTTTTATTTCTGCATTTTTTCTTTATTTGAGTCAAGGAGGTTGTTTACTTCTGTAGCAACTCCTTTGTATCTTTACTTTCTCGCATTGTTGTGCCAAGAGTAGCCTCTAATGTTAAGATGATGCTAAATTTTGATTGTTGCGCAGAAACAGATTTTTGCTGTTCACTGTACGAAATTCCTAAAATCACCAGTTTGTTAATTAAATTTGCAAATTTTTGTGCGTAATCTTTATGAATGTCTGAATCTTTCATTAGTTCAAAGTTTTTCGATCTGAGCGTCGTAAGTGCCCTGAAAAAATTCGTCTTTGCAGACTGTTCTGTTTTAGACAGATTATGCCTTCTTATTTTGCATTCACTCTTTTACTAGTGTTGAGTGAAATTCTTTTTTGGGTGGAAGAGCTTCACATAACATCAGTGGCAGTAGCTAATGTTTAAAGTAACAAGTCATATTGCGTCTTTATAGAACATGTGAATTTTTGATTATGCACTAACCCTCTAATGAGATTTGCTTTGAGTTTGGTGTGACGGAAGTTTTCAAGGGTCAAGAGAGAAGGATGATATAATAGGATCAAGAAGAGTGAAGAGCTTAAGCTTGGGGAAGCTCCCATGGATCTCCCCATCATATTTCAAGAAGACTCAAGCATCTAAGCTTGGGGATGCCTTGGGCATCCCCTTCTTACATCGGCAAAATTATCAGGTCATCACTAGTGAAACTATATTTTAATTCTTTCACATCATATGTGCTTTTCTTGGAGCGTCTGTGTGCTTTTATTTTCAGTATTGTACTTTTATTTTCAATAAAGCTTGACTGGACCCTAGCATTCTTGATTGGGAGAGAGACACGCTCCGCTTTTTCATGAGAATGCTCCTATTCTTCACTTATATTTGTTGAGTATTCATATCTAGCGCAGTTCAGCTTTTAGCTCTTGTTTTCATGTATCTCTTGTCAGAGCTATTAGCTTTCTTTTGAAGAAAGTACTCTCTTGCTTCACTTATACTTGTTTGGAGAGTTGTTGAAATAAATTGATTGGTGTTTGGTTGGTACAAAAAATGTTGCATGTGGTAAATGGTATAAAGGAAAAAACTTGCATAATCTTGTAGATCACTAATTTGGACAATTTGATGCTTGTCAATTGTTTTGAGTTAACAAATAGATCATGAGTGGTATCTCTAAGGTCTAGATATTTTCCAATAAAAGGGTTTGGTTAACAAGGAAGACGGTATGAAGTCTTATAATGTTTGCAATATGTTTGTCATATAAAACTTGGTGTACGGGTTGATATTCTTGTTTGTTTACATAACCTTGCTAGCCTAAACTCTGTACTGAGAGGGAATGCTTCTCGTGCATCCAAATCCTTGAGCCAAAATCCATGCCATTTGTGTCCACCATAACTACCTATATGTGGTATTTCCTTGCCACTCCAAGTAAATTTTTCATGTGCTACCTTTAAATTATTCAAAATGTTATTATTCCTTTTTGTGTCAATGTTTACTAGCTCATGAGGAAGTAGTGGGTTATGCTTTATTCTACTTGTTAAACAGATTTTTACACCTGGACTAGTGGCATATACATCCGCTTATCCAATAATTTGCAAAAAGAGCTGGCAACGGGGTGCCCAGTCCCAATTAATTACAACTTTAACCAATTAATTCTCTTCACACTTTTTCCCTGATTTATCAGTAAGCATTGACAAACAGTGAAATACCTGCGTGTGTAAACCAAAGAGAAAGAGGGATGATCTGCCTTGCTGGTAGAAATAACGTCCTTCATGGGAGCCGCTCTTAAAAGTCTGTTTAACAGGGAGAATACTGTTTTCATCCGCTACCATTCGTTGACAATTAACAAAGAGCTCTCAAAACTAGACACTCCTCCATGGTATGTGATTGATGGAAGGTACCCGAGGATTCGGTTAGCCATGGCTTGTGTTAGCAAGGTTGGGAGGAGTGTCAATTATTTTATGCAATCTCTATATGATTTCAAAAACTTAAAAGCTCTAGCACATGATTTAATCCCTGCTTCCCTCTGCGAAGTGCCTTTCTTTTACTTTTATGTTGAGTCAGTTTTCCTATTTCTTTCTATCTTCTACCAGCAAACACTAGTGTCAACTTGTTACAACATTTGTTATATGCTACATATTGGACTTATTATACTGCTTTGCGTTGACAATATCCATGAGATAAATATGTTGAAAGTTGAAGCAAATGCTGAAACTTAATTCTTCCTTTGTGTTGGTTAAATACCTTTTATTAGAATCTATTGCTTTATTAGTTAACTCTTATGCAAAACTTTTTGATGCTTGTCTCGAAAGTATTATTCATGAAAAGTTTAGCTTGTGTGATTCATTGCTTATTCATTATCTATTTGGTAGCAAACTATAGACCATTGACTTGGATCACTTCATTCATTTACATGTGCCTTACAATATTATATGATCAAGATTATGATGGTAGCATGTCACCTCAAAATTATTTTGTTTTTATCGTTTACCTACTCGAGGACGAGCAGGAACTAAGCTTGGGATGCTTGATACGTCTCAAACGTATCTATAATTTTTGATGTTCCATGCTGATATTATACCAATTGATACATGTTTTGCATCCACTTTATATCACTTTTATACATTTTTTGAGACTAACCTATTAACAAGATGCCGCAGTGCCAGTTCCTGTTTTCTGCTGTTTTTGTATTCCAGAAAAGCTAGTCTGGAAATATTCTCGGAATTGGACGAAACTTCACGGAGGCACCTATTTTATCATAACACACCAGGAAGTCCAAAGGAGCAACGAAGAGGAGCCACGTGGGCCCCACACGCACCCAGGGCGCGGGTCACCCCTGGCGCGCCCTGGCCACGTGTTGGCCCCACGGGGGTCGTCAGCCGCCGCCCTTTCGCCTACTTATTCCTCCCGATGCAAAAACCCTAAACACCCGAGCCATTATCCACGAAAAGTTCCAGAGACGCCGCCGTCGTCAACCCTAGCTCGGGAGGGTCCAGAAAATCTTCCCGGCACTCTGCCGGAGAGGGGAATCATCACCGGAGGGCTCTACATCACCATGCCTGCCTCCGGAGTGATACGTGAGTAGTCCATCCTTGGACTACGGGTCCATAGCAGTAGCTAGATGGTTGTCTCTCCACTTTGTGCCATCATGTTTAGATCTTGTGAGCTGCCTATCATGATCAAGATCATCTTATTGTAATGCTACATGTTGTGTTTGCTGGGATCCGATGAATATTGAATATTATGTCAAGTTGATTATCAATCTATGCCCTATGTTATTTATGATCTTGCATGCTTTCCGTTACTAGTAGATACTTTGGCCAAGTAGATGCTTGTAACTACAAGAGGGAGTATTTATGCTAGATAGTGGGTTCATGCCTCCGGTAATCTGGGAGAGTGACAGCAACTTCTAAGATTGCGGATGTGCTGTTGCTACTAGGAGAATATTAGATACAAAAGAACAAGTTACGAATTTACAAGATGAAATAAAATAGAATATAAGAAATCTTGCAATTGAAAAACTATGAAAAAATTTGAATTTAAACTTTCGGTTAAAATAACATGTAATTTCGAAATTTAGTAGTAAAGGACAATCCTGGTATTTCTAACCAGACCTAAAGGGTTTTCCAGCCTACAGGCAACATTACGCTCTGATACCATTTTTTAGCACCCTTGCTTAACAAAGCATAGGCGTACATGAAATGTGCGGAAGACTTGGATCATATAAGACTTGCACTTTCCAATAAAATGTAGTATCACACGAAATGTCAAAATTATTGCAACGCACGCACGAATGATCCAAAAATACAATAATTTATTACAACTGCGCATAGCCAAGGCTAGCTTGAAACAAATAAAGTTCAACATTTATTCAGAGTTCACACGCAAATTAAATATAACACGGAGCTCCATCATCTCCATGCGCCACTGGCGAACATGTTGGTTGTAAGCTCGAAGACAGACGACGTCACTCCTGATTGGACGAACCTGCAACATGTAAGTTGCAGCCCAGATTGTTTGGGTCGGATGCCGTTCGACTGGCTGGCAAGTGAATACTAGTGGAATATAAATGGCAAGACTATTTCTACATGCTTATATGGCTGGTGGGGTTCAAGGCTATTGCATAAAGCCAATTTTGTCCTACTTTTCATAAAGCATTTTAATTCTCGACAACAACATGAGACACAACCCTGGACGCATCCAATGTCTCATTTAACCCGAGTTCACCCATCAAATTTTATTATGAAATTGGAATGATGAGATTTTTCCATACACTACAATGTTTGAAGACACGCATTGTCCATAACCGGGGACACGGCTAAGATCTTAGTTTACACACTCTGCAGAGCTGGTGCACTTTCACCACTAGACCCGATCAACCCAAACTATCCTTTACACTCATTTAGTGATAAGGAAAAGAAGAAGATCGAGACGAGACTTTTCAGAAGTATTTTCCCATGGTACTACTAGCGAGATCACCGCCCAACTATCCCTCTACATCTTCAGATCTCACTGACCCAGGTCCACACAACATACTCCATCAAGACAGAGCCCATATGACTAGTGGTTGCACGCTTCGGCAACAAACATGAAGTGACGTAAAATCTCGAAACCCTGGGTGGCAATCCACAAGTGAGCATAAACAAGACAGCCATAGACATGACCCATGAATAGCCACTCCACTCACATCATCCTCTATCAAACCAATCTACCCAGGTAGTAAATTAATTTAGTGGAGTTTTCAAATATCACATCTACAATAAAACAATCATTTTTTTGCATTATGTACTTCCACTAAATTATAATAGGTCACTACCAAGGTGGTCATATGGCTATCCTACAAGGTTTGCATAGCATAATATAATATAGTACCTATCATGCATACTACTAAAATATCTACAAATGCAATAAAACAAAATAGTAGGTCATTTATGCGTGTGCAAGTTATTCACTTGCCTTCGTAGTAGTTCGTGTTGCTGCAGCACTCACAGCTCGCTCTGCACTCTTCACAATCTAACCAAACAACAAACACAAGTTCAATACAAATCACAAATAGCATTACAAAAATAATGTATGCATGAAAAAATGCAGAGGTGACACAATTTCAAGTCAAGCAATAAATATTATTTTAGTTCTCTGGTATAAACTATATGCATGATGCTCATGGCAATTTTTAATATGTTTAATAAAATAAAACAATTTTGACTAGCTAAAATACCAATTTTAAACCACTGTAAATAACGTTAATATGAAAGATGCGAAAAGACAATTTTATTTGTCCACTGTGTTCTACACAAATTTCTGAACATTTTGATATAAAGAACATAATTTTTGGACGAGTAAAACTCAAGATATGAATTTTACAAGGTACGCATATTTTCTGGAATTTTATTATATTCGTGATAAAACATGTTGACCGGGTTGACTGGGCTGGCGACGTGGCGCTGGTGTGGCGCTGACCGCGCAGCTGACTCAGCTGCCACGCGGCGGCGCATGATTCGCTCGTACCCCTTCAGTTAATGGTTCTAATCTGAACCATGGATCGATGATCCAACGGCCAAGGACGAGCAGGTCCTGGACAAGCTGCTACTCACCGGAGAAGACAACGACGACGGCGAGCTGAGACTTGGGGCGATCGTTGCCGGCGTACTGCTGCTTCTTCAGGCTTGGCAACGGCATAAATCGGCGGAGGTGATCACGGCGAACTCAACGGCGTACTCGGCGACGTCTCCGGCTGATCCAAACGACGGCAGCGGCTGTTCTCCGAGTTCCTGTACCGGCGGCGCTCCGGCGACGATAGCGAGTGTTCTGCTCCACCGTTTCCAAAAAGAAAAAGTTTATAAGATGCGCAATCAAGAGGGTGAAAGTATTTACAAAGCTAGAGATGCTAGAGTTGTGCGAGTCGACGGCCAAAATCCTCGCACCTCGTCAATGGCAGCGGCGGCGGTAGATCGATCTCGACCCAAAATTTGGGCAGCCTGGCGGCCGGTTTTTGGGGAAGGTCGGGGGAAAAGATAGCTAGGGTTTGGGGGTTTATATAGCACGAAGTCTCGTGGCAAACGGACGAGAGAAACAAGAGAAATCGAAGATTTGGTGGGGCTGTTCGAGTTAGGAACGAACTCGAGTTCGTCCTGGAGACGTACTGCACGTACGTGCAGATGTTGGTGTTGGGCTGGCTAGCTTCTTGGGCCGAGGCTGACAGGCTGGTCCGCTTCTCTTTTTTTTTGTTCGGTTTATAAAATGTTTTCTCTAATTGAAGTATCAAAATAGCTCCAAAAGAAGTAAAATAAAATACAGTAACAAACCTGTGAGGTGTAGTTTAATAAATAACATTACTTAGCATAGTTTGCTTGTGAAATAAAATATAAGATCGTTTTGTACTTATATTGTACATAAACATTGTTTGTTCGATTTAAAACTAATGCACTTTAAAATGAATGCACCAAACAAAATGCAAATGATGCATGCCATGCATGATTTTCATAACTTGTAAAATTTGGGATGTTACAAACCTAACCCCCTTAAGATGAATCTCGCCCTCGAGATTCGGATTGGTTAGCAAATAGGTGCGGGTGGTCTTCTCGAAGATCATCCTCCCGTACCCAAGTTGCTTCTTCCTTCGTATGATGATTCCATTGAACCTTGCAGAACTTGATGGTCTTGGTACGTGTAACTCTATCCGCTGTCTCCAATATTTTTATTGGCTTCTCCTCGTATGTCAAATCACTTTCCAGTTGAATCTCTTCGAGTGGCACAGTATCCCGTAGCGGAGTCTCGACCATCTCTGGGTGACACTTCTTCAACTGACTAACATGAAACACATTGTGTACTGCTGAAAGAACCTCTGGTAATTCCAGCTCATAAGCCACTTCTCCTTTACGGGAGAGTATCTTATATGGCCCAATAAATCGCGGTGCCAATTTTCCCTTAATTCCAAACCTCTTCACCCCACGTAATGGTGAAATTCTAAGATAGGCCCTATCTCCTACTTCATATGTGATCTCTCTTCCCTTAGAATCTGCATAACTCTTCTGTTGTGATTGGGCAATCTTTAGTCTGTCTTTGATCAGTCTGACCTTTTTTTCGGCTTCTTAAATTATGTCTGGTCCAAATAAACTACGTTCTCCTACACCACTCCATAGCAACGGTGTAGTACACTTCCTTCCATACAGAGCTTCAAACGGTGCCATCTCTATACTAGCCTGATAACTGTTGTTATAAGAAAACTCTGCATACGGCAGATTATCATCCCAACTAGACTTATAGTCCAACGCACAAGCCCTCAGCATGTCTTCCAAAATTTGATTTACTCTCTCTGTTTGTCCATCAGTTTGCGGATGAAAAGCTGTACTGAACTCCAGTCTTGTACCCAGAGACTCGTGCAATTGCTTCCAGAAATGAGAAGTAAATTGAGTCCCTCTATCTGACACGATACTCTTAGGAACACCATGCAAACATACTATCCTTTTCATGTAAATTTCAGCTAGCTTCGCACTAGTATAGGTAGTTTTCACCGGCACGAAGTGAGCTACTTTAGTCAGACGATCTACTATAACCCAAATTGAATCATATCCTGATTTGGTTCGAGGTAACCCTGTGATGAAATCCATTCCTATCTGTTCCCATTTCCAGTCTGGCACTGGTAAAGGCTGTAGCAATCCTGCTGGTTTCTGGTGTTCCGCCTTCACTCGACTGCATACATCACATTTAGCAATGTATTCCGCGATATCTCTCTTCAGGTTATTCCACCAGAATCTCTCCTTTACATCCATATACATCTTGGTGTTACCCGGATGTATGGAATAAGGAGAGTCATGCGCCTCCTGTAATATCAACTTCCTAAGGGCGTCATCTTGCGGTACGCAAATACGTTTCTCAAACCACACGGTACCTTGGTCATCTACACGAAATCCCTTGGCCTTGCCTTCGTTCATGTTGGTCTTGATTTCCTCCATGACTTTATCTCCCTTCTGAGCTTCTCGGATTTTATCCTCCAACACCGGTTGCACCTCTAGTGATGCTAGGAATCCTTCAGCTACCACCTCTAGTCTAAGGTCCTTAAACCCTTTACATAAGTCTTCTGGCAGCTCTCCCGCGGTTAAGCCATTGACATAGACCTTGCGGCTTAACGCATCAGCCACTACATTAGCTTTTCCCGGATGATATTGCAAACTCAGATCATAGTCTTTAATCAATTCTAACCATCTCCTCTGTCTCATGTTCAACTCCTTCTGAGTAAATATATACTTCAGACTTTTATGATCTGTGAATACCTCGCAACGCTTGCCCATCAAATACGGTCTCCATGTCTTTAAGGCGTGTACCACTGAGGCTAACTCTAAGTCGTGTGTGGGGTAATTGACTTCATGTTTCTTGAGCTGTCTTGAAGCATACGAAACCACCTTGCCTCTCTGCATCAACACACTTCCCAAACCGTGACCTGAGGCGTCACAATACACTTGGAAGTCCTTCTCTATATCAGGTAAACACAAAACTGGTGCTGACACTAACCGTTTCTTCAGTTCTTGGAAACTAATTTCACACGCTTCAGTCCACTCAAATTTCTTCCCCTTTTGTAACAACATAGTCATTGGCCTAGCAATTTTGGAGAAATTTTCAATGAACCTCCTATAGTATCCCGCCAATCCTAGGAAACTACGGATTTCATCCACATTCGATGGTGATTCCCACTTAGTCACTGCGGACACTTTTTCGGGATCCACTGCAATTCCATTTTTAGACACTACGTGTCCTAGGAATCCAACTTGTTCTAACCAAAACTCACACTTGCTGAATTTGGCATACAACTTATGCTCCCGGAGTCTCTGCAATACCAGGCGCAAATGTTCTTCATGCTCCCTATGGCTTCTGGAGTAGACTAAGATGTCATCGATGAAAACAACGACAAACTTGTCCAGAAAATCCATGAACACTTTATTCATCATATTCATGAAATATGCTGGAGCATTGGTCAACCCAAAAGGCATTACTGTGTACTCATATGAGCCATATCTAGTGACAAATGCTGTCTTGGGTATGTCCATCTCTCTAACTTTCATCTGAAAGTACCCTGATCGTAGATCGATCTTAGAGAACACAACAACTCCTTCTAATTGATCGAAGAGCTCATTAATCTTGGGTAGTGGGTATTTGTTCTTTATAGTCACTTCATTTATTGCTCGGAAGTCTGTGACTAGCCTCTGTGTACTGTCCTTCTTCTCTACAAATAACACTGGGGCGCCCCAAGGTGATGAGCTTGGGCGAATAAATCCCTTCTTCAAGTGTTCATCTAGCTGTAGCTTAAGTTCCTTTAATTCATTTACGGCCATGGGATATGGCCTCTTGGCTATCGGTCCTGTTCCGGGTATCAGCTCGATAAGAAATTCTACATCTCTATCGGGTGGCATTCCCGGTAGCTCTTCTGGAAAAAATCTGGATATTCTCTTACTACGAGAACTTCTCCTAGGCTAACCCCCTTAAGAGAATTAAGCCTAACTCTCTTCAGATCATACTTTGACTTGTATCTAATCTTCTTTTTCTCGGGAGTGGTTAATGTGATGGCTCGGTTTGCACAATCTATGACTCCCTCAAAACAGGTCATCCAATCCATCCCTAGGATGACATCCAAACCTTGGGTTTCCAGTATGACTAGATTTACTGGGAAAAGATGTTTTCCTATTTCCAGGGTAATGTTTCTACATTCGGTATGCGCAAACATTTCTCCTCCCGGGGAACTCACTCTAATTGGGTTTAACATGGTTGCTGTGGCTAGCTTATGTTTACTAACAAATGCTCTCGATATGAATGAATGCGATGCTCCAGTATCGAACAGAACTAATGCTGGAAAAGTATTGAGTAAAAACGTACCAATCACAGCATCAGGTTCCTCGTACACTTCCTCCACATTGACATGATTCACTTGTCCCTTCTGGAACGGATTGGGCTTGGCAGCTTCATCGGCCTTCTTCTCTGGGCATTCAGTTGCATAGTGCCCCTTGTTCTTGCATTTGAAACACATCACCTGACTAACATCCCTCTTCTGCTCATGATTATGGCGATGCTGCCCATTGCCATTGTTGTTTCCACTGTGACCATTCCCATTGTGTCCACTTCCTTTGTATACCGAAATGGTTCCTCTGTTTCCACCATTGTGGTTATGACCATTGTGGTTGTGGCCATTCCCATACCTGTGGTGGTTATGTCCACCATTGTTCTCATGGTAGTGAGGTTTCTTCTGAGCAGTGCTCGAGTTGTACTTGTTAGCATTGTACTTCCTCTTCCTGCTCTCCTCCTTCTTGATGTTGTTGTCCAGAGTGATGGCTTGATCTAGAAGAGCCTGATAATTTGGAGCATAAGCCACTGACAACGGTATCTTCAGTTCTCCACTGAGTCCACTAAGGAATTTATCCTTTCTTTTTGCATCAGTATAATTATCTTCCGGAGCATAACGTGACAGGGAACAGAAGTCATCCATATACTCCTTTAGGGATCGGTTGCCTTGTTTCAGGCCACGGAATTCATCCCTCTTCAAGTTCATGATTCCAGAGGATATGTGTGCATTACGGAATCCTTCCTTGAACATTTCCCAAGTGAGTCCATCCAGAGGATGTGTTATCTGGTAGGTCTCCCACCACTGTGCTGCTGGTCCCTCGAGCAGATGAGCAGTGAATCTCACCTTCTCCGCTTCAGTACATTCACAGGTAACCAGATCCTTGTGCACAGAACGTAGCCAATCATCAGCCAAGATTGGTTCAACTGCCATAGAAAATTTATTGGGTCTCAGCCTCAGAAACCTAGCAAGTCGGTCTACTTGGGGTGGTGGTGGTGGTGGCGGTGGTGGAGGTGGTGGTGGTGGCGGAGCATTCTGGTTTGCTAAAAACTGTGTCATCACGTTCATCAGTTGAGTTTGGGCTGCCATCATCTGCTGCATCATGTCCAAGTTATTATTGTTGTTGTTGTTGCTGGGATCACGGCGAGGAGGCATCTGTATGTTTATAGCACGGATGAGCATAGACAGAAAAACTAGAGAAAGAAAAAAAATCTACCCAAACAAGCATTAACAACAATCAATCATACAATCAAACATTCAACAAGCAAACAGCCACAATAATAAAATTTCGAAATATATAGTTTTGAAATCACCACCAAACAAAATAGGTTCTAACCAGCGTACTAGTACTGCCATACCACAATTTGGTAGATCAATACTTTAAAACGAAGCGATAGAATTAAGGTCTCTCAAGCGACAAAATATACTCGCATAAAATACTAGGGATAACTTGATACGTTGCTACAACTAGCTGGGGTTCCACTGATTACTGCGGAAACAGGTTGACGTACTGCCTTGCGGTCATGCGCCTGCGCTTCATTGCACGTGTGTTTCTTGCCGGCGTGTCCTCGTCTTCACTCGAGATGTAGTGGATCATCTCCTCAGGTTCTTCCTCCTCTTCTTCCTCTTGCGCCTGACCAGCTTCAACTCCAGCGTCTTCATCTTCTCCATCACTGCCGTCGTTACCTCCATCATTAGCAGGGGGCGGTGGTGGTGGATCATCACCAGGGGGCGGCGGTGGAGGTGGATTATCACCAGGTGGCGGCGGTGGTGGCGGATCATCACCAGGTGGTGGCGGTGGTGGTGGGTTCAGCTGCGCCTGAAGTGCAGCTATTTGGGCGTCCTTGTCCACGTTCTGAACCTGCAGTTCATGCACGTACTCCTCCATGTGTCCAATAAGTGTGTCCTGCGCCTGAAGCTCTTGGTTCTGTGCGTGTATGACAGCCCTTGCATGATCAGCAAAAATCATTTCTGTATGCACCCGCTGTGCCAAGTTGTTGGCATGGAACTCAGTATCCTGAAAATGCTTCTCGGCTGTGCTTATGTTCAGTCTGTTTCCTGCCGTCTTGGTCGAGACACCATTTTCCCTACGCTTTCCGAAGTCCCGGAATGTGGAGTCAGCATCTAAATAATCACCGTAGGTGAGACTGCTAGTTGGACCTTGGCCTCCTCCCTTCCCCGTCCACAGTAGAGAAGGGTGACTTTTGGGACCTCCGGCTCAAACCACCGCATCGCCGTCGATCCGCTCGATTCCCCGCCCTCCGGCGGCCGCTCCGGCGGCGGGAGGACGGGGAATCGACGGATCTGTGCATATATCTAGTGTAGGTGTGAGTTGGGTGCTTGCCGGCGGCGTCATGGCGGAGGAGGCGTGGCCGGTGCGCGTTTTGCAGGTGGTGGTCCTTCCCCTCGACGGTGGTGCTCCGAGGAGCTCTGGCGTCGACCTGCCACCTTCGTCGGGCCTGGGGCTCTGCGGAGCTGCTCGGTCCGGCCTCCCCTTCGCCGGTGTCCGCGGGACGGCGGATCCGGTGCAAGATCATCCGAAGGTTGCAGATCTACATCGACATGACGACGACAGCGACTTCAGGCGTAGATCCTATGGGATCGGTGCTCGGCAACTTCCCAAAGGCCTGGGGAGGTTCCTGATCCAAGGCATCGAGAGGAGCTTGGCCTGCGGCGCGCCACCGACAGCGCTTGTCGTCTCCGGCGTGGTCGAGTTGCAGAAGGGTCGGGTGTAATTTTCTATCTTTCAAGGACCTGTCTGTAATTTGTCGTTGTATCTCTGATGCTTTCATCGCAAAAAAAAAAAATCACCGTAGGTGTGACAAAGGCGAGACAGCAGGTCCATCATGGCTATGTCGACTCCTTCTCTCCAGGTTGGATATATTTCAGTGCGGTCTACAGCTTCAAAATGTGGCGCCGTGGGATCGGCCAACATGAGTGTGCGTATCTCCCATCTATCCACGCCAGGTATGTCGGTGTCCACTGGTCTTCCCTTGAAACGAGGTTCAGGGAACTCAAGCTCCTGCACAAGCTCTTGTAGCTGTCTCCCAAAGAAGTACTGAGACACCTCACCAACATAAGCTGTCCTGACGTGCTCTCCCATCTATTAAGTGAAATGAGGAGAATATTAGATACAAAAGAACAAGTTACGAATTTACAAGATGAAATAAAATAGAATATAAGAAATCTTGCAATTGAAAAACTATGAAAAAATTTGAATTTAAACTTTCGGTTAAAATAACATGTAATTTCGAAATTTAGTAGTAAAGGACAATCCTAGTATTTCTAACTAGACCTAAAGGGTTTTCTAGCCTACAGGCAACATTACGCTCTGATACCATTTTTTAGCACCCTTGCTTTACAAAGCATAGGCGTACATGAAATGTGCGGAAGACTTGGATCATATAAGACTTGCACTTTCCAATAAAATGTAGTATCACACGAAATGTCAAAATTATTGCAACGCACGCACGAATGATTCAAAAATACAATAATTTATTACAAATGCGCATAGCCAAGGCTAGCTTGAAACAAATAAAGTTCAACATTTATTCAGAGTTCACACGCAAATTAAATATAACACGGAGCTCCATCATCTCCATGCGCCACTGGCGAACATGTTGGTTGTAAGCTCGAAGACAGACGACGTCACTACTGATCGGACGAACCTGCAACATGTAAGTTGCAGCCCAGATTGTTTGGGTCAGATGCCGTTCGACTGGCTGGCAAGTGAATACTAGTGGAATATAAAATGGCAAGACTATTTCTACATGCTTATATGGCTGGTGGGGTTCAAGGCTATTGCATAAAGCCAATTTTGTCCTACTTTTCATAAAGCATTTTAGTTCTCGACAACAACATGAGACACAACCCTGGACGCATCCAATGTCTCATTTAACCCGAGTTCACCCATCAAATTTTATTATGAAATTGGAATGATGAGATTTTTCCATACACTACAATGTTTGAAGACACGCATTGTCCATAACCGGGGACACGGCTAAGATCTTAGTTTACACACTCTGCAGAGCTGGTGCACTTTCACCACAAGACTCGATCAACCCAAACTATCCTTTACACTCATTTAGTGATAAGGAAAAGAAGAAGATCGAGACGAGACTTTTCAGAAGTATTTTCCCATGGTACTACTAGCGAGATCACCGCCCAACTATCCCTCTACATCTTCAGATCTCACTGACCCAGGTCCACACAACATACTCCGTCAAGACAGAGCACATATGACTAGTGGTTGCACGCTTCGGCAACAAACATGAAGTGACGTAAAATCTTGAAACCCTGGGTGGCAATCCACAAGTGAGCATAAACAAGGCAGCCATAGACATGACCCATGAATAGCCACTCCACTCACATCATCCTCTATCAAACCAATCTACCCAGGTAGTAAATTAATTTAGTGGAGTTTTCAAATATCACATCTACAATAAAACAATCATTTTTTTTGCAGCATGTACTTCCACTAAATTATAATAGGTCACTACCAAGGTGGTCATATGGCTATCCTACAAGGTTTGCATAGCATAATATAATATAGTAGTACCTATCATGCATACTACTAAAATATCTACAAATGCAATAAAACAAAATAGTAGGTCATTTATGCGTGTGCAAGTTATTCACTTGCCTTCGTAGTAGTTCGTGTTGCTGCAGCACTCACAGCTCGCTCTGCACTCTTCACAATCTAACCAAACAACAAACACAAGTTCAATACAAATCACAAATAGCATTACAAAAATAATGTATGCATGAAAAAATGCAGAGGTGACACAATTTCAAGTCAAGCAATAGATATTATTTTAGTTCTCTGGTATAAACTATATGCATGATGCTCATGGCAATTTTTAATATGGTTAATAAAATAAAACAATTTTGACTAGCTAAAATACCAATTTTAAACCACTGTAAATAACGTTAATATGAATGATGCGAAAAGACTATTTTATTTGTCCACCGTGTTCTACACAAATTTCTGAACATTTTGATATAATAAAGAACATAATTTTTAGACTAGTAGAACTCAAGATATGAATTTTACAAGGTACGCATATTTTCTGGAATTTTATTATATTCGTGATAAAACATGTTGACCGGGTCGCGCAGCTGACTCAGCTGCCACGCGGCGGCGCATGATTCGCCCGTACCCCTTCAGTTAATGGTTCTAATCTGAACCATGGATCGATGATCCAACAGCCAAGGACGAGCAGGTCCTGGACAAGCTAAAATCAAAAAAAAAAAAGGTCCTGGACAAGCTGCTACTCACCGGAGAAGACAACGACGACGGCGAGCTGAGACTTGGGGCGATCGTTGCCGGCGTACTGCTGCTTCTTCAGGCTTGGCAACGGCAGAAATCGGCGGAGGTGATCACGGCGAACTCAACGGCGTACTCGGCGACGTCTCCGGCTGATCCAAACGACGGCAGCGGCTGTTCTCCGAGTTCCTGTACCGGCGGCGCTCCGGCGACGATAGCGAGTGTTCTGCTCCACCGTTTCCAAAAAGAAAAAGTTTAGAAGATGCGGAATCAAGAGGGTGAAAGGATTTGCACAGCTAGAGATGCTAGAGTTGTGCGAGTCGACGGCCAAAATCCTCGCACCTCGTCAATGGCAGCGGCGGCGGTAGATCGATCTCGACCCAAAATTTGGGCAGCCTGGCGGCCGGTTTTTGGGAAGGTCGGGGGAAAAGATAGCTAGGGTTTGGGGGTTTATATAGCACGAAGTCTCGTGGCAAACGGACGAGAGAAACAAGAGAAATCGAAGATTTGGTGGGGCTGTTCGAGTTAGGAACGAACTCGAGTTCGTCCTGGAGACGTACTGCACGTACGTGCAGATGTTGGTGTTGGGCTGGCTAGTTTCTTGGGCCGAGGCTGACAGGCTGGTCCGCTTCTCTTTTTTTTTGTTCAATTTATAAAATGTTTTCTCTAATTGAAGTATCAAAATAGCTCCAAAAGAAGTAAAATAAAATACAGTAACAAACCTGTGAGGTGTAGTTTAATAAATAACATTACTTAGCATAGTTTGCTTGTGAAATAAAATATAAGATCGTTTTGTACTTATATTGTACATAAACATTGTTTGTTCGATTTAAAACTAATGCACTTTAAAATGAATGCAACAAACAAAATGCAAATGATGCATGCCATGCATGATTTTCATAACTTGTAAAATTTGGGATGTTACACATATTTATGCATTGTCATGCGCTCAATATTTTGTCAATTGCCCAGCTGTAATTTGCTCACCCAGCTTGTTAGTTATCTTTTACGGAGAGACACCACTAGTGAACTGTGGACCCCGGTCCATTCTTTTACATTGATTAAACCACAAACTGCAAACATTGTTCTCTTTTACTTTCTGCAATTTAATACTGTTTTCCACACCATACGTTTAATCCTTTGTTTTCAGCAAGCCGGTGAGATTGACAACCTCACTATTTCGTTGGGTCAAACTAGTTTGATTGTGTTGTGTGCAGATTCCACGTTGGTGATCGAATAACGGCGCCGCCAACAACCTTCAGAAGTCCTACTGCTCCTACTGGTACGATTAAACCTTGGTTTCATACTGAGGGAAACTTGCCGCTGAACTGCATCATACCTTCCTCTTGGGGTCTCCCAACGAACGTGTGCAATAAGTTGCAAGCATGCAAGATCATAAATAACATAGGGCATAGATTGATAATCAACTTGACATAATATTCAATATTCATCGGATCCCAGCAAACACAACATGTAGCATTACAATAATATGATCTTGATCATGTAGGCAGCTCACAAGATCTAAACATGATGGCACAAAGTGGAGAGACAACCATCTAGCTACTGCTATGGACCCGTAGTCCAAGGATGAACTACTCACGCATCACTCCGGAGGCAGGCATGGCGATGTAGAAGCCTCCGGTGACGATTCCCCTCTCCGGCAGGGTGCCGGGAAGAGGTTCTGGACCCTCCCGAGCTAGGGTTGACGACGGCGGCGTCTCTGGAACTTTTCGTGGATAATGCTCAGGTACTTAGGGTTTTTGCGTCGGGGGAATAAGTAGGCGAAAGGGCGGCGGCTGACGACCCCCGTGGGGCCCACACCCAGGGCGCGCCAGGGGGGCCCGCGCCCTGGGTGCGTGTGGGGCCCACGTGGCTCCTCTCGTTGCTCCTTTGGCTTCCTGGTGTGTTCTGATAAAATAGGGCCCCGTGAAGTTTCGTCCAATTCCGAGAATATTTCCAGACTAGCTTTTCTGGAATACAAAAACAGCAGAAAACAGGAACTGGCACTTCGGCATCTTGTTAATAGGTTAGTCCCAAAAAATGTATAAAAGTGATATAAAGTAGATGCAAAACATGTAGCAATTGGTATAAAACAAGCATGGAACATCAAAAATTATAGATACGTTTGAGACGTATCAGCATCCCCAAGCTTAGTTCCTACTCGTCCTCGAGTAGGTAAACGATAAAAACAAAATAATTTTTGAGGTGACATGCTACCATCATAATCTTGATCATATAATATTGCAAGGCACATGTAAATGAATGAAGTGATCCAAGTCAATGGTCTATAATTTGCTACCAAATAGATAATGAGTAAACAATGAATCACACAAGCTAAACGTTTTCATGAATAGTACTTTCGAGACAAGCATCAAACAGTTTTGCATAAGTGTTAACTCATAAAGCAATAGTTTCTAATAAAAGGTATTTAATCAACACAAAGGAAGAATTAGTTTCAGCATTTGCTTCAACTTTCAACATATTTATCTCATGGATATTGTCAACACAAAGTATAACAAGTCCAATATTGCATATAACGCATGTTGTAACAAAGTTGACACTAGTGTTTGCTTGTGGAAGACAGAAAGAATAGGAAAACTGACTCAACATAAAAGTAAAAGAAAGGCCCTTCGCAGAGGGAAGCAGGGATTAAATCATGTGCTAGAGCTTTTAGGTTTTTGAAAGCATATAGAGATTGCATAAAATATTTGATACTCCTCCCAACCTTGCTAACACAAGCCATGGCTAACCGAATCCTCGGGTGCCTTCCATCAATCACATACCATGGAGGAGTATCTATTTTTGAGAGGTGTTTGTTAATTGTCAACGAATGGTAGCGGGTGAGAACAGTATTCTACCTGTCAAACGGACTTTTAAGAGCGGCTCCCATGAAGGACGTTATTTCTACCAGCAAGGCAGATCATCCCTCTTTCTCTTTGGTTTACACACATTCAGGTATTTCACTGTTTGTCATTGCTTACTGATGAATCAGGGCAAAAGTGTGAAGAGAATTAATTGGTTAAAGTTGTAATTAATTGGGACTGGGCACCCCGTTGCCAGCTCTTTTTGCAAATTATTGGATAAGCGGATGTATATGCCACTAGTCCAGGTGTAAAAGTCCACAAATAGAATAAAGAATAACCACACTAATTCCTCATGAGCTAGTAAACATTGACACAAAAAGGGAATAATAACATTTTGAATAATTTAAAGGTAGCACATGAAAAATTTACTTGGAGTGGCAAGGAAATACCACATATAGGTAGTTATGGTGGACACAAATGGCATGGATTTTGGCTCAAGGATTTGGATGCACGAGAAGCATTCCCTCTCAGTACAGAGTTTAGGCTAGCAAGGTTATGTAAGCAAACAAGAATATCAACCCGTACACCAAGTTTTATATGACAAACATATTGCAAACGTTATAAGACTTCATACCGTCTTCCTTGTTAACCAAACCCTGTTATTAGAAAATATCTAGACCTTAGAGATACCACCGATGCAAACCAAATTTTCAACAAGCTTTACGGTAGTTCTTCACTAATAGGCTTAACTCATGATGCAAATTTAATCATGATCTACTTGTTAACTCAAAACAATTGACAAGCATCAAGTTATCCAAATTAGTGATCTACAAGATTAAGCAAGTTTTTCCTTATACCAATTACCACATGCAACATTTTCTGAACCAACCAAACACCAATCAATTTATTTCATCAACTCTCCAAACAAATATAAGTGAAGCAAGAGAGTACTTTCTACAAAAGAAAGCTAATAGCTCTGACAAGAGATACATGAAAACAAGAGCTAAAAGCTGAACAGCGCTAGATATGAATACTCAACAAATATAAGTGAAGAATAGGAGTATTCTCATGAAAAAGCGGAGCGTGTCTCTCTCCCAATCAAGAATGCTAGGGTCCAGTCAAGCTTTATTGAAAATAAAAGTGCAATACTGAAAATAAAAGCACACAGACGCTCCAAGAAAAGCACATATGATGTGAAAGAATTAAAATATAGTTTCACTAGAGATGACCTGATAATTTTGACGATGAAGAAGGGGATGCCTTGGGCATCCCCAAGCTTAGACGCTTGAGTCTTCTTGAAATATGCTGGGGAGATCCATGGGAGCCTCCCCAAGCTTAAGCTCTTCACTCTTCTTGATCCTATTATATCATCCTTCTCTCTTGACCCTTGAAAACTTCCGTCACACCAAACTCAAAGTAATCTCATTAGAGGGTTAGTGCATAATCAAAAATTCACATGTTCTATAAAGACGCAATATGATTTGTTACTTTAAACATTAGCTACAGCCACTGATGTTATGTGAAGCTCTTCCACCCAAAAAAGAATTTCACTCAACACTAGTAAAAGAGAGAATGCAAAATAAAAAGGCATAATCTGTCTAAAACAGAACAGTCCGCAAAGACGAATTTTTTCGAGGCACTTACGACGCTCAGATCGAAAACTCTGAACTAATGAAAGATTCAGACATTCATAAAGATTACGCACAAAAATTTCAGATTTAATTAACAATCTGGTGATTTTAGGAATTTCGTACAGTGAACAGCAAAAATCTGTTTCTGCGCAGCAATCAAAATTAAGCATCATCTTAACATTAGAGGCTACTCTTGGCACAACAATGCGAGAAAATAAAGATACAAAGGAGTTGCTACAGAAGTAAACAACTCCTTGACTCAATAAAAGAAAAATTGCAGAAAAAAAATAATGGGTTGCCTCCCATAAGCGCTTTTCTTTAACGCCTTTTAGCTAGGCACAAAGCATGCATCAAGTATTACCAAGTGAAGAAGCATCAACATTGTAATTTGTTCGAACAATAGAATCATAAGGTGGCTTAATCTTCTTCCTAGGAAAGTGTTCCATACCTTTCTTGAGAGGAAATTGATATTTTATATTCCCTTCTTTCATATCAATAATAGCACCTACAGTTCTAAGAAAAGGTCTTCCAGCACAATAGGGCATGATGGATTGCATTCAATATCCAAGACAATAAAATCAACGGGGACATAATTGTTGTTAACCATGATAAGAACATCATCAATTCTTCCCAAAGGTTTTTTAATAGTAGAATCAGCAAGGTGAACATCCAAGTAACAATTTTCCAAAGGTGCTAAATCAAGCATATCATAAATCTTTTAGGCATAACAGAAATACTAGCACCAAGGTCACACAAAGCATTGCAATCAAAGTCATTCAATTTCATTTTAATGATGGGCTCCCAACCATCTTCTAACTTCCTAGGGATAGAAGCTTCATGTTTAATTTTCTTCCCTAACTTGTATGAGAGCATTAGTAATATGTTTAGTAAAAGCCATGTTTATCACTAGCATTAGGACTTCTAGCTAGCTTTTGCAAGAACTTAATTACTTCAGAAATATTGCAACCATCAAAATCAAAGTCATTATCATCAAAAGTAATGGAGTTATTATCTTCCTTATTGCTAGAAATTTCAGCATCTTTATCAAGGACAGTTTCAGAGTTATCAGGCAATTTAGGACATTTTGCAATAGAAGTGGAAACATTACCAACACCAATTATCTTGCCATTAATGGTAGGAGGTTTGCTAACACTTGAGTTTGAAGCATTTTCAGAAGTAGTAATAGTATAAACTCTAGCAATATTATTCTTTCTAGCAATTTCATCCTCTCTTTCCCATCTAGCATGCAATTCAGCTAACATCCTCACATTGTTATCAATTTTAACTTGTATAGCATTGAGAGTTTTGCTCTCTTTAACATCATGAGGCATGTTCTTTAGTTTCAACAAGTCAACATCAAGAGCAAGACTATCAACTTTAGAGGCAGAACATCAATTTTCCCAAATTTCTCCTCAACAGTTTTATTGAAAGCAGTTTGTGTACTAATAAAATCCTTAAGCATAACTTCAAGATCAGAGGGTACACTCTTATTATTGTTGTAGGAGTTACTATAGGAATTTCCATAACCATTGCCACTATTAGAAGGATAGGGCCTATAATTGCTATTACCAAAATTATTCCTATAAGCATTGTTGTTGAAGTTATTATTTTTAATGAAGTTCACATCAACATGCTCTTCTTGAGCAACCAAAGAAGCTAAAGGAACATTATTTGGATCAACATGTGTTTGACCATTTGCAAGCATAGACATAATAGTATCAATTTTGGCACTCAAGGAAGAGGTTTCCTCAACAGAATTTACCTTCTTACCTGTTGGAGCTCTCTCGGTGTGCCACTCAGAATAATTAATCATCATATCATCTAGAAGCTTTGTTGCAGCACCCAAAGTGATGGACATAAAGGTACCTCCAGCGGCCGAATCCAATAAATTCCTTGAAGAAAAATTTAATCCTGCATAGAAGGTTTGGATGATCATCCAAGTAGTCAGTCCATGAGTGGGACAATTTTTAACCAATGATTTCATTCTCTCCCATGCTTGAGCAACATGTTCATTATCAAATTGCTTAAAATTCATTATGCTACTTCTCAAAGAAATAATCTTAGCAGGAGGATAATATTTTCCAATAAAAGCATCTTTGCATTTAGTCCATGAATCAATACTATTTCTAGGCAAAGATAGCAACCATTCTTTAGCACGTCCTCTCAAGGAGAAAGGAAAAAGTTTCAGTTTAATAATATCACCATCTACTTCCTTGAGCTTTTGCATTTCACAAAGTTCAACAAAGTTATTAAGGTGAACAGCAGCATCATCAGTACTAACACCAGAAAATTGCTCTTTCATAACAAGATTTAAAAGTGCAGGTTTAATTTCATAAAATTCTGCTGAAGCAGCAGGTGGAGCAATAGGTGTGCATATGAAATCATTGTTGTTCGTGCTAGTGAAATCACACAACTTAGTGTTCTCAGGAGTACTCATTTTAGCAAAATTAAAAACAGGACAGAAAATAACTTGAAAGTAAACTAGATGCAAGTAACTAATTTTTTTGTGTTTTTGATAATTGAAAGCAAACAAGATAAAATAAAATAAACTAAGCAAGACAAAAACAAAGTAAAGAGATTGGAAGCGTGAAACTCCCCTTGCAGAAGACTGCTGTCTCCCCGGCAACGGCGCCAGAAAAAGCTTGACTATCACACGTTCGTTGGGAGACCCCAAGAGGAAGGTATGATGCAGTCAGCAGCAAGTTTTCCCTCAGAAAGAAACCAAGGTTATCGAACCAGTAGGAGCAGCAACTCAGAAGGTTGTTGGCGGCGCCATACTCGATCACCAACGTGGAATCTGCACACAACACAATCAAACTACTTTGCCCCAACGAAACAGTGAGGTTGTCAATCTCACCGGCTTGCTGAAAACAAAGGATTAAACGTATGGTGTGGAAAATGAGTATTAAATTGCAGAGAATGAAAAAGGAACAGTTTGCAGTTTGTGGTTGTTTAATCAGTGTAAAAGAATGGACCGGGGTCCACAGTTCACTAGTGGTGTCTCTCCATAAAAGATAACTAACATGTTGGGTGAACAAATTACAGCTGGGCAATTGACAAATAGTGAGCGCATGACAATGCATATATGACATGATGATTACTATGATATTTAATTGGGCATTACGACAAATACATAGACCGTTATCCAACAGCATCTATGACTAATAATCCACCGCCGGGTTGTCATCCGAGTCCCCCGTTGGTATTAAGTTGCAAGCAACGGATAATTGCATTAAGTAAAGTGCGTAATGTAAACAAACATATGCCGTGGACATAGCATCGTTAGGTTATCCCTAGTGGCAACAGCACATCCACAACCTTAGAACTTTTGTCACTCTCCCAGATTACGGAGGCATGAACCCACTATCTAGCATAAATACTCCTCTTGGAGTTACAAGCATCTACTTGGCCAAAGCATCTACGAGTAACGGAAAGCATGCAAGATCTTAAATAACATAGATAGATTGATAATCAACTTGACATAATATTCAATATTCATCGGATCCCAGCAAACACAACATGTAGCATTACAATAATATGATCTTGATCATGTAGGGCAGCTCACAAGATCTAAACATGATGGCACAAAGTGGAGAGACAACCATCTAGCTACTGCTATGGACCCGTAGTCCAAGGATGAACTACTCACGCATCACTCCGGAGGCAGGCATGGCGATGTAGAAGCCTCCGGTGATGATTCCCCTCTCCGGCAGGGTGCCGGGAAGAGGTTCTGACCCTCCCGAGCTAGGGTTGACGACGGCGGCGTCTCTGGAACTTTTCGTGGATAATGGCTCGGGTACTTAGGGTTTTTGCATCGGGGGGAATAAGTAGGCGAAAGGGCGGCGGCTGACGACCCCCGTGGGGCCCACACGTGGCCAGGGCGCGCCAGGGGGGGACCCGCGCCCTGGGTGCGTGTGGGGCCCACGTGGCTCCTCTTCGTTGCTCCTTTGGACTTCCTGGTGTGTTCTGATAAAATAGATGCCTCCGTGAAGTTTCGTCCAATTCCGAGAATATTTCCAGACTAGCTTTTCTAGAATACAAAAACAGCAGAAAACAGAAACTGGCACTGCGGCATCTTGTTAATAGGTTAGTCCCAAAAAATGTATAAAAGTGATATAAAGTGGATGCAAAACATGTAGCAATTGGTATAATATCAGCATGGAACATCAAAAATTATAGATAGGTTTGAGACGTATCATTGATCAACTAAGTATTTTGTGAAATTGGGTGATGTGCTCAAATTATATAGATCAGGTGCTACCCCGTGCCTCACGTATGCCGCTTATCTAGTACCTGAAAACCAAATGAAAAGCAAGGGTGAGTACAGAAGTACTCAGCAAGTACATTTAGTGCCACAAGAATAATAACGAACAATCAACCACATGAAAGTACTGATAATCTCCTTTATGAACTAGAAGGCTGAAACCGAATATCTGAATTTGTCGCCCGGACTAGCCCACGAGCTGACACTTCTCACCAAACTCTATCGGAGTAGCCACTCGGGACAGTCTCTCAGCGGACCAACAAGAAAGGTTAGCCATCGGACTAGCTCACAAGCAACGGTTCTCACCGAACTTTATCAGAACTAGCCGCTTGTGAACAGTTTCTCACCGAGTTAGCTATGAAAGTAAGAAGTGTGATATCGCTGAACATGAATACGAAACCAGAACCGAATAGGACTGAACTGAACAATCAGATAAGAAACTTTCACTCAATGAGAACAATCAATTGAACAATCACAGAATGAAGAAATGGTTCGTCATGCACTTGCCTTAACCGATAGCGAAACGTTGATTGGGAATAATCCCACACCTGTGAGTAAGAAAATCAAACACAAGTCTCAATACTTAAACAAGATTTATTATGCAGAGCACATACACAAAATGTGGCTAATTACATTTCTGGGGAAGCAACCCTTTTGCTGCCCCTTCACAAAGAATTCTTGTCTCGAGCTAGAAAGTTCCAAAGCAAGCAAATGATATGCTTAAGGATTCATATGGAGCTTAACTACAAACAACTCCCACTATTCGAACTCAAAATATGGAACTATCTAATTCATAACTAGCAAATACCACTCAGCTGTTTCCAGATTCCAGCATAACGATTAGCTCTCTTTGGAAAGTCAAAGCAAGACGACCAATCATGATAATTAATTGAAACCTTTCGTATTAGCCACTATGCATCACACAGAACATAGCAGGGAACGAAATATGAATTTTACTGAGTGGGTAAAGCTCCTAAACACCATGGGAAAACTCTATTCTTCGCTGTTTCTGAAACCTTAGACAGCTGCAATGAAACTGGTATATCAGGAGCATCACAACCCCGATTAATACGCTTAACCTCTCAAAACGATCGTAGGAACGAGTCCTACAAAACATTCCATAGATACGTCCACTGATTTTGCCATCTAGGTACTCGAAATCACTGATTTCCAGGTCTGTACACCTAGAAACAGCAGCAGGAAATTACTTTCCCCCAATCCCTAAATAATTTGCTCATCCCCTGCCCTAAGAATCATAGGATCACCATGTACAACATGTGAGAAGGTCAAGGAGGATGGGGAACTCACACTTTAATCTTGAGCATGGGGATATCGGACAGGGAAGGGTGGAGATCTTCTCTTCTTCTTCTCTTTGTGACTCCTCTTCTTCTTCCTCAAGCACTAGAACAGAGGCTGCACCTGGAGGAGGAGTGGGACGTGGTGCTGGGTGGAGGATTAAGTGGAGCTAGAAGCGAGGAACAAGGAGGATGCGCCATGGGAAGGGAAGAGGACGGGGCTGCTGCGTGGAGGAGAGGATAAGAATGAACTCCTGAGGTGAGGGAAGGATAGGGATGGGAGTAGGCCAGTAAAAAGGAATTTCTTTTTATTTAAACTATTTTGAAATACGAAATATATCTAGCCACTAAAATGAAAGAAATTATGGAAGATGCATCCGGAATCAGTTTTCTGCAAATGAGTAGTCCATTTCGATTGTCTCGACGAGCCCGATTCAACCATGGACTCGGATATTTGAGAAGAGCCTTGTTTTGAAAGTTCACCAGAAGATGGCCATGAAAGAGATAATTTCACGATATTATCTTATAATAAAAGAGTACTCCATGATCGAATGTCTCGGCGAGATGTCCCCGACCGTCGTCTCTGGTTGCAAATTCAAGAATGACGGATAAAATAGGTTTCAGCAGTGATGACAAGAACCTCGATGAGAATATCCAATAAATTACGGGGTATTATAGTCTACCCACCTTAAAACGAACTCGGCCTCGAGTTCTTCATTCAATATAAGTTGTAGAATGTAAGGAAATCCAATTTACTAGGGAACAACTATAGGACACTCATGAAAAACAATGTTCATATGAAATCAGGAACGACCCAAAACCATCCTACTGTGCACCAGTGTGTCAAGTTTTAAGTTATTATCATATTAATTAAGGAGAGGACAACTCCAGAGATCTAAAGCCGGGCTCTGATACCAACTGTAACACCCCAGGTATAAAACCAACCTGGAATGTTGCCACAAAGCACTAATGTCTACCAAGCATAGCACATATTCGAAAATTGGACAGAGTTTCCCTTGCATGTATGGGCATCCTGGACAAGAAATTGATACGAATCTGATAACTAAACAGGTCAGATAACAAAACATGTCACGGCTTGAATGAAACATCCACAGTTCCGAGATAAACAGTATTTTTTGTCTCGGCTAAACAATGCAGAATAAGCAATTGATATAATATACAATGGTTGATCAACTAAGTATTTTGTGAAATTGGGTGATGTGCTCAAATTATATAGATCAGGTGCTACCCCGTGCCCCACGTATGCCACTTATCTAGTACCTGAAAACCAAACGAAAAGCAAGGGTGAGTACAGAAGTACTCAGCAAGTACATTTAGAGCCACAAGAATAATAACGAACAATCAACCATATGAAAGTACTGATAATCTCCTTTATGAACTAGAAGGCTGAAACCGAATATCTGAATTTGTCGCCCGGACTAGCCCACGAGCTGACAGTTCTCACCGAACTCTATCGGAGTAGCCACTCGGGACAGTCTCTCACCGGACCAACAAGAAAGGTTAGCCATCGGACTAGCTCACAAGCAACGGTTCTCACCGAACTTTATCGGAACTAGCCGCTTGTGAACAGTTTCTCACCGAGTTAGCTATGAAAGTAAGAAGTGTGATATCGCTGAACATGAATACGAAACCAGAACCGAATAGGACTGAACTGAACAATCAGATAAGAAACTTTCACTCAATGAAAACAATCAATTGAACAATCACAGAATGAAGAAATGGTTCGTCATGCACTTGCCTTAACCGATAGCGAAACGTTGAATGGGAATAATCCCACACCTGTGAGTAAGAAAATCACACACAAGTATCAATACTTAAACAAGATTTATTATGCAGAGCACATACACAAAATGTGGCTAATAACATTTCTGGGAAGCAACCCTTTTGCTGTCCCTTCACAAAAGAATTCTTGTCTCGAGCTAGAAAGTTCCAAAGCAAGAAAATGATATGCTTAAGGATTCATATGGAGCTTAACTACAAGCAACTCCTACTATTCGAACTCAAAATATGGAGCTATCTAATTCATAACTAGCAAATACCACTCAGCTGTTTCCAGATTCCAGCATAACGATTAGCTCTCTTTGGAAAGTCAAAGCAAGACGACCAATCATGATAATTAATTGAAACCTTTCGTATTAGCCACTATGCATCACACAGAACATAGCAGGGAACGAAATATGAATTTTACTGAGTGGGTAAAGCTCCTAAACACCATGGGAAAACTCTATTCTTCGCTGTTTCTGAAACCTTAGACAGCTGCAATGAAACTGGTATATCAGGAGCATCACAACCCCGATTAATACGCTTGACCTCTCAAAACGATCGTAGGAACGAGTCCTACAAAACATTCCATAGATACGTCCACTGATTTTGCCATCTAGGTACTCGAAATCACTGATTTCCAGGTCTGTACACCCAGAAACAGCAGCAGGAAATTACTTTCCCCCAATCCTTAAAGAATTTGCTCATCCCCTGCCCTAAGAATCATAGGATCACCATGTACAACATGTGAGAAGGTCAAGGAGGGTGGGGAACTCACACTTTAATCTTGAGCATGGGGAGATCGGACAGGGAAGGGTGGAGATCTTCTCTTCTTCTTCTCTTGCTCCTCTTTGTGACTCCTCTTCTTCTTCCTCAAGCACTTGAACAGAGGCTGCACCTGGAGGAGGAGTGGGACGTGGTGCTGGGTGGAGGATTAAGTGGAGCTAGAAGCAAGGAACAAGGAGGATGCGCCATGGGAAGGGAAGAGGACGGGGCTGCTGCGTGGAGGAGTGGATAAGAATGAACTCCTGAGGTGAGGGAAGGATAGGGATGGGAGTAGACCAGTAAAAAGGAATTTCTTTTTATTTAAACTATTTCGAAAAACCAAATATATCTAGCCACTAAAATGAAAGAAATTATGGAAGATGCATCCGGAATCAGTTTTCTGCAAATGAGTAGTCCATTTCGATTGTCTCGACGAGCCCGATTCAACCATGGACTCGGATATTTGAGAAGAGCCTTGTTTTGAAAGTTCACCAGAAGATGGCCATGAAAGAGATAATTTCACGATATTATCTTATAATAAAAGAGTACTCCATGATCGAATGTCTCGGCGAGATGCCCCCGACCGTCGTCTCTGGTTGGAAATTCAAGAATGACAGATAAAATGGGTTTCAGCGGTGATGACAAGAACCTCGATGAGAATATCCAATAAATTACGGGGTATTATATTTGTATTGACCATTAAACTGAGTTTGTCAACTCCTAAATCATGTGAGGAAAATGGATAAGACTCGTCAACATTTAACCACAACATAATATCCTTCCCTAGTATTGGAGGGGAGTCTCCTGACTGACGTGCCTCCGACCTGAGGGAGTAGCGTGTCATTTGTATTGACCATTAAACCGAGTTTGTCAACTCCTTAATCATGTGAGAACAATGGATATGACTCCTCAACATTTGACCACAACATAATATCCTTCCCTAATATTGGAGGGGAGTCGAACATGCCTCCGACTTCAGGGAGTAGCGTGTCATTTGTATTGACCATTAAACCGAGTTTGTGAACCCCTGAATCAAGTGAGGAAAATGGACAAGACTCCTCAACATTTAACCACAACATAATATCCTTGCCTTCTATTGGAGGGGAGTCCCCAGGCTGACGTGCCTCCGACCTGAGGGAGTAGCGTGTCATTTGTATTGACCATTAAACCGAGTTTGTCAACTGCTGAATCACGTGAGAACAATGGATATGACTAAACATTTAACCACAACATAATATCCTTCCCTAATATTGGAGGGGAGGAGTCCAACGTGCCTCCGACCTCATGGAGTAGCGTGTCATTTGTATTGAACATTAAACCTAGTTTGTCAACTCCTGAATCATGTGAGGAAGATGGATAAGACTCCTCAACATTTAACCACAACATAATATCCTTCCCTAATATTGGAGGGGAGTCCCCTGACTGAAGTGCCTCCGACCTGAGGGAGTAGCGTGTCATTTGTATTGACCATTAAACCGAGTTTGTCAACTCCTCAATCATGTGAGAACAATGGATATGACTACTCAACATTTAACCACAACATAATATCCTTCCCTAATATTGAACGGGAGACCAATGTGCCATCGACCTCAGGGAGTAGCTTGTCATTTGTATTGACCATTAAACTGAGTTTGTCAACTCCAGAATCATGTGAGGAAAATGGATAAGACTCGTCAACATTTGACCACAACATAATATCCTTCCCTAATATTGGAGGGGAGTCCCCTGACTGACGTGCCTCTGACCTGAGGGAGTAGAGTGTCATTTGTATTGACCGTTAAACCGAGTTTGTCAACTCCTTAATCATGTGAGAACAATGGCTATGACTGCTCAACATTTAACCACAACATAATATCCTTCCCTAATATTGGAGGGGAGTCCAACGTGCCTCCGACCTCAGGGAGTAGCGTGTCATTTGTATTGACCATTAAGCCGAGTTTGTCAGCTCCTGATTCAAGTGCGGACAATGGATAAGACTCCTCAATATTTAACCGCAACATAATATCCTTCCCTAATATTGGTGGGGAGTCCCCTGACTGACGTGCCTCCGACCTGAGGGAGTAGCGTGTCATTTGTATTGACCATTAAACCGAGTTTGTCAACTTCTGAATCATGTGAGAACAATGGATATGACTCCTTAACATTTAACCACAACATAATATCCTTTCCTAATATTGGAGGGGAGTCCAACGTGCCTCCGACCTCAGGGAGTAGCGTGTCATTTGTATTGACCATTAAACTGAGTTTGTCAACTCCCGAATCATGTGAGGAAAATGGATAAGACTCATCAACATTTAACCACAACATAATATCCTTCCCTAGTATTGGAGGGGAGTCCCCTGACTGACGTGCCTCCGACCTGAGGAAGTAGCTTGTCATTTGTATTGACCATTAAACCAAGTTTGTCAACTCCTTAATCATGTGAGAACAATGGATATGACTCCTCAACATTTGACCACAACATAATATCCTTCCCTAATATTGGAGGGGAGTCGAACATGCCTCCGACTTCGGGGAGTAGCGTGTGATTTGTATTGACCATTAAACCGAGTTTGTCAACTCCTGAATCATGTGAGGACAATGGATAAGACTCCACAACATTTAACCACAACATAATATCCTTCCCTAATATTGGAGGGGAGTCCCCTGACTGACGTGCCTCTGACCTGAGGGAGTAGCGTGTCATTTGTATTGACCATTAAGCCGAGTTTGTGAACTCCTGAATCATGTGAGAACATTGGATATGAGTCCTCAACACGAGACAAAATCGAAATCAGATGTTCCTTTTGCATGTTTATTTCTCATTGTTCTTTGTCTCCTGATTTTAGGTATAAATTTTGTTACAATAACGGAAGAGTGGAAAACCCAATTCAATTTGTTTGGTTCCTAGATTTTCCGGTGCTCAGTTTGTTCAGTTCCGCTCTAGATCTATGCTATGTGTTTCCCTCTTTCTAGATTTGTAGTTTACTGGACGTAAATGGATTACTCCGAATCTCCAATGCTAGTATCACTACTGGAAAATGGAACTCCGCCGGATGGTCAAACCACTCGACGAAGGCCAGAATCCACCTCGACGAAGGCTTCGCCGAGTGGGACGAAGGCTTCGAGTGGGGAACTCGGCGACACACACTCGACAAAATTCGCCTCGGAGAAGAATCTTCGCCGAGTGCTTTTTGTCGGGGGACACGGCGAAGACTTTGCCGAGTGCTTTTTCTCGACACCCGGTGAAGAAAAGGCGATCTGGCCCGTGAGTCAGATGTGTGTCAGGCATGTGTCAGGCTTCGCCGAATCTGCAAAATTGGCACTCAGCAAAGAACGAGCACATTGATGCCCGCCACGTGGCCACAATGCAGAGATGCATTTTCCATTAGTGTATGTTGGAGCATATTGGGAAAAATCAACTTTTTTGCATAATGCATATCTTGACTGAGGCTTAAACCGGATCCAGTTGATGCAGCATGTTCACATGGCAAAACACTGTTCTACGACTACATGAGTGATGATTTGAAGGTTAGAAGCACTCTTTGTCATTGCTAACACAATCTCTTGCAAAAATATACCAGTGTAATTTCGCAAATATGGGTATAAACATCTGCCAAATAGGAGTATACTGTTTATGTGTGTAAGTGTATATGTGCTAGAGCTAAGCCTAGTATCACCCAAGCATGCCGCCCACATCTTGGTCTCTTCCTTGATAGTGTCAGGAGTTGTGAGATGTCCAGATACCCGCTACTGAAGACCGGCGTGTTCTTCTGCTTCCATATCCATCAACGATCACTAGTACAAAACGACACATCGAAAACGGGCCAAAAAACCCATCAGAAACGGAAAAAGGGTCCCTGTCCCCGCCCCCGATGCTGATGTGAAGGCCCTCATCGGGAACGGAGACTAAAAACCGTCGCCGATGAGGCCACCGTTTGGCAACGGTGGTGCACATACCTCTGTTTCCGATGTATCGGAACATCAGAAACGGAGATTCTGTTCCGACTCGTTTGCATTGAGGTTTCTTCATAAGCCTATAGCAGGAATAGAGTTGAGACTGGACATTTAAAATCTCACAACTGAAGCACAAAAATGCTAACAAATCATTCGTAACGTATATAACAATTGTAACCATTACATAGCATCAAAAGATGATCAATTACACATGTCGAGTCTTCTCCTTCTTCCTCAGCTCGCTGTCCGTTTATAGTCCTCCACTCTTCTCCTTCTTCCTCAGCTCGCTGTCCATTTCGAAACCTCGAAAATGGTCTTTGAGCTACCAAAAGACTCGAGTAGTGGTTTCATGCTTCTCCAAATCACATCTGCAGCTTAATTGCTACACACATCCTGAAGATACATGGAAAAACTTAAAACAAGAAACCACACCGAGCTCGCAAGCCTCCGTAGCAAATATATTTTGCCAAATTCTTTGTACTGAGGCTTACTCCGTCTTGGACAGTGTCACCGAAATAATTCACAATCTAATACAAAACCAACAGAACATTTCATGAGTTGCTAATACAAATCACAAATCAAAACAGAGCACAATTGACCGAAATAATTCACAATCTAATACAAAACCAATATAACATTTCATGAGTTGCTAATACAAATCACAAATCAAAACAGAGCACAGTTGACCGAAATAATTCACAATCTAATATAAAACCAATAGAACGTTTCATTAGTTGCTAATACAAATCACATATCAAAACAGAGTATCTCTAGTTCATGAGATCTTCCCTATGCCGCGGGAGAATATGACATATCAAGACAGAGCACAATTGATTCACAATCTAATATAAAACAATAGAACATTTCATTAGTTGCTAATACAAATCACATATCAAAACAGAGCATCTCTAGTTCATGAGATCTTGCCTATGTCGCTGCAGAATATGACATATAAAGACTGAGCACACTTGATGAACAATCTAATATAAAACCAATTGATGAACTCGGTCATGAGCTGAGTGATTTAGACCTCATATTTTCTTCTCCGTCGACAGCGCCTCCAGATCGGCCACCTCCCGCATCTTTGGGCAACTCTCCTCCGACACTGCTGCATCACCACCTGACGAATGATCTGTACCAGTTCCGCGTGGCCCAGACGACGTCAGGCATCACTGGAGGAGGAGGGCGCCAAGATCCGCCTGACGCGCCACAACACCAGCCGCGTCACGGCTCCCTCCAGATCGGCCCTAGCATCACGAACTGGTGACGCTAGATCGGTGGTGCCGCTAGAGCCGCGGCTGCGATGGCCAGATCTAGAAGCGCCGGCAGAGGAAGCCATGAGAGAGTGAGGAGAGTTAAAAGCTACAATGTGCGGTGGCTAGGGTTGGTAGATAGACAGCGAGGGAGTGAGAATGAGACTGATGACATCCTCCGTCGACAGTACATTTATAAGCACCGAATTGGCAACGGACATTTTATATAACCATTTCCATTGGTTACTTATTAATAATGAGTTGCTGCATAGAACCCTACTGCATACAAGTTCACAACTACTATATTCTACTGATTTCCATAGCTGCATACAGACCCACTACAATCTACTGATTTCCATAGCTGCATACGAACCTAATACATTCTACTGATTTCCATAGCTGCATACGAAACTAATACATTCTACTGATTTTCATTGCTGCATACAAGTTCACACCTAACAGTAGCACACAAACACACAAAATCATTCTAGGAATGCTCACAAGAACATTTAACTGAGCTATTTCCTCCCCTTTCTGCCGCTCCTTTCGCACAGCAACAACATGGTCAGATTTAGTCGAAGTGTTGTTCGGCGCCATGCCAAACCAGCTAGAGCAGCTGCCACTAGTAGGAAAAGGCTTATAGCCATCAGCCTACCGCTGGCGGACGTCATTTCCGTCCGCCAGCGTTACTACCGCTGGCGGGCTGATTTCGGAGCTCGCCACTGGTTTTGCACGTACCGCTGGCGGACGCCCACTCTGCCCGCCATCGGTAGTAGCAAGAATTTGCGAGGAGGTGGGGCAAACTACCGCTGGCGGACAGAGTAAGTACCCGCCAGAGGTGCGAAACTTACCACTGGCGGACGGTTTTGGGTGCCCGCCAGCGGTAACTGGCTCGGCTGTGCCCATCCGGGGAAAAAATATCCCAGGTTACCGCTGCCGGGCGTTCCAGACCGGCCGCCAGCGGTAAGTTAACTATCGCTGGCGTGCACGCATATTCGTCCGCCAGCGATAACCTGGGAAAGTGGCATAAGTGTGGCCACCAACCCCTTCCCTCCATTATTGCACCTCACACTTGCTTCTCTCACTAGCTCGAGTTTTGCTCATTTGTGGCTACTTTCCCCATCAAATTCATCACTTTTAGCCAATAAAAACTTATTTAGTTAATAGATCCCACTAAATCTCTCTCCCACATCCAACTTTGACCAAAAAAAATCCACTCAAGTCACTCTTATCTCGAGATCTAGATTTCATCTCCGGTCAACTTCCGCGGTTTTTTTGACGTGTGTTTTACTTATTAAGGAGATCTTTTATCGATATAAATACATATTCTTAAAATTTGGTCGGATAAAATGCGCTCGTAACCATGCGAAATGATGAAATGGCTTGGAATGTGTGAAATTTTGTTGCCATGAATAAATTTGTGTTGTGATGTGTGAAATTAATAATGAGGGTGCCAATACCATGCCGGAATGTTGATTCATTTTCCGTTTCGGCAACTTTTGGCACTCTCCTTAGGTCCTATTTGTAGGAAGGTCATGGCAATTTTTTCGTGAAACCCGATAAAATTTAAAATGGTGATTAATTATTGTCTTGATTCTACAACGTGCAGGTGATAATGGTTATTATGAGTGAACGTGTCATGAATACATACTTGAGACACGCGACGGAAGACATGCTGCAGAATAAACGCAAATATATACAATGTCCGTGTCGAACATGCAAATTGAAGGTCGCTTCACTCCATTTACCGGAGATTTGCTGGAACACCTGCTCAGGCGTGGTTTCATGGATGGCCACACTCGTTGGATAGAAGATGATGAAAATGATGGTGCGGCGGCAGGAAATGATCAGGAAGGGCAGCAAGACAATAACGATGAGGGGCAAGAAGACGAAGAGCCTGATCCCCAACATGATCACGTTGAAGAAGACGATGATGATCATCAGGTGGTACCAGAAGAGGAGGACACACGGACACCGTTAACTTCAGTCGTGCGGGACCCTCATCTAAAATAACTGTTTCTTCAGAAGACGACTAACAGGGAATCTAAGTTGGCGCAATTGGAAAAAGACTCAAATACTCCGTTGTATCCAGGCTACGACCCGGAAGATTCCCGCTTGAAAGTATCGCTTGATGTTCTGCAGATGAAGACAAGACACAAATGGAGTGATAAAAGCGTCGACGCTAATCTGGAATACATGCACGGTCTCCTTCCGAAGGGCAACACGTGTCCTAAACATTGTGACGAAGCCAAGAAAGTCGTGTGCCCCTTTGATTTACCGCACGAGAGGTACCATGTGTGCATCTTCGACTACAACATATTTCGGAAAGAGGATGAGGAAATGATCAAATGTCCAGTGTGCAATGCTGCTCGATACAAGACCGGGAAGAAAGCCCCTCGCAAAGTTGTGTGGTACTTTCCGCTCATTCCTCGTCTGCAGCGATATTTCGCAGACGTAAGGAAGCAAAGCGAATGCGCTGGCACGCGGAAAGAAGGGCGGCAGTGCTGCAAGATTCAGAGCGGAGTGAAAAGATAATTCTGACACACCCTTCGGATGCAAGCCAGTGGAAAGCATTAGACGCTTACGATGCAGAGTTTGGAGACGAGCCAAGGAACATCAGGTTGGGTGTGAGCACCGACGGTCTCAATCCGCTTGGCAACCAGAGCAGTATACACAGCACGTGGCCTGTGTTTGTATGGATATATAACGTCCCCCGCATTCTATGCGAGCTTGAGATGTACTTCCCGCCCGCATTCTTCGACATTTGCGTGCATCTGTTGGTCCACATCGTGGATGATATCATTCATCTCGGAACGTTGTTTCTCCACAACATGATGGCATTCGAAAGGATGAAGGGGTCATAAAAGGATTTGTTCGTAACAGGGCCCGTCCGGATGGAAGCATTGTTCAAGGCTTTCTCGCTGAAGAGTGCATCTCTTTCTGCACCAATCATCTGGAGATAATTGATAACCCTGTTGGTTTGCCCCCTAACAAGCACTTTGGCAAGTTAGGTGGGTCAGGTCACAAAAATGGCACGCGGGACTTACATGTGGGCTTCGCTCATCGAATGGCCGACTTTAACAGGGCAAACTTAGTAGCTCTCCAACATCTTGAAATGGTCGATACTTGGGTGGAAAAGCACAAAAGCACGATTAAGCAGAAGTACATTGACCAGGGCAGACAAAGAACCGAAGGAGAAATAATCAGAGAGCACAACTCCTCTTTCTTGCGTTGGTTCAGAGATGAGCTTGTCGCTCCGCCAACGGATTGTGCAGAAGGTAGACTCTTATATGACTTATCACGTGGCCCCGCCCCCAACCTCGCGACGTTTCAAGCATATGATATCAGTGGGTTACTTTCTACACGGAGGAAAAGGACAAAACTTCTGACTATCAAAACTCAGGGGTAACGATGGAATCCTACGTCGGTGACAAGAAGTTCAGATACTACGGAAGGATAGAGGAGATCTGGGAGCTTAACTATCTGGAGAGAAGGTGCCGATATTCCGTGTGAGATGGGCTAGGTTATCCACCGTCAAAAAAGAAGACCAATACTTCACCACCATGGTTTTACCCGAAGCCGGCATTTCATCAAGCAGTACGAACGTCACCGCACAAAATGAGCCATGGGTATTGGCTAAGCACGTGTCTCAATGCTTCTACATAACCGACCCGTCAAAGCCTAGCCGTGTAGTCATGAGGAGAGGCAAAAGAAACATCATTGGAATGGATGGAATCGCCAACGAGGACGACTTCGACCAGTACGGTGACCCTAATATTGAAGATGATGAAGATGATGATAACAAGCCATACACATTCAGAAGAAGCAGAACCACGCTACCCACTGATGACCCACAAGTATAGGGGATTGATACGTCTCAAACGTATCTATAATTTTTGATGTTCCATGCTGATATTATACCAATTGTTACATGTTTTGCATCCACTTTAAATCACTTTTATACATTTTTTGGGACTAACCTATTAACAAGATGTCGCAGTGCCAGTTCCTGTTTTCTGCTGTTTTTGTATTCCAGAAAAGCTAGCAGGAAATATTCTCGGAATTGGACGAAAATTCACGGAGGGCCCTATTTTATCAGAAGACACCTGGAGTCCGAAGGAGAGACGAAGAGGAGCCAGGAGGGCCCCACATGCGGGCAGGGCGCAGCCCCCCCTCTGCGCGCCGAGGCCACGTGTGGGCCCCTCGGGGCTCTCCAGCCGCCGCCCTTTCGCCTACTTATTCCCCCCGATGGAAAAACCCAAAATACCCGAGCCATTATCCACGAAAAGTTCCAGAGGCGCCGCCGTCGTCAACCCTAGCTCGGGAGGGTCCAGAACCTCTTCCCGGCACCCTGCCGGAGAGGGGAATCATCACCGGAGGGCTCTACATCACCATGCCTGCCTCCGGATTGATGCGTGAGTAGTTCATCCTTGGACTACGGGTCCATAGCAGTAGCTAGATGATTGTCTCTCCACTTTGCGCCATCATGTTTAGATCTTGTGAGCTGCCTAACATGATCAAGATCATTTATTGTAATGCTACATGTTGTGTTTGCTGGGATCCGATGAATATTGAATACTATGTCAAGTTGATTATCAATTTATCTCCTATGTTATTTATGATCTTGCATGCTTTCCGTTACTAGTAGATGCTTTGGCCAAGTAGATGCTTGTAAATCCAAGAGGGAGTATTTATGCTAGATAGTGGGTTCAGTCTCCAGTAATCTGGGCGAGTGACAGCAACGCCTAAGGTTGTGGATGTGCTGTTGCTACTAGGGATAACCTAACAATGCTATGTCCACGGTCATATGTATTTGTTTACATTACGCACATTACTTAATGCAATTATCCGTTGCTTGCAACTTAATACCAACGGGGAACTCGGATGACAACCTGGCGGTGGATTATTAGTCATAGATGCTGTTGGATAAGGGTCTATGTATTTTGTCGTAATGCCCAATTAAATATCATAGTAATCATCATGTCATATATATGCATTGTCATGCGCTCATATTTTGTCAATTGCCCAGCTGTAATTTGTTCACCCAGCATGTTAGTTATCTTTTACGGAGAGACACCTCTAGTGAACTGTGGACCCCGGTCCATTCTTTTACACTGATAAACAACCAACTGCAAACATTGTTCCTTTTCATTCTCTGCAATTTAATACTGTTTTCCACACCATACGTTTAATCCTTTGTTTTCAGCAAGCCGGTGAGATTGACAACCTCACTGTTTCGTTGGGACAAAGTAGTTTGATTGTGTTGTGTGCAGGTTCCACGTCAACAGTCCAGACTCCCTGCAATAGCTATTTTTCTGGCGCCGTTGACAACCTTCTGAAGTGCTACTGCTCCTACTGGTTCGATAACCTTGGTTTCTGAGGGAAAACTTGCTGCTGACTACATCATACCTTCCTCTTGGGGTCTCAACGAACGTGTGTTTCACGCCATCAAGCTATTTTCTGGCGCCGTTGCCGGGGTAGAAGTATTTCAGGAAGTCAGCAGACTTCTGCAAGGGAGTTTCACGCTTCCAATCTCTTTACTTTGTTTTTGTCTTGTTTAGTTTATTTTATTTTATCTTGTTTGCTTTAATTATCAAAAACACAAAAAAATTAGTTCTTGCATCTAGTTTATTTGGTTTGTTATTATGTCTAGTTTTTTTGCTATCAATGGTTTCTCTCTTTGAAACAAAATCTTATTGGCTAAGTGGGTTCACGGAGGAACAACATAATTACTATAAGGAATACCGCTTGTCTCAAAAGGGAAATATTTATGGGAACAAATAAGTAGATTGAATTATTTTGCTAAAAACTTGTGCTCTACTTATGATGAATCCTACTGCTTTAATGAATCTTTATGTTGTAGAAGGCATAAACACCTCCCTTTCCAATGTGATTATAATGATAATGAAACTTTGGCTGCTTATGCTAAAGGAAATTATGACTTTGGTAATCTTGAGCGAATTGAAGAATTTTTTGTTTTTAAGGGTGCCTATGAAATTGCTGGTTATATTCAAAATGATGATGCTCCTTGTAGAACTGAGAATTATGCTATACTTGGTTATTGCCTTGAATATTATAATGATAATCCTTATATCACTGAATTTCTTGAGAAAACTTATTCTCCAGAACAACTTGCTACCTTTCAGGACCTATGGAAGAAGAAATTGCTGAAACTGAAGTCTCATTGGATGAAAAAGAGGAGGAGATTGATGAACAAAAGGAGGATCTACCTTCTAATGATAGTAACTCTTTAACTCTTACATTATTGATTGCCCTCCATGCCTACCTAAGGAGGAAGAGTGCTATATTGTTGAATGTCATGATTCTATTGAAATATCTCCTTTTGATAAATTTGAAGTAAACACCTCCTTGACTCAGTAAAAGAGGAAATTGCAGAAAGTAAAAATGTGCTCCCTAATGTTATATATGATAATGCTCTTGATGATGGTCCTATATTGTAATGATATTAATTATACTACTATTGTCAAAAGTGGGTTTAATGACCCCGCTGTTTTTGAGCTTAATAAAAATTATGTGTTTGTAGATCATGAAAAGCATGCTTTATGTGATAGTTATATTGTTGAGTTTGTTCATGATGCTACTGAAAGTTATTATGAGAGAGGAAAATATGGTTGTAAAAGTTTTCAAGTTACTAAAACACCTCTCTTTATGTTGAAAGTTTTGAACTTGCATTTGTTTCGTCTTTCTATGCTAGTTGCTTTATGCTTCAACAATTTATTTTATTACAAGATTCCTTGCATAGGAAGTGGGTTAGACTTAAATGTGTTTGATATTTGCCTCTTGATGCTCTCTTTTGTTTTTCAACTCTTATTCTTATGAGAGCATCATTAAAATCTCTAGCCTAGCTAAAAGGCATTAAAGAAAGCGCTTTTGGGAGGCAACCCATTATCTTTTTTTTCAGTTTAGTCAAGGAGGTTGTTTACTTCTGTAGCAACTCCTTTGTATCTTTATTTTCTCGCATTGTTGTGCCAAGAGTAGCCTCTAATGTTAAGATGATGCTTAATTTTGATTGCTGCGCAGAAACAGATTTTGCTGTTCACTGTACGAAATTCCTAAAATCACCAGATTGTTAATTAAATCTGAAATTTTTGTGCGTAATCTTTATGAATGTCTGAATCTTTCATTAGTTCAAAGTTTTTCGATCTGAGCGTCGTAAGTGCCTCGAAAAAATTCGTCTTTGCGGACTGTTCTGTTTTAGACAGATTATGCCTTTTTATTTTGCATTCTCTCTTTTACTAGTGTTGAGTGAAATTCTTTTTTGGGTGGAAGAGCTTCACATAACATCAGTGGCTGTAGCTAATGTTTAAAGTAACAAGTCATATTGCGTCTTTATAGAACATGTGAATTTTTGATTATGCACTAACCCTCTAATGAGATTTCATTGAGTTTGGTGTGACGGAAGTTTTCAAGGGTCAAGAGAGAAGGATGATATAATAGGATCAAGAAGAGTGAAGAGCTTAAGCTTGGGGAGGCTCCCATGGATCTCCCCAGCATATTTCAAGAAGACTCAAGCGTCTAAGCTTGGGGATGCCCAAGGCATCCCCTTCTTCATCGCAAAATTATCAGGTCATCTCTAGTGAAACTATATTTTAATTCTTTCACATCATATGTGCTTTTCTTGGAGCGTCTGTGTGCTTTTATTTTCAGTACTTTTATTTTCAATAAAGCTTGACTGGACCCTAGCATTCTTGATTGGGAGAGAGACACGCTCCGCTTTTTCATGAGAATACTCCTATTCTTCACTTATATTTGTTGAGTATTCATATCTAGCGCTGTTCAGCTTTTAGCTCTTGTTTTCATGTATCTCTTGTCAGAGCTATTAGCTTTCTTTTGTAGAAAGTACTCTCTTGCTTCACTTATATTTGTTTGGAGAGTTGATTGAAATAAATTGATTGGTGTTTGGTTGGTTCAAAAATGTTGCATGTGGTAATTGGTATAAGGAAAAAACTTGCTTAATCTTGTAGATCACTAATTTGGATAACTTGATGCTTGTCAATTGTTTTGAGTTAACAAGTAGATCATGATTAAATTTTGCATCATGAGTTAAGCCTATTAGTGAAGAACTACCGTAAAGCTTGTTGAAATTTGGTTTGCATGGTGGTATCTCTAAGGTCTAGATATTTTCTAATAAAGGGTTTGGTTAACAAGGAAGACGGTATGAAGTCTTATAACGTTTGCAATATGTTTGTCATATAAAACTTGGTGTACGGGTTGATATTCTTGTTTGCTTACATAACCTTGCTAGCCTAAACTCTGTACTGAGAGGGAATGCTTCTCGTGCATCCAAATCCTTGAGCCAAAATCCATGCCATTTGTGTCCACCATAACTACCTATATGTGGTATTTCCTTGCCACTCCAAGTAAATTTTTCATGTGCTACCTTTAAATTATTCAAAATGTTATTATTCCTTTTTGTGTCAATGTTTACTAGCTCATGAGGAAGTAGTGGTTATTCTTTATTCGATTTGTCAAACGGACTTTTACACCTGGACTAGTGGCATATACATCCGCTTATCCAATAATTTTGCAAAAAGAGCTGGCAACGGGGTGCCCAGTCCCAATTAATTACAACTTTAACCTTAATTCTCTTCACACTTTTGCCCTGATTCATCAGTAAGCAATGACAAACAGTGAAATACCTGCATGTGTAAACCAAAGAGAAAGAGGGATGATCTGCCTTGCTGGTAGAAATAACGTCCTTCATGGGAGCCGCTCTTAAAAGTCTGTTTGACAGGGAGAATACTGTTTCACCCGCTACCATTCGTTGACAATTAACAAACACCTCTCAAAAATAGATACTCCTCCATGGTATGTGATTGATGGAAGGCACCCGAGGATTCGGTTAGCCATGGCTTGTGTTAGCAAGGTTGGGAGGAGTGTCAAATATTTTATGCAATCTCTATATGCTTTCAAAAACCTAAAAGCTCTAGCACATGATTTAATCCCTGCTTCCCTCTGCGAAGGGCCTTTCTTTTACTTTTATGTTGAGTCAGTTTTCCTATTCTTTCTGTCTTCCACAAGCAAACACTAGTGTCAACTTTGTTACAACATGTTATATGCTACATATTGGACTTATTATATTGCTTTGTGTTGACAATATCCATGAGATAAATATGTTGAAAGTTGAAGCAAATGCTGAAACTTAATCTTCCTTTGTGTTGATTAAATACCTTTTGTTAGAAACTATTGCTTTATGAGTTAACTCTTATGCAAAACTCTTTGATGCTTGTCTCGAAAGTACTATTCATGAAAAAGTTTAGCTTGTGTGATTCATTGTTTACTCATTATCTATTTGATAGCAAACTATAGACCATTGACTTGGATCACTTCATTCATTTACATGTGCCTTACAATATTATATGATCAAGATTATGATGGTAGCATGTCACCTCAAAAATTATTTTGTTTTATCGTTTACCTACTCGAGGACGAGCAGGAACTAAGCTTGGGGATGCTGATACGTCTCAAACGTATCTATAATTTTTGATGTTCCATGCTGATATTATACCAATTGCTACATGTTTTGCATCTACTTTATATCACTTTTATACATTTTTTGGGACTAACCTATTAACAAGATGCCGAAGTGCCAGTTCCTGTTTTCTGCTGTTTTTGTATTCCAGAAAAGCTAGTCAGGAAATATTCTCGGAATTGGACGAAAATTCACGGAGGGCCCTATTTTATCAGAAGACACCTGGAGTCCGAAGGAGAGACGAAGAGGAGCCAGGAGGGCCCCACACGCGGGCAGGGCCCCCCCTCTGGCGCGCCGAGGGTGTGGGCCCCTCGGGGCTCTCCAGCCGCCGCCCTTTCGCCTACTTATTCCCCCGATGGAAAAACCCAAATACCCGAGCCATTATCCACGAAAAGTTCCAGAGACGCCGCCGTCGTCAACCCTAGCTCGGGAGGGTCCAGAACCTCTTCCCGGCACCCTGCCGGAGAGGGGAATCATCACCGGAGGGCTCTACATCACCATGCCTGCCTCCGGAGTGATGCGTGAGTAGTTCATCCTTGGACTACGGGTCCATAGCAGTAGCTAGATGGTTGTCTCTCCACTTTGCGCCATCATGTTTAGATCTTGTGAGCTGCCTACATGATCAAGATCATTTTATTGTAATGCTACATGTTGTGTTTGCTGGGATCCGATGAATATTGAATACTATGTCAAGTTGATTATCAATTTATCTCCTATGTTATTTATGATCTTGCATGCTTTCCGTTACTAGTAGATGCTTTGGCCAAGTAGATGCTTGTAAATCCAAGAGAGAGTATTTATGCTAGATAGTGGGTTCAGTCTCCAGTAATCTGGGCGAGTGACAGCAACGCCTAAGGTTGTGGATGTGCTGTTGCTACTAGGGATAACCTAACAATGCTATGTCCACGGTCATATGTATTTGTTTACATTACGCACATTACTTAATGCAATTATCCGTTGCTTGCAACTTAATAACAACGGGGAACTCGGATGACAACCTGGCGGTGGATTATTAGTCATAGATGCTGTTGGATAACGGTCTATGTATTTTGTCGTAATGCCCAATTAAATATCATAGTAATCATCATGTCATATATGCATTGTCATGCGCTCAATATTTTGTCAATTGCCCAGCTGTAATTTGTTCACCCAGCATGTTAGTTATCTTTTACGGAGAGACACCTCTAGTGAACTGTGGACCCCGGTCCATTCTTTTACACTGATAATACAACCAACTGCAAACATTGTTCCTTTTCATTCTCTGCAATTTAATACTGTTTTCCACACCATACGTTTAATCCTTTGTTTTCAGCAAGCCGGTGAGATTGACAACCTCACTGTTTCGTTGGGATAAAGTAGTTTGATTGTGTTGTGTGCAGTTCCACGTCAACAGTCCAGACTCCCTGCAATAGCTATTTTTCTGGCGCCGTTGACAACCTTCTGAAGAGCTACTGCTCCTACTGGTTCGATAACCTTGGTTTCAAACTGAGGGAAAACTTGCTGCTGGACTACATCATACCTTCCTCTTGGGGTCTCCCAACGAACGTGTGTTTCACGCCATCAGGGATCGCAACAGTCTTCGAGGGAAGTAAAACCCAAATTTATTGATTCGACACAAGCGGAGCCAAAGAATATTTATAAGGCTTGACAGATGAATTGTCAGTTCAGCTGCACCTGGAAGTAGACTTGCTCGACAAAGTTTATCAGTAGCAATAGTTTTATGACAGTAACAATAGTTTTATGACAGCAGCGAAATAAAGGCAGCAGTAATAATTGCAGTAGACAGCAGGATTAAAAATACTATAGGCATAGGGATGGATGAACGGGCGTTGCATGGATAAAATAATTCATGAAATAATCATACATAGGGCAATTGCAGGTAAATAATAATAAAGTATCCAAGTAATAATCAATCATAGGCATGTGTTCCGTATTTAGTCGTACGTGCTCGCAATGAGAAACTTGCACAACATCTTTTGTCCTACCAGCCCGTTTGCAGCGGGGCCTCAAGGGAAACTACTGGTAATTGATACGTCCATTTTGCATCACTATTTTATATCATAATTTACTGTTATTCATTGATATATTTCGTATTAAGAGGTGTTACTTATGTTATTTTGTCTTATTTTGCATGTTTGACGATTATTGGATAATTAACTGCCGGAGTCAGATTGCAGCTGGAAAAAGCACCGTCAAGACACTATATTTCTGAAGCTCTAAAAATATTGTCAAGAATACAGAAGTTCCTATTTTATAAGAAGATGGAGGCAGCCAAAAGGGGAGGCTGAGATGGGCCAGGAGGGGCCCACACCACCCCTGGGCGCGGGCCCCACCTTGGCCGCGCCCAGGCATGGTGTGGAGTCCCTGGCCCACCTCAGGCGCTCCCCCTTCGCGTACTTCATCCCCTCAACCCTAATATTCGAGGGGAGGGCCAGAGAAAATATTCCGCCGCCTCCAAGGGACGGAAACAACAGAGAGAGAAAAAGCTCTCCGGCAGGGAGAAATCTGCCGGGGAAATTCCCTCCCGGAGGGGGGAGATCATCGCCATCCTCATCGTCATCGAGCTGGACTTCATCGGGATCATCATCATCATCATCTCCACTGGCCTCACCATCATCACCGCTGCCCCATCTCATTCCGCTGTAACATCTAGGGCTATACTTTGTCTAGTTCATAGGGGAACTCTCCAGTGTTAATTACTCCTTGTGGTTGATGCTATTGAGTTTTATCGAGTGAATTGAAGTATATGTTCAGATTGTTATTCATCATTAAATCACCTCTGATCATGATCCATATGATGTCTTGTGAGTAGTTATTTAGTTCTTGAGGACATGGGAAAGTCTTGTCGTTAGTAGTGAATTATGTTGAGTAATATTTAATGGTTTGATATTTAAGTTGTGGTGCTATTCTTCTAGTGGTGTCATGTGAACGTCGACTACATGACACTTCACCTTTATGGGCCTAGGGAATGCATTGTGTATTTGGTTGCTAATTGTGGGGTTGCCGGAGTGACAGAAACCTAAACCCCCGTTAGTAACCGGTGCACGAGGGAGCGTAGGATCACAGAATTTAAGGCTGTGGTTAGATTTATCTTAATTACTTTCTTGTAACTGCGGATGCTTACAAGAGGTATAATCACAAGTATGTATTAGTCCAGTAAGGGCGGTGCATTAGCATAGGTTCACCCACACAACACTTATCAAAAAATAAAGATTAATCAACTATGTGAAGCGAAAGCACTTGACTAAATCCCGTGTGTCCTCAAGAACATTTTGCCATCATAAGTAAACCAACCGGCTTGTCCTTTGCTCTAAAAAGGATTGGGCCACTTGCTGCAATTATTATTACTGTCTTTTATTTACTCGTATTTTATTTATCTGCTATATCAAAAACCCCTAAAAACTTGTCTGCTAGTATTTACAGTGAAACCTTTACCGAAACTCCTTGTCAGCACCTTCTGCTCCTCGTTGGGTTCGACACTCTTATTTATCGAAAGTACTACGATACACCCCCTATACTTGTGGGTCATCAAGACTATTTTCTGGCGCCGTTGCCGGGGAGTGAAGCGCTATTGGTAAGTGGAATTGGTAAGGGAAACTTTTACTGTAGGTGCTGTTTTTATTTTTGCTTGCTACTTTATTTTATCATGGAGAGATCTCCATTTGAATCCCTGTTTGGAAATACTACTACCACTGCTACGGTAGTAGAAGAGGAACCACCTGATCAAGTAATTCCATTTAAAATACCTATGAAAATTGTTGAACGTGTTACGAATAACCGCTATGCAGGAGATGGAACTGTCCCTCCTGGGGATCATTTGCTATTTATTCATGAATTATGCGAGTTGTTCAAGTGTGCAGGTATTTCAATGGAAGAGTCAAGAAGAAATTGTTCTCTATATCATTGACAGGTAAAGCTGCGAAATGGTATAGGATGCTGAAGAATGGTCGTTCTATTGGCTGGGAGGAGATTGTGCCTCTCTTTTACTCAAATTTTATCCTCCTAGTGAAATTCATCAAGATCGGAATCATATATATAATTTTTGGCCTCATGATGGAGAGAGTATTGCCCAAGCGTGGGGGAGGTTGAAATCATTAATGCTCAAATGCCCCATTCATGAGCTTCCGGGTATATCGTTATTGATAACTTCTATGCAAGGCTTTCTCTTCAAGATAAAACTCTATTGGATACTCTTGTGCTGGATCATTACACGTAATAAAGAAGAAGTTAAATGGGACCTTCTTGATCGGATTGAGGAAAATACTGAAGGATGGGAGAACGACAAAGGTAGAGAATCAGGTATAAAGTATGATTATGAATGCATTAAAATTTTATGAATACTGATAATTTTCGTAATCTTATGATATGTATGGTCTTGATTCTCAAGTTATTGCAAACTGTTACAAGGCTTTTGCCTCTTATCTTGATGTTCCTAAAGAAAGTTGCAATAGTACACGCCTTATAAAGATGATATTAATTCTGCCAATATTAAAAACATTGAAGTTCATACTGTTGATCGTATCTTGCCAGAACCTTATATTGAGAAACCACCTTTTCCTGTTAAAATTAGGAACATTCTATAATAGCTAGTGTGGTTAATAAAAGTACAAAGAAAGCTTTAGAACCTGCTGAACAAATAGCGGTTGAACCACAATAGCAATAGTAAAGGATTTGGTAACTGAAAATGTAGAAGGAGGACATATTATCTTTTGTGAAGATGCCTCTAATATTGTTTCACATCCCTAGTAGAGCTAGGAAAGCAAGTGTTCCTGTGCTTTCAGTCAAAATAGGAGAACATTGCTATTATGGTTTATGTGATATTGGTGCAAGTTCTAGTGCTATTCCTTTTGATCTTTATAAAGAAATTATGCATGAAATTGGTCCTTGCGAACTTGAGGAATTGATGTGGTTATTCAGCTTGCTAATAGAGAAACTATCTCTCCAATTGGTATTGTGAGAGACGTTGAAGTTTTATGTGGTAAGACTAAATACCCTGCTGATTTTCTAGTACTTGGTTCTGTTGCTAGTAAAACTGTCCCATTATTTTTGGTAGCCTTTCTTAAATACATGTGGTGCATTATAGACTGTAAGAAAGAGAAAATTTATACTAAATTTGATGGAGAAGCTTATGATTAATTTTCTAAGTTTGGTAAAAACTTTATGAAACTGAATTACCTAATTAGAATTTGAAGTTGAACAACTTGCTTCTATTGCTGTTGCTCCTAACAATGCCTTGCAGCAATACATGGAGGACACGAAAGTGAAGTATTTATGGAAGAAAGGAATGAGATTGACAATCTTTCTTCGTCAACCACCAATACTTAAGCATAATTTGCCTGTGGAAGATTTGGGTACCTCAGCGCCTCCTAAGGAAGATCCTGTTTCGATTTAAAACCCTTGCCTGATAATCTTAAATATGTTTACCTTGATGAAAAGAAAATATATCCTGTTATTATTAGTTCTAAACTTTCAGGTAATGAAGAAGCAAGGCTATTAGAAGTATTAAAGAAACATCGAGGAGCTATGGGATACACTTTGGATGATTTAAAGGGGATTTCTCCTACTATATGTCAACATGCCATCAACATTGAACCGATGCAAAACCTGTTGTTGAGCATCAGCGTCGTTTGATCCCTAAGATGAAAGAAGTGGTAAGAAATGAGGTATTAAAACTTCTTGATGCTGGTATAATTTATCCTATTGCTGATAGTAGATGGGTAAGTCCCGTGCATTGTGTCCCTAAGAAAGGAGGAGTTACTGTTGTACCAAATGAAAATGATGAACTTATTCCTCAAAGAGTAGTAGTTGGATATAGGATGTGCATTGATTTTAGAAAGGTCAATAAAGTAACTAAGAAAGATCATTATCCTTTGCCTTTTATTGATCAAATGTTAGAAAGGTTGTCTAAGAAAACTCATTTTTGTTTCCTTGATGGTTATTCTGGATTTCACAAATTGCTGTTAAAGCACAAGATCAAGAGAAAACTACTTTTACTTGTCCTTATGGAACTTATGCTTATAGACGTATGCCTTTTGGTTTGTGTAATGCTCCTGCTACGTTTCAAAGATGCATGTCTGCTATTTTTCATGGTTTTTGTGAAGAAATTGTGGAAGTATTCATGGACGATTTTTCCGTCTACGGAACTTCCTTTGATAATTGCTTGCACAATCTTGATAAAGTTTTGCAGAGATGTGAGGAGACTAATCTTGTTCTTAATTGGGAGAAATGTCATTTCATGGTTAATGAAGGAATTGTCCTAGGGCACAAAATTTCTGAAAGAGGTATTGAAGTGGACAGAGCTAAAGTTGAAGCAATCGAGAAAATGCCCTGTCCAAGGGATGTGAAAGGTATCCGTAGTATTCTTGGTCATGCCGGTTTCTATAGGAGGTTTATTAAAGATTTCTCTAAAATTTCAAAACCCCTCACTAATCTTCTTCAAAAAGATGTACCTTTTGTTTTTGATGATGATTGCAAGGAAGCTTTTGAAACTCTAAAAAAGGCTTTAATCACAGCTCCTGTTGTTCAACCTCCTGATTGGACTTTACCTTTTGAAATAATGTGTGATGCTAGTGATTTTGCTGTAGGAGCTGTTCTTGGACAGCGGGTAGACAAGAAGTTAAATGTTATTCATTATGCTAGTAAAACACTTGATGCCGCTCAAAAGAATTATGCTACTACTGAAAAGGAATTTTTAGCAGTTGTTTTTGCTTGTGATAAATTTAGACCTTATATTGTTGATTCAAAAGTTACTATTCACACTGATCATGCTGCTATTAGATACCTTATGGAAAAGAAAGATGCTAAGCCTAGGCTCATAAGATGGGTACTTTTACTGCAAGAATTTGATTTACATATTGTAGATAGGAAAGGTGCTGAAAATCCTGTTGCTGATAATTTGTCTAGATTAGAAAATATTTCAGATGATCCTATACCTGTTAATGATAGTTTTCCAAATGAACAATTGGCTGCGATAAAGGAGTTCACGCGAAAGTCCTTGGTATGCTGACTACACTAGTGGGAAAACCCTTATAGGTAGGTTACATTCTGTGGCGCACCCTTAATTGGTGCGCCACAGAAATGTGACTTTCTGTGGCGCACCAGGCTTGGTGCGCCACAGAAAGTCATATTTCTGTGGCGCACCTAGCCATGTGCGCCACAGAAAGTCACATTTCTGTGGCGCACATGGCCAGGTGCGCCACAGAAAGTTATCCGGGAGGCGGGTTAAAATTTGAAAAAAATAATTCTGTGGCGCACCTGGCACGTGCGCCACAGAAAGTTGACATTCTGTGGCGCACCTGGCAGGTGCGCCACAGAAAGGTGACATTCTGTGGCGCACATGGCTAGGTGCGCCACAGAATTATTTTTTTCAAATCCCACCCCCCCCCCCCCCCCCCCCCGTGGATCACTTTTTTTGTCTTGCAGGAAGTAAAAGAAAATGATAAAAAATTCAATAAATGAAATCCTTTGACATGTAGTTAGGTATGAGTGTCTAGTAGGTATAGAAATTTTGAAATATGAATTTTGACCTTTTCTGCAACAAATGAAATCCCATTATCTTTCTTTATTGTTAGCCCATAAGATTGGTATTCTTGAGTTAAAACATTTGTGCTTATAGGGAAGATAGCATGGTTGCTTTTATTACGGGTATATTTGTGTGTATCCTTCAACTTTTATGCTTGCCACATGACCTTGCTAGCCTTAACCACTCTACTGAGAGGGAATGCTTCTCGTGCATCCAAATCCTTGAGCCAAAACCCATGCCATTTGTGTCCACCATAACTACCTATATGTGGTATTTCCTTGCCACTCCAAGTAAATTTTTCATGTGCTACCTTTAAATTATTCAAAATTATTAGTATTCCTTTTTGTGTCAATGTTTACTAGCTCATGAGGAAGTAGTGGGTTATTCTTTATTCGACTTGTCAAACAGACTTTACACCTGGACTAGTGGCATATACATCCGCTTATCCAATAATTTTGCAAAAAGAGCTGGCAACGGGATGCCCAGTCCCAATTAATTACAACTTTAACCGCTTAATTCTCTTCACATTTTTGCCCTGATTTATCAGCAAGCAATGACAAACAGTGAAATATCTGCATGTGTAAACCAAAGAGAAAGAGGGATGATCTGCCTTGCTGGTAGAAATAACATCCTTCATGGGAGCCGCTCTTAAAAGTCTGTTTGATAGGGAGAATACTGTTTTCATCCGCTGCCATTCGTTGACAATTAACAAACACCTCTCAAAACTTAATTTTTACTCTCTATATGATTTCAAAAACTTAAAAGCTCTAGCACACGATTTAATCCCTGCTTGCCTCTGCGAAGGGCCTTTCTTTTACTTTCATGTTGAGTCAGTGCACCTATTTCCTTCCTCCTTGAGCAAGCATTTGATTTGTTGTGATTCAACCTTATATATCATTAATATTTTCGATCATGTTTTTATCCTTCCTTGTCTTAGCACAAAGACCTTTACCTCTAAGAATATAACTTTGCAAGTTATCAATGACTGTAAGGAGGGTGTGATAATTGAGTATGTAAGTTCTGCAATATAAGCTCTAATATAAAGACTCCTTTCGAAAGATAAGTTTGAATCGCTTTTTGTTCTATGACTAAGAATGAAGTGTGCCATCACTCATTTATAATTTCCTTTGTGCACTTTTATTGTGGTTGTTTCATTACTCATGTTCAAGTTAAGTTATATGAAGAGTGGTTGCTGTTTAAAATGGTTTGTGATGTTAAGTAAATATTGATGCTTCTTGTCCGTATTCTTTATTATCGACGCTTCACTCCATAAACTTGTGGCCTAGTTTTCTGAGCTCAGCTTTCGCTTGGGGACAAGCGAGGTCTAAGCTTGGGGGGGTTGATACGCCATTTTGCATCACTATTTTATATCATAATTTACTGTTATTCATCGATATATTTCGTATTAAGAGGTGTTACTTATGTTATTTTGTCGTATTTTGCATGTTTGATGATTATTGGATAATTAACTGCCGGAGTCAGATTGCAGCTGGAAAAAGCACCGTCAAGACACTATATTTCTGGAGCTCTAAAAATATTGTCAAGAATACATAAGTTCCTATTTTATAAGAAGATGGAGGCAGCCAAAAGGGGAGGCTGAGATGGGCCAGGAGGGGCCTACACCACCCTGGGCGCGGGCCCCACCTTGGCCGCGCCCAGGCATGGTGTGGAGTCCCTGGCCCACCTCAGGCGCTCCCCCTTCGCGTACATCATCCCCTCAACCCAAATATTCGAGGGGAGGGCCAGAGAAAATATTCCGTCGCCTCCACGGGACGGAAACAACAGAGAGAGAAAAAGCTTTCCGGCAGGGAGAAATCTGCCGGGGAAATTCCCTCCCGGAGGGGGGAGATCATCGCCATCCTCATCGTCATCGAGCTGGACTTCATCGGGATCATCATCATCATCTCCACTGCCATCACCATCATCACCGCTGCCCCATCTCATTCCGCTGTAACATCTAGGGCTATACTTTGTCTAGTTCATAGGGGGAACTCTTCCAGTGTTAATTACTCCTTGTGGTTGATGTTACTGAGTTTTATCGGGGAATTGAAGTATATGTTCAGATTGTTATTCATCATTAAATCACCTCTGATCATGATCCATATGATGTCTTGTGAGTAGTTATTTAGTTCTTGAGGACATGGGAAAGTCTTGTCGTTAGTAGTGAATTATGTTGAGTAATATTTAATGGTTTGATATTTAAGTTGTGGTGCTATTCTTCTAGTGGTGTCATGTGAACGTCGACTACATGACACTTCACCTTTATGGGCCTAGGGGAATGAATTGTGTATTTGGTTGCTAATTGTGGGGTTGCCGGAGTGACAGAAACCTAAACCCCCGTTAGTAAACCGGTGCACGAGGGAGCGTAGGATCTCAGAATTTAAAGCTGTGGTTAGATTTATCATAATTACTTGTAGTTGTGGATGCTTACAAGAGGTATAATCACAAGTATGTATTAGTCCAGGTAAGGGCGGTGCATTAGCATAGGTTCGCCCACACAACACTTATCAAAACAATAAAGATTAATCAACTATATCAAGCGAAAGGACTTGACTAAATTCCCGTGTGTCCTCAAGAACATTTTGCCATCATAAGTAAACCAACTGGCTTGTCCTTTGCTCTAAAAAGGATTGGGCCACTTGCTGCAATTATTATTACTGTCTTTTATTTACTCGTATTTTATTTATCTGCTATACCAAAAACTCCTAAAAACTTGTCTGCTAGTATTTACAGTGAAATCTTTACCGAAACTCCTTGTCAGCACCTTCTGCTCCTCGTTGGGTTCGACACTCTTATTTATCGAAAGTACTACGATACACCCCCTATACTTGTGGGTCATCAGTAATTAAGATGCTCCTTTTAATAATGCACCGGAGCAAAGCATTAACACTCCGTGAACACATGTGATCCTCACGTCGCAACCATCCCCTCGGTTATCCCAATTTCTGTCTCTTTGGGGCCTCGGGTTCCGGACAGTGATGTGTATACAACTTATAGATATGATCCAAAACAATAATTATTCTCATGATTCAATAACATGTTCAGATCTGAGATCATGGCACTCGGGCCCTAAGTGTCAAGCATTAAGCATAACAAGTTGCAACAATGACATAAAGTACTAATAATGGATACTAGGCACCATGCCCTAACAAATCTCACAACTATTACATGAATGATCTCATCCAATCCCTACCATCCCCTCAGCCTACAGCGGGGAATTACTCACACATGGATGGGGAGTCATGGATGGTCGATGGAGAGGCGGTGGTGATGATGATGGCGATGATCTCCTCCAATTCCCCGTCCCGGCAGGGTGCCAGAACGGAGTTTCTGATCCCCGAAATAGGGTTTTCGATGGCGGCGGAGCTCTGGAAGGTTTTCTGGAAAAAGCGTCGATCCCCCGAAGTTTTTAGGTCAGAGGCTTTATGTAGTCCAAAGGGGAGCGTCGGGGGCCACACGGGTGGCCACACCACCCTGGGCGCGGCCAAGGGCCACCGCGCCCTGGGTGCGTGTGGGCCCCTGTGCCCCTCTTCGCTTCGTCTTCTGGCTCCGTGGGTCTTCTGGAAAAATAGAATTTCTGGAATTTTTCTGGAATTTTCCGAAACTTTGACTTTCTGCACAAAAACAAGACACCAAGGCAATTCTGCTGAAAACAGCGTTAGTCCGTGTTAGTTGCATTCAAATCACACAAATTAGAGGAAAAACAATAGCAAAAGTGTTCGGAAAAGTAGATACGTTTTGGACGTATCAACTCCCCCCAAGCTTAGCTTATTGCTTGTCCTCAAGCAATTCAGTTAACAACTGAGTGCGATAAAAGAAACTTTTACGAACACATTTGCTTCATATGATGTATACATACTACTATATGATCAAACTTAGCAATTCATAATAGGAACCATGCAAATAATGACACCTAGTAGTTATGCAAATCATGAAAAGATACCAAAGTACTAAGAATGAATAACATAGCATACATCTATCCACAAGAATTGCAATGTTCGTAAAAAGATATGACAAAGTGGTATCTCGCTTGCCTTTGTTTGAAGGGCAAAACATAAATGCCAAGGCACCTCTGAAGTTCAAGTGAAGACTAGATATAAAATATCAAAGATAAGAGTATCATAGTTATACCTCAATTAATATATCTGGGACAAGCACATTACACTAAGAACGACAGTTATGCTCTCGAAGAGTGCTCAAAGAAAGGATGGTGACTCAACATAAAAATAAAAGATTGGCCCTTCGCAGAGGGAAGCAGGGATTAACACGTGCTAGAGCTTTTTATTTTAAAAACAGAGGTAAAAATGTTTTGAGAGGTGTTTGTTAATTGTCAACGAATGGTAGCGGTGAGAACAGTATTCCCTGTCAAACGGACTTTTAAGAGCGGCTCCCATGAAGGACGTTATTTCTACCAGCAAGGCAGATCATCCCTCTTTCTCTTTGGTTTACACACATTCAGGTATTTCACTGTTTGTCATTGCTTACTGATGAATCAGGGCAAAAGTGTGAAGAGAATTAAGGTTAAAGTTGTAATTAATTGGGACTGGGCACCCCGTTGCCAGCTCTTTTTGCAAAATTATTGGATAAGCGGATGTATATGCCACTAGTCCAGGTGTAAAAGTCCATTTGACAAATAGAATAAAGAATAACCACACTAATTCCTCATGAGCTAGTAAACATTGACACAAAAAGGGAAATATTTTGAAGTTTTAAAGGTAGCACATGCAAATTTACTTGGAATGGCTTGAAATACCATGCATAGGAATTTTTGGTGGACTCTTTGGGATAACTTGGTTTAAAGGATTTGGATGCACGAGCAGCATTCCCGCTCAGTACAAGTGAAGGCTAGCAATAGACTGGGAAGCGACAACCACGAGAGCGATAACGGTCATAATCATGCTTGCGACAAAATAAAATTAACGGAGGCATAAAATGATACTAAAACTCTGAGGCAAAATAGATCATCAAGGCTTAATTGACTTTTATTTTTCAGTCATAACATGTGTGAGCATGTGCCAAGTCGAATCAAGTGAATTATTCAGAGGAGGATACCATCCTGCCATACCGTTTTACGAATAGAACAATGCATGTAAATATCTATATGACATGTTATTCTATTAGCAATTTGGTACTGTCATAAGAAGACATGAACTACTAAGCAATCATTAAATAACATAACCACTACCATGATAGCTAAGCATGTTCACATGAGTAGGTATATTTACAAAAATGAAAAACAAATAGAGTTCATACCAGCCTTTTACCACATCCGATTGTCGTAATCGTCATTATTGCTTTTCACTTGTGTGGCTTGAATGATGTGAAATGATAACCAAGCCCAAGTGGAACCACGGAAATTTTCGAACTCCTGAAACAACTATACAAAAGCAGAAGAACAACAAATATTTTTGGGTTTTCGAATTAAAGCAAGCATAGAAAGAAACAAGCAAACAAAGCAAAATCTTTTTGGATTTTTGAATAACAAACCGAAATGAAAAATAAAGTAAACTAGCACTACAAATTCAAAAGCAAGAGAAATAAAGGAAATATTTTTGGTCTTTTGGTGTTTTGCGAAAATAAAATGGATACAAGAAACAAAAGAAAAAGAAACAAACAAACATGGATATACAAAGTACCGACATGATATGAATATGATAAAATGAGTGAACTTGTCGGCATACCTCCCCCAAGCTTAGGCTTTTGGCCTAAGTGGGAGACCAATCATCCCCATGGCCGCCAGCTGGCGCGCCCTCAGTGTGACGAGGAGGGTTCCTCGTCCGGTAAAAGCTCGAGGATGCACCACCGGTACACGGTGTAGTCCTCAGGGGGCGCCACGAAGGTCTCCTGTCGGTGCTCAGGGTAGTGCTGTAAATGGAAATCCGGTGCACCGAGGTTTGTCCAAATCCTCCCTCGAATATGATAGAGGACCCCTGAAAACACTGAACAAACTAGGCTGTGGAAGCCGGACCTCTAGCTCAGGTCCATTAGCAAAAACAACTCTATACATCAAATGTCCAGTATGAATTAGTAGTAACAAAATCATGAAGTTTCATGGCAGCAAGATCAAGTCTTTCGGAATCAACAATTCATCAGAAGGATCACAGAAGACCAAGATCAGCTAAAACACGTGCAGCAATAATGCCTCCAAAGATGGGACCTTTGGCGGCAAGGCGGCGAGCAATCAAGGCACCAAGGTTGTAGGTTTTATCATTTTTAAGTGCATGAGCAAGAAAAGCTAGATGATAGCAAGAAATATTACTAGTGTTCTCTCTAGCAAGCACACTCGTGGCAAGATAATATGTGAAGTACCTGATGGCTGGAAATTGAATGTTCCTTATCTTACCACGCTGCACTCTACGGTGATCATCATAGCTCAGCTCATGGTAAAGATCCAACAACTCGGCGGCTGTGTTGATCTTCCTGCTGTCCCAGATGGAGCAACACCTATGACCCTGCAAAATCTTTTCAAGTCCATGTTGCATGCACGATCATAAATCTTAAACTCAACAGTGGGGTTAAAAGTAGAGTTATTAAACTTAAAGCTTTCAACAAAAATCTTAGTGAGGTTAGCATATTGTGGCCTCTCATCCTGCATAAATTCCATCAAGCCAACATTGTTAATCATCTATGAAGTCATCATAAATCCCTGCATCTCTCATAAAGTTAAAGCATGGAAAAATAGATGGATGAGGAACACCATCATCTTCCTCTTCACCGATTCTTGGTGCCAAAAGATCCTCATTGTATGATGGCCTAGGTGCACCTCTTGATCTTGAAGCCCTTGTTTCCCTTGAGGAGGATGGTGTTTGCCTCTCAAAGATTTCTCCATAAGTGTGTTTATCCATCTTCCTTTTCTGAAATTTTAAACAAACCTCATAAAAATGATTTTGGAGTGATTAATTCAAGGGAAACACTAGGGAGACTTGCTAGAGGACTAAACATGCATCAAAACTAGTTAATCTAAACAAGAACAAGCATGCAAGCTCTAATAACATGTCACCTACAGTACCAAAATGCTAAAGATATCAACTAAACAAAATTCTATTTGGATAATCGGAGGAGTCACATACCGGAGAGCAATTGATCCAAATTTCAGCAGCAAAGATGGGCTGAGCAAGTAGATCGAAAAATCTCGAGCAAGAGCAGCAAGAACACGAGTTTGAGCAATGGTGGTGTGTATGGTCGGGAGAGAGAAAGGAGTGGGAGAGAGATGAGTGAGTGGAGGGCCAGGTGGACCCCACACCAGGGCAGGGCGCGGCCTGCCCTCCACCGCGCCGTGGGGCGTGTGGTGGCCTGGTGGGTCCCCCTGGTCATCCTCTGGTACTCCCACGTTCCTTTTAAAAACTAGGACTTGTAGAATTTTTTCAGAATTTTTTGAAAACTTTTATTTCTGACATTTTCTGGGTGTTTTAAACAATGAAAACTAGACAAAATGAATTTATGTAAAGACCAACATTACTTAACTTTGCAAATTACAGTAGCAAAACAGTAGGTAAAAAAAAGGAGAAAGAAAATGTTGTTTAGCAATTTTATGCATGTAAAACATATTTGTTAACAAGGTTGATCAAGTCTTGCCACCAAATACATTTTATATGACATAAAAGAATTAAACCACATTGAACAATCATGTTACCTTAAATGTATAGCTATAGATCCAATCATAATATATTGAAGTTCTTCATGAGGTTCATATATAGGGCAATCAATACTTCCCACTTTGATACTTTTAATATTGGTAATTGTATTAACTCCAAATATTTGTCCAGCTTCTTGGGAAAATAAACAGTATGCTCTTTGTCATTAACATGGAAAGTCACTTTTCCTTTGTTGCAATCAATAACAGCCCCTGCAGTGTTAAGAAAAGGTCTTCCAAGAATAATAGACATATTATCATCTTCAGGCATTTCAAGCACAACAAAATCAGTTAATATCAAGCAATTATTAGCCACTTGAACAGGAACATCTTCACATATACCAACAGGAACAGCAGTAGATTTATCAGCCATTTGCAAAGATATATCAGTTGGTATCAATTTTTCCAAGTAAAGTCTCTTGTAAAGAGAAAAAGGCATAACACTCACCCCTGCACCTAAATCACATAAGGCAGTTCTAACATAGTTATTTTTGATTGAGCAAGGAATAGTTGGTATACCTGGATCTCCAAGCTTCTTTGGAACCTTACCATTGAAAGAATAATTAGCAAGCATGGTAGAAATCTCTTCATTAGGAATCTTTCTCTTGTTAGAGACAATATCTTTCATGTACTTTGAATAGGGAGGTAACTTAATAGCATCAGTCAAAGGAATTTGCAAAAACAAAGGTTTCATCCATTCACAAAATTTGTTATAATGTTCTTCTTCCTTAGATTTGAGTTTCTTAGTAGGAAAAGGCATTTGTTTTTGCACCCAAGGTTCTCTTTCATTACCATGTTTCTTAGCAAGAAAATCTTCTTTAGTGTACTTTTTGTTTTTAGAATGCTTTTCAGGTTCCTCTTCACTTTCCTCTTTATCAGAAGCATCATTCTTATCTTTATCATTAGCATGTTCATTACCACTCTCAGTTTCAGCATCAGAGATAGATATACTATTTGGATTATTAACATGCTCATTGTCTTTAATAGGTTCAGGAGATTCCTCAACATGTTTATGTTTCTTCTTCTTCTTTTTCTTAGAAGGAGTAGTAGTTTCATTAACTAGTTGAGAATCTTGCTCAATTCTTTTAGGATGTCCCTCAGGATAAAGGATCCTGAGTGGAAGCACCACCTCTAGTTGCTATACCAAAAGCATGTTTATCATTTTCTCTAGAAGCATTACCTAGCAAATCTTTTTGCACTTTAGTCAATTGCTCAATTTGAGTTTGAACCATATGAAAATGTTTAATGAGTATTTTAACATCATTAGAAGTTCTTTCCAAAACATCATGCAAATGATTAATGACATGAGAATTCTTTATGAAGCTATTTTCTATTCTCCAATTGAAATTGTTTTGCTTAACAATGAAATTATCAAACTCATCTAAGCATTGATCAGGAGGTTTAGAATAAGGGATATCTCTATCATCAAAGCGTTGGAGAGAGTGTACCTCAACTGTAGATGAGTGAGGAATTGGCTTACACAATTCTTCTATAGGTGGAAGATTTTTCACATCTTCAGATTTAATACCTTTCTCCTTAAGAGATTTCTTGGCTTCTCTCATTTCTTCATCATTCAATTCAATCACTCCTCTTTTCCTCGGCGTAGGTACCGGAGTTGGTTCAGGCAGGGTCCAATCATCATGATTTTGGCTTATCTTAGCCAATAATTCCTCGGCTTCATCTGGAGTTCTTTTCCTGAAAACACAACCAGCACAACTATCCAGGTATGTCCTAGATTCAACAGTTAGTCCATTATAAAATATATCAAGAAGTTCATTTTTAGCTAGTTGATGTCCAGGCCGAGCTCTAAGTAAAGAACAAAACCTTGCCCAAGATTCAGGCATTTTCTCTCCCTCATTTTGCTTAAAGTTAAAGATTTTCTGTAAAGCAGCATGTTGAGCACTAGCAGGAAAATATTTCTGAAAGAAAGCATTGACTAAACCCATCGGGCTCTCAATAGATCCAGGAGATAAATCATTAAACCAAGTTTTAGCTTCATCTTTCAATGAGAAAGGGAAAATTTTAGTAACAAAGTAACTGCGTTTCTTAATATCATCAGAAAACAAACTACTCAGAGTAGAGAGAGTGTTCATATGTTCTACAGCACTTTCATTTTCAGTTCCTCGAAAAGGTTCTTTCTCAGCAATAGTTATAAAAGACAAGTCCACAGAGAAATCATAATCTTTATCTTTTATATTTATGGGAGATGTAGCAAATTTAGCATCAGGAGAAAGTTTATAGTTGACAGCACGTCTTTGAAGAAGATTTTTAATAGCATTAACATCTTTAGAGGTATCACAATTCATGCATTCATCAATAAAGTCATCATCAAGTTCAACATAAGTTTCCTCAAGATCATCACTAGTAGTTTCTCTGTTTCAGGTGAATAAGCAGGTGTAACAGGAGTTTCATTAGGTGTTTCAGTATTTTCAAGTTGTTTAGATTTAGCAATTGTAGCATCTAGAAAAGGACCTAGTGAACCTCTTTCATCAAGCACAGTAGAAGCATCATCAAATTCATCAGAAACATTCTCAGATTCAGCAGAAGTAGCAGCACGTGAAGCATGTGCATGTGGTGGTGTGACAAGTTGACTTATAACAGACGGTGAATCAAGAGCAGCAGAAGTGTTCAGAGTTGTACCTCTCCTTGTAGTGGATGGCAATATGCGAACCTTATCATCACGAGGTTTACCCATGATGAATGAATTGCAGCGAGCAGTATGACTCCCTGGTGAGCTTATAAATAGAGCTATGCTCCCCGGCAACGGCGCCAGAAAATAGTCTTGATGACCCACAAGTATAGGGGATCGCAACAGTCTTCGAGGGAAGTAAAACCCAAATTTATTGATTCGACACAAGGGGAGCCAAAGAATATTTATAAGCCTTGACAGATGATTTGTCAGTTCAGCTGCACCTGGAAGTAGACTTGCTCGACACAGTTTATCAGTAGCAACAGTTTTATGACAGTAGCAGTAGTGAAATAATAGCAGCAGTAAAATAAAGACAGCAGTAATAATTGCAGTAGACAGCAGGATTAAAATACTGTAGGCATAGGGATGGATGAACGGGCGTTGCATGGATAAGATAATTCATGAAATAGTCATACATAGGGCAATTGCAGATAAATAATAATAAGGTATCCAAGTAATAATCAATCATAGCATGTGTTCCGTATTTAGTCGTACGTGCTCGCAATGAGAAACTTGCACAACATCTTTTGTCCTACCAGCCCGTTTGCAGCGGGGCCTCAAGGGAAACTACTGGTAATTAAGGTGCTCCTTTTAATAAAGCACCGGAGCAAAGCATTAACACTCCGTGAACACATGTGATCCTCACGTCGCAACCATCCCCTCCGGTTATCCCAATTTCTGTCACTTTGGGGCCTCGGGTTCCGGACAGTGACGTGTGTATACAACTTATAGATATGATCCAAAACAATAATTATTCTCATGATTCAATAACATGTTCAGATCTGAGATCATGGCACTCGGGCCCTAAGTGACAAGCATTAAGCATAATAAGTTGCAACAATGACATAAAGTACTACCGATGGATACTAGGCACCATGCCCTAACAAATCTCACAACTATTACATGAATGATCTCATCCAATCCCTACCATCCCCTCAGCCTACAGCGGGGAATTACTCACACATGGATGGGGGAGTCATGGATGGTCGATGGAGAGGCGGTGATGATGATGGCGATGATCTCCTCCAATTCCCCGTCCCGGCAGGGTGCCAGAACGGAGTTTCTGATCCCCGAAATAGGGTTTTCGATGGCGGCGGAGCTCTGGAAGGTTTTCTGGAAAAAGCGTCGATCCCCCGAAGTTTTTAGGTCAGAGGCTTTGTAGTCCAAAGGGGAGCGTGGGGGCCACACAGGTGGCCACACCACCTGGCGCGGCAAGGGCCCACCGCGCCTGGGTGCGTGTGGGCCCCTGTGCCCCTCTTCGCTTCATCTTCTGGCTCCGTGGGTCTTCTGGAAAAATAGAATTTCTGGAATTTTTCTGGAATTTTCCAAAACTTTGACTTTCTGCACAAAAACAAGACACCAAGGCAATTCTGCTGAAAACAGCGTTAGTCCGTGTTAGTTGCATTCAAATCACACAATTAGAGGAAAAACAACAGCAAAAGTGTTCGGAAAAGTAGATACGTTTTGGACGTATCACCCACGAGAGGAGGTCTTTTCCATTCAAAAGAAGAAGTCATAATGTGGGGCTAAATTATGCAACTAAGACCAAAAAAGGCAAGAAGACGGCCAAATGCTAAGAGAGAAGCGTGAGACGTGTGTTATTTTAAATTTGTATTTGACATGTTTTGAACAATGATGTGTATGAATATTTATGTAAATGCACCCAACTATTTTAAACGTATTTTGCTATGCGCAATTGTACTTGAAAATACTAAGTAATAACAAAAAAAGAAAAAAACAGAAAATAAATAAAATGTACCGCTGGCGGACACAGCTCTCCGTCCACCAGCGGTAACGACATACCTCTGGCGGACACCCGGCCCGTCCGCCAGCGGTAACGTGGGCCACCCACTTAGGGCACCTGCCCCCAACCTCTATCCAGATCGTGCGCCCTCTCCCCGCCCCCAATCTCTCTCCACACCCGCGCCGCCACCTCCTGCCGCGCCGCCACCCCCTGTCGCGCTGCCCCACGCCACCCCGCGTGGCCCCCATCCGCCCACCACCCCCACCGCGTCCGCCGCGTGCGCCCTCCACCGGCCCCTCCCCGAGCCGCCCCTCGCCCCGAGCCTCCGCCCCGAGCGCAGCCACCACCTGCCCGTGCGCCCTCCACCGACCCCTTCTCTCCTTCCTGTCCCGCACCCGGACCGCCGCCGACGAGCTGCACCCGGACCTCCTCCCAAAGCCGAGCACCACACCACCGCACACAAGGTGTTTGGTAAAATTCCTAAAAAAAAATTCTACTGTTGTTACTTGTGTGGATGCGTGGTGAATTTGTGGTGACTATGATGGATTTTTGATGAATGTGATGGTTGTGGTGTGATGCAATTGTGGCGGTGGTTATGATGTCAGAATGCGATCGACATTTGTGATGAATATAAAATGTTTGCAGGTACCCTTAAGTCCCTTCAGATTGCCGGAACGTTGATTAGCTTCCGTTCGGCAAATTCGAGTACTCCATATGTCCTAATTTTAGCAAAGGTAATGCCAAAAAAATTCGTGAATTTTCGCATGACCTTTTCTAAAAAATGACATATTTGAGTGCCTACACTTGCCGTGACGGACATTCGACAAACTTAGACTCATAGGTATCTTAGTACTTAATTAAGTGAATTTTCCCTGTTATACTAAGTTCGACTTTTCTCGTTAGTGTGAACATGGATGACAACGACGAGGCCGGGCGTTCTCAGATAGGAGGTGAGGATCCGATGCAGGCGTTCATCGAGAACGAACTCACAAGCACCTTCAAATCCATGTTTCCTACCGTCTGTGAGTTCGTTCGGACTTGGATGAATGGAGGCCAAGTAAGGCCTCCCCCCATGATCGGCTACGGCTACGGCAATTCTATCACCAATTTGATGCCTATTGTGCAAAATCATGATACGCCAGAAGATGCGCCGGTGAACAAGCCTAAGAAGACGCGGAAAAGATACAAAAACATAAGTTGGACGACTCCAACAGCCGGCCGGAGCAGGGGACTGATTTCCGGTTTGTGGACAGGATACCCATCAAGAACTGGCATACGACGCATCACTTGGGTAAATCGATCCTGCCGGCGGATTTGGTCGAAAAGTTGTCTGGACATTTGTTGGACCTACATGAGCTTGTTCTTGTTATGGAGACGAGACTTCTCGAGCAAGAAAATCCAACATACCCAGTTTTTATTGCAAAGGTACCAAAACGGTTTGGCTTTGTCATAGAAGATGGCGCAGACCTGCTCTTTGTGAGATTTGATGATATCTTCAGAATGTTCCATATGCTCCCGCTCCACCCATCCATGGTCCGCCTTGTTGCGGTCCATATGGCGTACCAAATCGAAATGGAGGATACACCCGAAATTGTGGTAGTTGACCCTACTATTTACAAGAATGTTCGTGAACAACCCTGAGGGTAGGAAAAACGCGACGCGTTACCTCAAAAATCTCTTCCTCGACAATGTTCACAAACGCACCTATCTCTTGTCTTATTTTCCCGAGCAAGTCATTCATACCTGTCATAATTAACATGCTTCCATAGATTTTCATCGTTGAATTTGCATTTACAATGGTGAAATTTTGCGCAGAAGAAACAAACACGGCACCCTCATCTGGTTAGACATGGTAGATTTTAGTGTCGTGTATCTCGATAGCGGGGATCGTTATGAAGACAAGGCTACTAGAAGGGACTACACCGACATCAAGATTGTTCTGAATAATGCTCTCAATGGCTACGCCTTAAAGGATGGCCCGATTAAAAAAGAAGACATGTGATGAAAGTTATAAATTCTCCCACAGAACGTATTTCCCCTGCATCAAGCAGGATTCAAGGAGTTTTATGGAGTCATGGTACCTAATCTATCAAATGCGGTGGTTATTAAAGTTTCAACGACGAGGCCAAGTTGTTGGTGATATTAACAAATCGTGCCAAAGGCTGAAGGAACCCACTGATTATGTTATCAGAGATGAGTTCCCTTACATCCAGAAGATGATCGCACGAATCATCATGTGTGACGTCCTAGAAAAAGATGGGGAGTTCTACTTCGGCTTTAAACCACCACCTAACGCCGAGATAGAACATCGCATAAGATGTTCGGGTGATGATAGGCTATTCAACTCGTTAGATGGTGGTAATGCGTTCCCGTAGATACCGAAGACAAGTGAGCAACAATTAACAGTCTTCGTAAACTACATTCCTAAATTAACTTGCCTAGTTTCGAAAGTCGTTTGATTTTGTGTGATCGATGCTATATTTTCTTCTATCTTAAGTACACACATCTTTTTTCTTACAACTCTTATTTGGCTAATACTTTTATATCTTGTGTACAGAGAAATGAAGAAGTGGTATGTGGTGTACCAAGGTCATGTTCCAGGAGTTTATGAAGAGTGGGAAGATTGTCTAAAGCAAGTGAATAAGTTCAAAGGCAACAACCACAAAAGCTACAAGAGTAAAGCGGAGGCGGAAGCTAGGTACTTCAACCACCTTCTTGCGGAGAGAGGAAGAACCAGATGAAGTCCAACATCATCCTGAACAACCACAATTGTTACAACTGTAAAGCGGAGACAGACGCTAGATAATTGAATCACCTGCTTGCGAAAGAGAGGAAGAACCGGATGAAGTCCAACTTCATCGTGATTCCCTTCTTACTCATCGTCATTGTCATTCTCTTGTATGTGATTGTGATTTAGATGACAGTAGTTGATTTGGAAAACTTCCGTGTATGAATCTATCGACATGTATCCGTGTATGACAACTTTTGACGCTTTTGTATGTGGAATTGTCTATGTTATTGTTATTTTGGTCACCCGTACCTGAATATACTGTATTTATATTCGATATACTGTTGGAATACGATTTTCTGGAAAAAAAATAATAATACCACGAAATAATACGCTGGCGGACACAGAGGCGTACCGCTGGCGGACAGCGCTCCCAGAACCCAAACCAGCGACTAGTACCGCTGGCGGCCGTGGTGGCTTACCGCTGGCGGACGCTTGCCAGCCAGCGCTGTGGCAGATGACGCTGGCGGGCAGAAATTGTGCCCGCCCGCCAGCGGTAATTGTTACCACTGGCATAATGATCGCTGGCGGGCGCCCGCTCGCCAGCGGTAGGCCATTTCCGTCCGCCAGCGGTAGGACTTTTCCTACTAGTGTGCAGTGTGCGGCTTCATCTCCATGTTCATCTTACTGACTATCAAGGCTACATTTTCCAGCTCCGCAGGTTCCACTTCGACGCCATTAGCAAGCAGCATCTCAACATAATCTTCAATCCAAAAAAAAATATCACACCTCCCAGAATACTCTTCGCCCCTCCCCTATCAAATGGTAAATAGAATCCAAAGCCAAATCAGCATCACACATAGAATAGTAATCAATCAAAACTAGTCGAAGCGTTGAACTAACCCTGTGATTTGGACACTTGAAATAGATCCGGCCTGGGTTCAGATCCGAACGCGACACTCGACGAATCGCGTTTTTACAGCGGCAGGAAACACACTTCACAAGCGGCAGATCTGACCCGGCCCCGGCGGCGCAGGAGGAGGACGCCATCGATCTCTCCGACGAGCTCATGCTCTTGGCCATGGAGGACACGAGTGCGGAGTAGAAACAAGCTGGATCAGAGGAACAAGAGCGAATCAACAGTCTTTTGTAATATTCAAGATAGTCCTAAAAATGAATTTTATATATGCAACCTCGCCAACGGTTGTACAGAAATGTCCGATGCCATTAAAGTACATATCTCACACGGAGTCATGCGAACCACCGTTGCCAATATATTGGTAACGGTTAAAAATGCGCGATCGTTGCCTATGATGCCGGGACGCGGGCCAGCTTGCCTGGCGGGGCAGGTTTTCTCACTCGGAAGCTCGATTTTCCGTCGTCTAACTCGTGCCGTTTATAAAAGGGTAACCGATTTGCGTTCTGTACTAGTGGATCAGTGTAAGAGCAGCATGACCACCGAGACATGCCCTTCCTATTTCAGAGCAGACTTTCTGGTCTCCAAGGAAAAAAAAGGCAGTCCGCAAGCAGATACACGTGAAGTCCGGCGCAAGACCGGCAAGTGGCACGGTTAGAACTTGTCGTGTCGATCCAAGAGAGGTAACACGGCTACTGAAATTACTACCAACGATTTCTAGCTTCCTGGTGTTTTTCTCTACCAAGTCACACGGCTACTGAAATTAGTACCAACGATTCCGGCGAGCACCTGCCGGGCGTCACGGACAGATGATGGTCCGTGAAGATAGCTAGCTTCATCCTGGAACGAATGATGGTCCGCCGCCTCATGTTGGTTGCTACAGGTGGAAGAAGCTGCTCGATCGAATCCAGTAAACTGCGCGAGCGTGATCAAGTCCGGCGGACCACGAGTTCGGAAAGGAGTCCGTCCGCCCCTGTCCGGGGAGCCTAGAGGACCGGTCGACGGCGGTGAGCGCACGGCGGCGACAGCTAGTAGGACACCGGCGGCGAGGTTGCTTCTCACCGTTTCTCTTTTCCTAGTTGCGATTGCGTCGCAACTCGCAACCCTACTTTTTTTGTTTTGAAAACGGTCCCGATCGGTCGCCCGCCCAGCTTACGGCTGGAGACTCCCTCAATTTTCGGCCAGACTTTGGCAACACCGCAACAGACTCCTGTGATTTTGCAGACCCGCTGGGGTGAAACAATTCTGCAAATCAGATCGGCACCATAAGTACTTCCCAAAACCATACAGTGGGCGGATTCCTTTCTTCCAACGCACTCGTCCTAGCTCCTCCCCGCATATATTCTGCATCGATCCATGGCGATTATCGAGCTCCCTTCGCCTCTCAATCCTTCGTCTTCTCCGTCTTCGAACCATCCACAGGACGAGGAGCACCAGCAGCAGCCTATGGCAATGGCGGTGGATGATCCGTCTCCTGCTTCGCCAGTAAGTAGTGGCTGTAATCAATCCCTACATTCATTCACTTACTTGGTGAGATGCACGCACTGGTAGAATAGATGGTTCCATACTGTCAACTAATGATTGATGAAATAACGATGATATATGTGCAGATCACGAGCCGGCGCCATCTGAAACCACGAGCCGTCAGAACCACCAAAGCCCCCAAGGTAAGATACAGTACCCACCTCATCGATCTACATCGTTTTATGTCTGCAATATGATAATAACAAACATGTCACGGGGCAGAATTAAACATATGTAGCTTTTGGTTTTCGTTCGCTCGGCTATCTTCAGCTACCCTGCACATATATGAACAGATGTTATTATATTGCTTGGTTTTTTTGGACCATCTGAGTGAGTGCTGGCTGTGCTGTAGAGGAACATATTATGGTCGGGAACAAAAACTTGGGGCGTCCGTTTTAAACCCGGTGTCCACTACACAGTAAGATAAAATCCGCAATTACCAGCCTTGTGTACGTATATATATATACACCCAAATATTTGCCAGTCTTCAGCCACATCTGATTGGTTTTTGACAGTGGAAGACGATGTGGTCGGTAGCAAGCGCCAAGTCTGCAGACAGCGACAAGGATGCAAGTTTTGTGCCAACGGTAAGGTCCTACAATCGAACTTTTAAAATAGAAACACATGTCCAGATACCTCGCTCATTTCCTTTTTTAATAAAAATGGAAAATATGAAACCATAAGTGACTGTAACCATATCAATATGCATTGAACTGGACAAACTATGAGTAAGTTGTTCTGTTTTGGTTGGCTGCGTTACAGAGAAAGTGCGGGAGACCAGCATGCTCCAAATCTGGTAACAAAAAGATGTGCCGGAAACCGACTTCGAGTAAGAGAGTCAAAGTTGGTGATTTTGATCCATGGTAAGGTCCTACACTGAATCATTTAAAATTTCTTCATTTACAGTAGTTCTGTTATGTGAAGCTTGAAAGAATTACATGTTCATATACCACACTTGTTTTTTTTTGGTAAAAAGGAAAGAAACGATACAATAATTAAGTAGACCAGTATGCATGTAAGTCACACGCTGGAATTTGCATCGCTGAGTTAAATTTTCCTTACTGTGACGAAATAGGCCGGAGCCCCGCTATATTAATATAGCAAACACCGATACAACCAACGAGAGACACGGCTGGGGCGACAGCCAACACACAACCCAAAGAAAGGCAAGGAAAAGAAGAAAGAAATAACGACATAAGCGGATTGACTAAACGACGATGACCCGCAACCGCTGCGCCCTCTCCGAAGAAGGACCACCACGCTCTGAGCACCGAATCGACAAGTACCAAGCAGCACCTTCAAGAAGGAAAGCCACGCTACTGCCGGACCAGCGGACTGGTCCTAGGGTTTCCCCCGGCACAGAGGGAAGCGAATGAAGGATAGCCACGACGCCCTTCAAGAAGGGAAGATGCCACCCGAGGGCGGCACCGCGCCGGTGTCGGACGAACCAACAAGGATTTCTCCCGAAAACCCCATCCACAACCCCGGACAATCCGTAGCATAGGAGCCCCGCGAGGACAAGCCTCGACACCACCAGACTAGACGCCCACCAACATGCGCCAGAACGATTCCGAAGCCACCATCGTCGTCTCACCGAAGAAGCTGGCATTAGGTCTGCAAGACGAGGTGAGGAGAAGTATGAACCGGGGACCGTAGTACCACGGCCGAGCGGGAGGGAATAACCTCCACCGTCGAGGACGGTAGTCGACCGGACGCGGCAGCATAGCACACCAGTCCCCGTCAAGTCAGGCCGGGCCCAGCAGGCCCGTAAAGCCCCAAGGGGGCACACCAGTCCTAATAGGGTCCGGCCGGGCCCAAAACGGGCCCGTGAAGCTCGCCGCCACGTTGCAACAAGGTCGGCAGCCGTCGCCACTGCCCCTGCCCTCTCTTCCTCGCTTCGAACCACAGAACGCACATTAGACGATCCAGCCGGCCCGCCCAAACCCAGATGGGCCCGGCGGGCCTGACCCAGCTAGGGCCAGAAGGCCCCGATCTGGGTGGTCGGAGCCCGCTGCCACCTGCTGCGCGCCGCCGCCCGCCATACTGCACCGCCCCGCAGCTCCGCGTGCACCGCCGCCGCCACGCTGCCTCCCGGCCTGAGCCGGACTGCCGCCGCCGAAGCACGCCGTCACCAAGCAGGGGAGCCCCGCCTCCACCTACCCTGGCGCGGGGAAGGACATACCGCCGCCGGCGTCGCGCGGGCCTCGCCCGGCGGCCCCTGCCGGCGGCGGCGACGAGGAAGGATGAGGAGAGGGGGCGCGAGGAGAAGCGGGCGGCAGACGCGCGCCGCCGCCACGGGGGGCGGCGGACGCGCGCGACGGGGGAGAGAGGGGAGGGAGGGGCCGGCGCCGGCGGAGGTGGCGGCGGAGGGAACCCTAGCTAGGTCGCGGGTCGCGTCGCGAGAGCTCTCTTTCCCCTACTCCCCTCCATGTGGCAACAAACTAACAATGAACACGAGGTGAGCTTGGACACGTCTCCTCTCCCGCGACAGAGGCGACTTTCTGGAACTCCCCCGCGACTCCACCTCACCGCGGTGTCTCGCTGGTTCCCCTCCCCTCCGCCGGCCGCTCCGGCGGCGGGAGGTGGGGGGAACCCGATTCCCAGTGTGTATATAGTGTAGGCGTTTGCAGGGTCCAAGACGGTGGCGCTTTGGCGATGGAGGCGCGGCCGGAGTTGGTTTTGCAGGTGACGCTCGTCCTCGTCGGCGGTGGGGCTCGTTGGAGGTCCACGGTGGAGCGTCTCCTCTCTCGCGCTCGAAGTCCTCGGGGCTCTCTTGTGCGAGCTACCCCTCCCGGAGTCCGGTGCGGTGGATCCGGTTCAGTTTCCTTGAAGATCTGGCGGCAGATTAGGGCCGGGTGGTGGCTGGCGACGGCGGATGGAGGATCTTCGGATCTCGAGGTTCGACGACAAGCCGCGCGCCAGGGGTCTTCTTCCTATCCAAGCGTCTGTGGAGAAGCGGCGGCGGCCACGCCATCGGCACGTCCTCATCGCCGGCGACGACCTAGGGTTACAGTAGGACTTGGGTGTAATTTTATTTTCGTGGAGGTCCTTTCTGTATTTGTTCTGATCTAATGCCATCAGGTTTTCCCGCAAAAAAAAAAAAACTAACAATGAACACGTTGTGACTCGACAGGTGCCGGCTTTGGACAGAGCTACAGAGTTACAGAAGAAATGTCCGGGAGGATATCCAAGCTTCACCAAAGCTTATAAAAAAATCCCACGTCAGTCAGTGGTAAGTCTCTTCTTTAGTAGATAATTGAATCTATGCCGAATGACAAGTGCTATTTTTGTATCAGAAACTGCATATATTACTTTATTTTTTCTCCGTTAGAAGATTAAACTACGAGTTAACTGAATTCCTCTGAAAACGAAACTACAAAAACATAGAGCACGTTTAAATTTGTGAAATTCCAGCAATTATCACCAATTAACTTCTCTTCCATTTTCATTGCACCACATTTTTATTTATTTTTCAGGGTGTCCTACATGAATACGCAATACGGCTCTTTTCCCCCCGCGTGCCCCCCGTGTCGTCTCCCGAGCGAGGCGACCGGGGCGGCTCCCTCCACCGCGACTCCCCTAGCTCCCAGCCTCCCTGTCTCCTCTCGCCGCTGTCGGGGCGGCGGCGGCGGCTCCTTCCTCTACCCGTTGCAGGAGCCCAGCTTGGGGGGTGCGTCCTGGCGGCAGTGATGCAAGACCGGCGGCGCTCTGGCGCGGACCAGGGTGGCGGTGGGGCGACGGCGCAGCTACTTGGCGGCGGTGGTGTCTGGGTGCAGGTCTGGCCGGCGACGCCCGGCAAGCCCAGATCTGGGCCCTTTGGGCCCGATCTGGGTCAGGGCGGGCCGGTGCGGGCTCTGACCTGAGGCCTCCGGTTGGACGGAGAACCAGCTCGGGATGGGGGTGGCGGCTATGGCGCTATGTCTGCTGCAGCGCGGCGGCGGGAGCTTCACGGGCCCAATTTGGGCCCGGCCGGGCCTAGTTGGCCTGGTGTGCTCCTGCTGCTGCGTCCGGTCTGCTACTGCCAATGGCGGTGGAGGTTGTTCCCTCCCACGTGGTTGCGGTACTGCCGTTCCTGACCTACGGTTGTTCTTTCTCGGTCCGGCCGGCCTCGCAACATTTGCCATGGTGAGACGTCGGGGATGGCTCCAAGACCGTGGTGGCGCATGTTGGTGGGTGGCGTGCTTGGTGGAGCCGATGGTTTGTCCGGGATGTGTTTTTGGGGGTCGGGAGAAATCCTTGTCGGCGCTGGCCGACACCGACGCGGTGACGCCTGCGAGCGCCGCCGACCTTCTTGGAGGGCGTCGGGTGTACCCTTACCCACTCCCCTTCGTGTACCGGGAGAAATCCTAGGTTCAGTCCGGGCAGCAGCGTCGTCCTCGTCGCATTCCTTCTTGAAGGTGTTGCTTAGTACACATCAAGTCGGAGGCATGGGAGAGTGGTGGAACTTCGGGGGGTGCAGCGGTTGCGGGACATTTTCGTTTTCGTCGATCTGGCGCTGTTGGCATTAGTTTCTTTTCTATTTCTCTTGTTGCTTTTCTTGGGCTTATTTGTGCTGATTGCCCCAGCAGTGGTCTCACAGTTGTATGGGTGGTTGCTATATTTATATAACGGGGCGCAAGCCTATTTCGAGGGTGTCCCACATGACTTTTGTAAAAGTCATCTCCCACATGATGTTAATTTTATGTTAGAAAACGAGCATGGGAAGAGCTATCCTGTAAAGTACCTTGGTGTCAGCAAGCGTCTCGGTCGTGGGTGGAATACTTTCGCGAAAGAACATAGTCTTAAGGTCGGGGATGCCGCGGCCTTCCAACTCATTGGGCCAACAAAGATCAAGGCGAGTGCTTCCCAAATGTCCCATCAATTCCTCACTGGATCATTCATTTGTGATTTTGTTTTTGAAAAATGCATGGACGGCATCGGAGCCACGAGGGGGAAAAGAGGTGGTCCCACGCGGCCAGAGAATCTGACCGCGTGGGACCCTCTTGTTTCCAGCTGGCTGGGCTGCTGGTCTTCATTTTAGGCCCATTGCGTTCGTCTCGAAAATTCTGAACCGTGCTCTTTGGCGTTGCCCTTTTTGGAGTCCCGAAGCTTCCGGAAAGTCCGAAACCCTAAAAAGACGTTTTCTGGAAAACAGAGTTAGAACCAAAAGAGGGGGGATTGTTTAGAAAATCGCCGAAATCATTATAAAACATGAATATAACATCATATAAGTTGCAAATAAGTTGGAATATCAAGTAATAAAATGTAAAGTTCATGTATGCATTTTACATGCATCAACATCCCTAAGCTTAACCAATACTCGTCCTCGAGTATGAAGGTGATAAAACTAACATGGACTTTGCATTTTAATACTATCAATGGATATCAAAGATGATTATTATTGCTACATAGAGTCAAATGATTCATTCTTCAAAGGAGTAGCAATATACAAGATAGATTATGAAGTGATATCAAATATTCAATGTAAGGATGTTCAATGATAATTCACAAAGTGTAACATAGAAGAAAGTACTATGGTCCAAATGTATGCATAATGAAAAGTAAAAACATCCTATAATGGTCATAGAGTATTCTTGCAAATCTGAATATAAAAGGTGGACACATTGGAAAGATATATAAATAAGTAGAGGTAAAGCATGAATAAGTTTCATCTAACTTCCAAACACTTCTACTTAAGTTAATGCTTGCAATGTGGTAGTCATTGGTGTGGAGCTCTCATTACCCCTATCATAGCATCTTGAATGATTAATGTTTAAAGTGAAAGCAAATATGAGTGGTGTGCTTGACAATGTATTGGTTGAATGTCTCATGTCCCTTGAATACAAGTACCTACACCATGTGTTACTCACTTTGGTCCACAAAGTAAATTCAAATAAAGGTCATTGCAAGTAATAATAGTATCATCAAGAACTGCACTGGGGTACCTCTTGCCCCTTGACATGAACAAGCCCATGTCAAAACAACAAGACAAACAGACAATGAACAATCTCAGCACTCTTTTATTTACTATGGGTATAGCTTTTTATTATGAGGTGCATCACTGAATGAACATTATGGTTATGCTGTAAATTTCCACCATGAATGATGCATGGCTTAGATTAGCGGCCCAGGCATTTCTCTAACCATTTATACAAACTCTTTGAACTTACTAAGTATCCACATTCATTTCACCCATGATAGGCATCCATAAACAAAAGTACATGACATCAACTAAATATAAATAAGTGCAATGTTGAAAGCTTGCCATGTGACAGCACATATGGGCTAACTCCCAACCAAAACTATTGTCAAGCCCACAACTTCATAATTTTAATCACAATGGTTCATGCTTATTAAGTGCAATAAAAGTAAAGTGTGCATCAAGTTCGTGAGAGCTTTTTAACCAACTTTTCCCATAACAATCAATAACATAAGCATTTTAATTCAGAAGTATAGATAATACAATATAACATGATAAACATACTCGGAATAGCATAAAGCTAATAGGTAGATATGGTGGACTCACTAGAAAAACTTTGGTTGAAGGTGTTGGAAAACAAGTTTTTACTTGTTGGAATTTTTGGGCTAGCAAGAGGGAGAAAGTTGACCGTCTAAATGCATGCATAAGTGTCCATAGAACTAATCAATCCATGTTAAACAAAGTAAAGTAACATTCAGCATCGAAACATGAATAAAAGATAGCTCTTGATAAAACACTTGCAAATTAATACTCATTAAAAAGCACATGAATCATGCAACTATATGTATCTTTTTGAATCAACTCAAACATCCCTATCCCAATATTTTTAATAGCATCCAACATAATTCAACCCAATTTTCCAGTAGCACTCTCATAACATAAATGAAAAGTGGTGGTCTCAAGAAAATAAACAAAAATCAAACCGAAATAAAAAGCAAATAAAAGACGCTCCAAGTTTATGCGATAAAGTGCATTGATCGAAAAACAGAAGTTAGACGTGTGCAAACCGAGAGTGTGTTGGTCCAGTGGGGTTGTCTTCACATCCCCAAGCTTATGGTCTTCACCATCCTTGGATAGCTCTTGGTGCATCTCCTCTAATCCCTGTGAAAAAACTTCAAAACACCGTTTCTCCCATTTCTTTTCTGTGGGGTGACATTAGTAGTGATAGACAAATGAATTGCTTGCTGCATAAAATCCTTAAACAAAAATTCATATGAATGTCCAGAAAGTGTATAATGTTGTATGCCTACTTATAAACTCAATTGGATCAAAAAGATTAAAAGTTCAAAGAATGCATCAAACAAAATGGGACAGAATCTGTCCAGAAAAACAGCAGCAGCAAAACGCATTTTTCTACCCTACTTAAATATGTCGAAAAATTCTAAAAAATTCATGATTACAGAGGATGAAAAGTTGCAACTACAGTTAAAATATCAGCTCATTCGGAGTTACAGAATAGAAATGAAAAATCATACCGTGCACAGATTCGTGCTGGAATAAAATCTCCGAATACAAATAGCAACTTTTTCAAACCAAAACGGGTAAAACTTGGCACTTTATTAAAAATTCCAGAAACAAAACTAAAAACTAAGTCTCTTGTTACAGCAAGAGGACACAAAGAAAATCAAAAATAAAACAACCGGGTTGCCTCCCGTAAAGCGCTTTCTTTATAGCCATATAGCTAGGCTTACTTACTTGGTATCAAGATGGTTGGAGTGAGGTGGCTTGGCATCCCCAAGCTTGAGTTCTTGTACTTATTTGATACATGTAGGGTGAGCCTAGGGGTAACATCCCCAAGCTTGAGTGTTTGTCCCTCTTGATCTTTGTTCATCACCCTCAACTCTTCCACTTGACAATTCTCTTCACACAAAACTCATCATAAAACTTGATTAGAGGGGTTAGTGTCTCCATAAATTAAATCCACATAGGTACAGCAAAGACATATCATGATTTGATTCTAAACATTAACTATTGTTACTATGGTTGTGTATTGTTCATTGATCAAAAGAACCACACAAAACACAAGTAATGAGGCTAATGCAAAATAAAGACAGAATCTGTCAAAAACTGGACAGCCCGTAAAGAGTGAATTTTCAGAGTCACTTACGTTGCTCAAATCAGAAAACTTTTAACTAATGAAATGCGTAATAATAACTGAAGATTGCTGTCGTAAAATTTCAGGTCAAAATTCCTTTTCTGTGATTTTTAACATTTTCCGCAGTGAAGCTAAGGAATCTGTTTTCTGGACAGCAAATCACTATTGTCTGATCCCACCTCTCAAAAGAGGTTATTCTTGCCATAAAGATGAAAAATAAGATACAAAGGTGATGTTACAGTAGTAAACAAGCACCTTGACTCAAAAACCAAAACTGAAACTGAAGATAAAAATCAAAAAGAAGCAAAAAGAACCAAGAAAGAATTCAAGAGAAACAAACAAGGAAGAAAGAAAATATTTTTGTTGTTTTTGATTTAGCACAAAGGCAAAAGAAGAAGCAAATATATACAACATAAACACTCTTTTTATTTGGTTTTAGCTTTGGGAAAAGTTTTAATGATAGAGACTTTGCAATGGTTCCATTGGCATGAACAACACATGTTCAAGGTCGACCCCAACATCTCCATTACTCATCCTTCTCATTTACTTTCCCAAATTTTATATAAAGTGAAAATCTTAAACTAGCAATTAGATAACAGTAGGTAAAGTTGTTTCACATGTTTTCATGATATAAAGGTGTGCCCAAACTGAATAGGAAATGAAAGCATAAGGAGCACACCACAAAACATTAAACCATTAACTTTTAAGTCTAACCCACTTCCTATGCATTGGCATTTTATATATGAATAAATAGCAGCAATTTTGTGGTAACCAATGCATGTGGTGATCAGTAGGTTGCATTTTAAATAACATAGAAACATAAAGACAAGTCTTTCTTCCTCTCTCATAATAGTTACAAGTAGTGGAAGCAAATTTGATAAAAGAACTATTAGATTGGTGCAACTTTGCAAACTTAGGAACATATAGAGGATTATTAAAACTATTATGTGAGCTATTAGTGTGTTTTCCTCTCTCAAAATAATTGCAAGAAGCACATAAACATGATGGTTATGGGTGAAATGGTTCATTGGTGTAAGATAATTTCAGCCCACATAAGTACTTTTCAACATATAAAAGCTTCTCCTCCACGGTGTGAATAGGAGAGTTCAAAAATAAAGTAGGACTCTCATAAGTAAGAGTATTTTACCAACAGCAAGTATATCATTTTTATCCTCACATGAAGTAGTAACAAGTTCTAAACATGGAGAATTATCAATAGGCATAGGACCATCATCTAAAGCATTATCATATAGCATGTCTAAACCATACTCCTCATCATTTTTAAAATTATTATCAATAATGTTCTCATTAGGCATAGGTTGATAGTCCTCCTCATCATCAGAATCATAAAAGCAAAGTTTATCATCAACAAGATTTTGAGTGTTACCCTCATCCATAGGTGGTGAAGGTGGATGTTTCTTCTCTTCATTCTCTAGTTGTTCATCATTTTCATCATCTCCTTGGGGTTGCACGGGCATCCCCAAGCTTAGGTTTTTATCCTCCTCTTCCTGCAAAATATTAGTACTTTTCGTGGCAGCAATAATTCTTTCTTTAGGAGTAAAATATTTAAGAAAAACCTTCCTCAAACTACTCCATACAATAGTAACTTCTTCATCCAAAGACTTGAACCAAATACGAGCATTACCAGATAAAGACAAATATAATAGCTTCCTTTTTATCTGATCATCAGAAATACCAGGAAGCCTAAATAAACCACATATGTCTTCAATTGTCTCCACGTGTTCACGTGCAGACTTAGTTCCATCTCCTGTAAATAGATTTTTCATAACTCTTTTAACATGATCAACGGGAATTTTAATTCCCACTTTAGGTACCTCAGACACAGTAGTTTCAACCACTTTAGGAGCATTAGCATAAGCACTTTCATATAAAGCAAGATGCAGCGAAGCACGATTCATAAATGCCATAGTAGCGATGAGACAAAACAGTAAATAAAATTCACCTTTCAAGTTTCCTTACCAAACTTCTTACCAATAGCGCTACGCTCCCCGGCAACGGCGCCAGAAAAGTATCTTGATGACTCCCAAGTGCAGGAGATCAATTGTAGTACCTTTCGAATAGAAAAGGTTGTCGAACCCACGAGGAGCTGAAGGTATTGGTTAGTAAGAATGATAAATTGACAATAAAAGATGCAAGTGTTTTTGGTGTTTTCGGTTGTATAATTGCAAGACAGTAAAAATGCAGCAGACAAATAGTAGCAGGTGACAGCTCTCAAAGAGAGAAAAGCCCAATCCTCTATGCAGCAAGAGGACAAGCTCAAGTGTGTATTTCTTATAAGTGGAGAACGTTCCCAAGGGCTACCTAGACTTCATGGCATAAATATTTCTAGAACAACAAAGTAGCATTTTGTCAAGTTTTAATCTTCTTAGGACGGAGCCATTATTAGGTATAGCTAAATAAATATACTAAACCTCTTATGATGGATCTTGTGGCCAAGTAAATGACTGCACAAGAGTTATTAAGATATAAAATCCCACCATAGCATTACACTCTAAGGTCCCCGATATTAATCCCCTCATAAAGTAACTTCATAATTCGGTCTCAGGTTTACATGTCCTCCCAAGTCTCCCTCACTCCATTACACTACGGTGTTCTCCTATGAGCCCATCTAGGTGAAGTGATGTGCAGTCGACGTTCGCACAACACCATCATAGAATTACATAAAAAGATAAACACTAGACAAAATACCAACACATGTTATATATAGATCATTGCCAATCCATCCTATGCCCCCAGGAACATGAGAGAACTACTCACAACGTGAAGACATGATGTGATTCAGTGGTATAAATGATACAACACAATCTGAAAATATAGTCTCACCACAAAACAATGACAAGTAGCTAATCATACACAGGTAGAATAGCACTTAAACAATAGCTAGGGTTCAACAATCTCAAACTATGAGGGGGATGAAGTGGATCACGAAGATGGTGATGGAGATGGTGCTGGTCTTGACGTTGGTGTTGATGGAGACTCCGGAGGGGGGATGGAGGAGCCTTCCGGAGGTGATTCCGGCAGCGTTTCCCCCCTCCGATCTTCTCCGGCGGCAGCCTTCTGTCTTCTGTTTCGTGTGCTTCGTGTTTCTCCGCCGCCTCCTCGCGAAACTCCTCGGGGGACTCTTTTTATAGTTGGTTTTAGGTCAAGACGAAGCCACGGAGACGAAAACGGACGGCATCGGAGCCACGAGGGGAAAAGAGGTGGTCCCACGCGGCCAGGGAATCTGACCGCGTGAGACCCTCTAGTTTTCCAGCTGGCTGGGCTGCTGGTCTTCATTTTAGGCCCATTGCGTTCGTCTCGAAAATTCTGAACCGTGCTCTTTGGCCTTGCCCTTTTTGGAGTCCCGAAGCTCACGGAAAGTCCGAAACCCTAAAAAGACGTTTTCTGAAAAACAGAGTTAGAACCAAAGAGGGGGGATTGTTTAGAAAATCCCCGAAATAATTATAAAACATGAATATAACATCATATAAGTTGCAAATAAGTTGGAATATCAAGTAATAAAATGTAAAGTTCATGTATGCATTTTACATGCATCACTAAGCAAGAACTTGAATACTTGGGCCACATTATTGGGTGTAGAGGCGTGTCAACTGATCCTAGTAAGATAGCAGCAGTGGTCAATTGGCCTGTTCCCAGAAATCTTAAAGACTTGCGATGGATTTTGGGTCTGACAGGGTACTACAGACGTTTCATAGCTCATTATGGCATGCTGGCAAAACCATTGACTCAACTGCTCAAGAAAGGGGTTGTGTTCTTGTGGGGTTCAGAACAACAACAAGTCTTTGATCGTCTCAAGCAAGCCATGTCTGAGGCGCCTGTCTTAGCTATGCCTGATTTCAACCAGCAGTTTACCTTGGAGACAGATGCATGCAACACTGGAATTGGGGCAGTTCTTATGCAAAATGGTCATCCAATTGCTTTCATGAGTCAAGCCTTATGTCCTCGCAGTCAAACACTATCCACATATGAAAAGGAATGCATGGCCATCATCCTAGCAGTGGACAAGTGGCGTCCGTATTTGCAGCACAGAGAGTTTGTGATTTTAACTGATCACCAGAGCTTGTTGCACCTTACAGATCAGAGATTGTTGACTGGTATTCAACATAAAGCTTTTGTCAAGCTGTTAGGGTTACAGTTCACCATCAAGTACAAGAAAGGTATAACAAATGCTGCTGCTGATGCCTTGTCTAGACAGCCAACAGAGAATGGTGTGTTGGCTATGTCTCGAGTGACTCCAGCATGGATGGAGAATTTGCAGTCAGGTTACACAGAGGATGTTCATGCACAGCAACTATTAGTGGAGTTGAGTGCTTCAGAGAATCACACAAATGAAGCTGGCTTTTCTCTGCAAGATGGGTTACTCAGATATAAAGGACGCATTTGGGTGGGAACTAATGCACTGGCTCATAACCATATTCTGCAAGCGCTGCACAGTAGTGGTGTGGGTGGGCACTCAGGCATTCGTTCAACCTATGAGCGCGTCAAGAAACTATTTGCATGGCCAAAACTGAAACAATCTGTCCAACAATTTGTCAACAGTTGCTCTGTCTGTCAACAGGCTAAAGTTGAGAATGTGAAATCTCCAGGTTTGCTACAGCCACTACCTGTACCTACCAAACCATGGGAAATGATTAGCTTGGACTTTGTGGAAGGTCTACCTACATCACATGGTTGTGATGTTATCTTGGTGGTAATCGATCGTTTTACCAAATATGGGCATTTCATACCACTAGCCCATCCTTTCACAGCTCTTCAAGTGGCACAGGCGTTCATCAACAATGTGTATCGATTACACGGCTTGCCTCAGGTAATTGTCTCTGATCGTGATCGCATATTCACTAGCACATTGTGGAAGGAGTTGTTTCGCTTGTCTGATACAGCACTGCATATGAGCTCATCGTACCACCCGCAATCCGATGGTCAGACTGAAAGATTGAATCAGTGCTTGGAGACGTATCTGAGATGTGCTGTTCACGCCTGCCCTCGCAAATGGTTTGAGTGGCTACCACTAGCTGAGTATTGGTACAATACTACCTATCATTCCAGCTTGGATCGTACTCCTTTCGAAGTACTATATGGGCAGCAGCCGCGACATTTGGGGATTGATGGCAATGCTGAATGTCAGTCACCAGACCTAGAGGTATGGCTATCTGAACGTGCAAATATGATGGCCATTCTACGTCAACAACTACTTCGTGCTCAATCTCGGATGAAGCTTCAGGCTGACAAACAGCGTTCTGAGCGCCAATTTGAAGTGGGAGATCTGGTATATCTCAAACTCCAGCCCTTTATTCAGCAATCTGTAGCTACCAGGACAAATCAGAAGATGTCGCTTCGCTATTTCGGCCCTTACAAAGTTCTGGCTCGTGTGGGCATGGTGGCTTATCGCTTAGCTCTACCGGATTCAAGCAAAATCCACCCAGTGGTCCATGTTTCATTGCTGAAGCGTCATGTTCCTCCTCCTGGAGTGGTCAGTGGTGATGAAGATCTGGCGTCGTGTTGGCTATCGTCCATTTCATCTGCGGCATGAGGGCATGCCGGTGCTAAGGAGAGGGGAATGTCATGGACCGTATGGGTACCTCCTGGGCTGTGTCCTGTATTGGGCCGTTGTGCCTTGTAACCCAGCCCGCTGTGGCTAAGATGAGACATGTCTGTGTATAAGGCATGGTCATGCGTGTGTAAGGGGATCGATCATGAACTCTGTATGAACTCTATTCCCTGGAGATAATTCAATCCCTTGCTGCTGTCTCTTCCCGAACCTCCAATTTCCCTCCCGAATCCCCTTCCTTGTATCTTGATTGATGAGTTCGTGACACGGATGCATGGCTCCCGAACCCGGGGATGGGAACGCAGTGCAGAATTTCCATCCCGCGAGTGTTGACAGGTTTACAGGGCACTCTCAGTTTTTTCTCCGAATCTGTAGATGCAAGGGTCGTGGGTATGGATTCTCAGGGCCTGTAAAACATTTACAGGTTTAACCACTTTTACATGCTCAGTCCGGGATACCGTTTTGCAACAAAACTGCAAATAACCGATTTTTACAGGTTGCAAAAACTTATACGGTCACTGCTAGAGATGTTGTTAGTCAACAAGAGATATAGGTTGTTGCATTCTGGACATACCACGTCCAATTTTAGATTTTCATCTAATTAGGTTTAAAACAACGTAAGCCAATTTGAATAAAAAGCATAACAAGCTATTAGATTTTCATCTAATTAGGTTCCTCCGCTACGGACGAGGACTCCATGGCGAAGGCGATGAGGCGCAAGGCGGAGCACAACCTGGATGTGAATGGTATGATCAAATCCCCAAAGTCGTTCCTTCCTTTTTCAAATGCAAGTATCACTGATAAATTGAATAGGGTAGGTTTTTCTTTGGGTAATAATGCTGCAAAAATTGCTATGTCGACTAATGCACTACGACGATTGGAATATGACCGGTTAAAAGTCACTCCAAAAGTCTCGTGCAAGTCGGATACTACTCACATGGATAAGGAGGTGCTACATGACACAATTGATGTCCAGCTTCTCTCACATCTAGTGGGCGATGTATCGGAGGGTGGATTAGACGGGGCGATGCTGAGTTCATTATATGATCTGAAAGCGTCTGACCGTAAGTCCAAAGCAGACTCTCATAAGAAAAATAATAAAACGCCACGCAAAAAGGCGAAGTTGTCCACATCCCCAATTGTTTCCCAATGAATGGCATATTCGAGAACAGCAGAGGTCTTCGTGACTTGGCTAAACATGCTCGCATTGCTGATTCTATTCGGGACCATCGATTGGATTTTGTGGGAATTTCCGAAACTGGCAAACGGGACTTTTCAGCGAGTCTACTTAACCGCTTGTCGGGTGGTGTAGAATTCACTTGGAGGTCTCGTCCGCCATGAGGCAGGTCTGGGGGCATTTTATTAGGCGTCAGAACAGAGACCATGGATGTGTTGGCTAGTTCGGAAGGTGACTTTCATATTAAGGTCCACATCCGTAACAAAGCCGACAACTTCACATGGACTCTTGTCGCTGTATATGGTGCCGCCCAAGATGAATATAAGCCTGCTTTTCTCAGAGAGTTGGTGAACCTGGCAAAAGATAACCCATATCCTATAATTATAGGGGGAGATTTTAATTTGCTAAGGTTCCCACATGAGAAGAGTAGAGGCAGATTCGACAACGGATGGCCTCTCTTATTCAATGCTGTTATTGACAGTCTTAGTCTAAGAGAAATTTCGATGATTGGGAGGCAATACACTTGGGCTAATAGCCTCCCAGAGCAAACATACGAGAAGCTGGACCGTGTATTGATGGATTCGGATTGGGAAATTAAATACCCAATGGTCTCAGTACGGGTCCTCGAACGTATAGAGGCATTGTCGGATCATGCACCACAGAAAGCGTTTTTGGTGCGCCACTAAAGGCCGTTTTCCTACTAGTGCATACTTCTAACCACGGGAACACCTAATCCATCGTGTAAACGCCAATTTAAATTTGAATTGGGTTGGTTACATAGGGATGGGTTTTTCGAAATGGTTAAAAGGTTGTGGGAAAGACCGGTATCTGGTCTAACGCCAATCCAAAGGTGGAATAACAAAATAAGCGCATTGCGCAAACACCTGAATGGTTGGGCGAGACATATGGTAGGTCAACTACAAAATGAGAAGTTTCGGTTGTCTTCTATTATTGATGAATTAGAGGCTTTTGCGGAAATTAGACCTCTATCAACTCAAGAGATCGATCTAAAAAATCGTTCTAATGCCGAGATGGTGGGTCTTCTTCGTGAAGAGGAGATCAAATGGTACCAACGATCAAAGGCCCAATTTATTCTGGAAGGGGACTCGAATACGAGATACTTTCATAGTCTAGCTAATGGCAGATATAGAAAGAAACTCATTCATTCCCTAAACCAGGAGGAGGGTACGATTGAAGGCCATGAGCAATAGAAATCCTATATCACGAAGTATTATAAAAATCTGTTTGGTGAGCCGGATGCGGATAATTTCTCGCTTGACGAATCCCAAACAAATGATATTCCGCAAGTTTCCGATCAGGAAAACGCCCATTTGACAGCTCCTTACTCTGTGGAGGAGGTGAAGAAGGCGGTATTCCAAATGGAACACAACAAAGCACCGGGTCCGGATGGTTTTCCCACTGAGTTTTATCAAACTTTTTGGGACATAATCCAATCGGACTTGCTCGAGTTGTTTAATGCTTTACATGCTGGACAACTCGAGCTATTTCGCCTAAATTTCGATGAGATAATTTTGTTGCCTAAGGTGAATGGAGCAGAAAGGATCCAGCAATATAGAACTATCTGTCTTCTTAACGTTAGCTTCAAAATCTTCACTAAAACCGCTACTATTAGGCTTAATTCGGTGGCCGATCACGTTGTGAGACCCACTCAGACGGCTTTTATGCAAGGTCGCAATATCCTTGACGGAGTTGTGATTTTACATGAAACAGTTCATGAGATGCATCGGAAAAAACTAAATGGAGTTATCCTAAAAATAGACTTTGAAAAGGATTATGATAAAGTCAAATGGTCTTTCTTGCAACAGACACTCAGAATGAAAGGTTTTTCAGCTGAGTGGCGCGCAATGATACATAATTTCATTTCCGGAGGAAGTGTTGCCATCAAAGTTAATGACGATGTTGGCAGATACTTCCAGACGAAAAAAGGATTACGACAAGGCGATCCATTATCACCTATATTGTTTAATATAGTTGCTGATATGTTAGCCATAATCATTGAGCGGGCGAAATCCGATGGGCAAATTGTTGGAGTGGTACCACACCTAGTGGATGGCGGATTATCCATTCGACAATACGCTGACGATACAATTCTTTTTATGGAACATGACATGGAAAAGGCAAGAAACCTGAAATTAATATTATCAGCGTTCGAGCAACTTTCTGGTCTAAAAATTAATTTCCATAAAAGTGAAGTGTTTTGTTTTGGCGACGCTCAGGAGGAGGCTACCCAATATGCTGAGTTATTCGGCTGTGGGCTTGGTCAGTTTCCAATTAACTATCTTGGCATTCCAATTCACTTTAGGAGGCTAACGATATCTCAATGGAAGCATGTTGAGGAGAGACTACAAAAAAGGTTGAGTAGCTGGAAAGGAAAATTATTGTCCTTAGGTGGGAGGTTGGTGCTCATAAATTCAGTCCTAACTAATATGGTGCTGTATATGATATCCTTCTTCCAATTACCAAAGGGAGTCTTACATCGATTGGATTACTTTCGATCCAGATTCTTTTGGCAAGGGGATAATGAAAAAAAGAAATATCGGCTGGCAAAATGGGATGTAATGTGCCGACCTAAGGACCATGGCGGTCTTGGAATTCATGACCTTCTGGTCAAGAATAGAGCCCTCCTTGGTAAATGGCTGTTTAAGCTTTTGACCGAAGATGGGGTGTGGCAAACTCTTCTTAGGAGGAAATATATAGGCTCAAGTGCGTTGTCACAGGTTTCTTGGAAATCAGATGATTCGCGTTTTTGGGCCGGCCTAATGGCGACGAAGAAATTCTTCTTCCCATATGGTTCTTTCTCCATTAAGTATGGGTCGGAGATAAGGTTTTTGAGGATACATGGTTGGGTACTACCCCACTCCGAGAACAATATCCAGCGTTATATGGTATAGTCCAAGGACGTCACAAGAGCGACACGCTTGCTCAAGTGTTGGTTAATAACCATCCAATAGTGACGTTCCGTAGAGATCTTGTTGGTCCTAGGCTGGCAGCTTGGCACGAGTTGCTACAGCGACTAGTTACTGTCAATTCGACACAAGGGACCGATGAGTTTCGGTGGAATTTACGCACTTGCGGTAAATTCTCAGTGGACTCCATGTATACAGCACTCATCCAACCAGATGTGCCGGTAGACAATAATAAGAAAATCTAGAAGATGAAAATTCCACTCAAAAATAAAGGTTTTGCGTGGTATCTTCGTCGAGGAGTTATTCTTACAAAAGACAACCTTGCGAAACGCAATTTGCATGGAAGTAGACAGTGTGTCTTCTGTCATAAAGACGAGACGATCAAACACCTATTCTTCGAGTGCAAATTGGCTAGTTCTATATGGTCCATCATCCAGATAGGTTCTACTATTTACCCACCTAAAATCATTGCTAATATTTTTGGCAATTGGCTGCATGGAGTGGATAATAGGTTCAAACAACTTATTAGGGTGGCAGCGCTTGCCGTAATATGGTCTCTTTGGCTATGTAGAAATGACAAGGTTTTTAACGATAAAAATTGCTCTTTTATGCAGGTTATCTACAGTACTACTGCTACACTCCGTTCGTGGTCTCAGTTGCAATGTGTGGTGCATCGAGACCTGTTTATGGAGGTCTGTACAAGACTGGAGGATACGGCGAGAGACTTTTTATCCCGACATGGATGGCAGCATAATTTGCGGATCGGCCCTCCACCACCATAGGCGTTTTTACAATTTCTCATTTTTATATGTAATTCGCCTTTTTATTTTTCGTACTTCAGACATGTTGCGGCTGTGTGCATCTTAGTTATGCAGAGGCTGGGTGTAATGCTTAAACCTTTTAAGTAATAAAACTCCCTTTATCTAAAAAAAAGCTATAAGATATGTATCCTGTGTGGTATGTAATAAAATGGGCACTGATGGCTTTTCTGGAAAAAAGAAAAGATTTAAAACAAACTAAAATCTTGTGAATTTTCACGTGCGACAATAATATTTTCAGGTGCCCGTAGCAAGATACGGGCATTCAACTAGTATAAATATATGGACAGAAGCGGCTCGATGATTGCATCAAGAAGTATTACTCCAAAGTCCAAACATTGTTATGGTATCACAGCCACCTCTTCTATAGACGTAATTTTGATATCCAGACTATCTAGCTCCACCTATCAATTCGAGGCCCCTAAACGATGGACATGGCGTCAACGTCTTCAAGCTCCACCTGGAACGACCTTGGCTCTCTGCCGTATCAAAAGCTGACGCGGAGCAACTACCCTTTGTGGCAATTCGTGGCTCCGGACACACTGGCCTCATGGACGGTTTCGATGCCGCACCGTCCAAGCTCATGGAGGTAGAAAAGGACAAAGAATCCAAGATGGTTCCCCAACCCCGAGTATGAAGCTTGAACGAGATCATGTGCTCGGCTATCTTCTCAATTCTTTCTCCAAAGATATCATGATGCACATTCTCTGGTAGGAACACTATGCCAAGGTCCGGAACGCAGTCGAGGAGATGTTTGCCTCGCATAGTATATCCATGCAAGGTCATGAACCTCAGATCACCCTGGCCAAAACAAAGAAACATAGTCTATCGGTCTCGATGTTCTTCGCCAAGATGCAAGGCCTCACCGACAAGATCGCAACTCCTGGAATAACGCTGCTCGATGATGAACTCGTGTCTTCCTTCTCGCTGGACTTGGAAATCATTACGATGCATTTGTTTCTGCCCTCGGAGTGGTCAAGACTCCACTCTATGTTGCTGTATTATTTTCACAAGTTCAAGCATATGATGACGGCCCGACTATGTTACGAATCTGCAATCTAGCAACACGTGCAAGGAAAGAAGGGATCACCGCAGAAATGCGCCCGACAGCGACACAGCGGTGGATGCACACTATCGCAAAGCAGGCGGCACGTAGAGGAGGACGATGGCGACTGTGAAAGTGAACAATGGCGGAGCTAGAGAACAGAGGACCAGGGCGCTTACCGGTGCCAAAACGGAGAAAAACTAAAAAATTTAGGGTGCACATGTGGTTGAAAAAATATTGTTTTACAAAGAAGAAAAGGTCCACCTGTTGTTCTGTGCACCCCCAGCTACAAGTGGATCCAGCAGTGCCGGTGAAGGCGGTACGGCGCGACATGTACAGAGCGACTGCTAGGTTGCCAGTCTCGTCGAGTGTGCTGCTCTAGGGGTGCTGTCGGCGGCTATGGCTGTCTATCTGCAGGGGTAGAAAAAAGACAGGAACTGGAGAATTGCTAATAACGAAGAAGAAGAGAATAATTGAAGAAGCTTGGACCGGGACGCGTGGGGGTGCGGTTGGGGAGGGGAGGGGGGCAATGCTCCCCTCCCCCGGTGGTATGAGTCGGTTTCAACCTAGGTCACGCTTTTATATGTGAAAAGACTGACACACATTGTTGACACTGAATGCAATATCTGGCCGAATCAAAGTCAGGTATCTAGAGCGCACCAACCACACTTTTGTACTTTGTAGCATCAGCCCGGGACAGAGAAACACCATCAAGCTTAGAGAGCTTCTCAGTTGTTACCATGGGCGTGCTGACAGGTTTTGCTCGATGCATATTTTTCTTGTGTGTCAACAAATATGCAATGTACTTTCTTTGGGTAAGAACAACACCATCTTGAGTGGGCTTCACTTCTATTCCAAGAAAGAAACAAAGGGTGCCAAGATCTTTGTTTGGAAATTCAGTTCGTAGTTGTGCAAGGAGGTGCTGATCTCGTCTGCAGGCTTAGTGGAGCTCACAACAGTGACATCATCAACATACACCAACATATAGATCGTAATGGCTGCAGTGTTGTAGATGAATAGAGAGACATCAGCTTTAGACGGAACATACCCAAGCTCCGTCAATTTGAGCAGATCTTCCGATTTGGAATTGTGTGAACTGTTTTCCTCAATTCTGATCATGTATTTTCTTTTGATTTTCAGCAGATCAATTCCAAAGATTTGTGTACGAGACGGTGAATGCCTTCTATTGGGAAGATGTATCAAACTGATGTTAGTCAAATTGCTGCTCCCAGAGCGTGAATAATGTGTGTACGCATTTTTGTAGTGGAACAATGCTTTATATTGACATTTGATTTTACTTAATTATCTAAAAAATATTGAAATACATTTTGGTTGAAATTAGACTGTCAAGTTTATACTATTCATGTACTGATTTGCAGCAATTAATGTATCGGATAGTAAGTCTAGCTAGTGACTTTAGGTTGGCCTGGACAAGTTCAAATCCGCCTCCGCCAGCAATTCTTTTGTTGGAGAATTCTCCATGCTTGCCCCCTGCCACTTATAGGAGCTTACTGCCTCTGACCTTTTCCCTTCTTCCTTTAGTACTTCTTAGCTCATTGTGTTCTGAATTGGATTGCTTGGCCCTCTCTTCTTCTTTAGATCCTCCCTTTCGGATTACATCCTCGTCATTGCGCAAATTAGGTGTATAATGGAAGTTGAAGTGCAAATTAGTACTCTCACATTGCATTAGTTAGCATAACAGCATTGCTAGGCAACTTCGCGGAACCTTTGATATATCCCGGTGAGGGGCGGAAGTTGAAGAGCACCGGTTTTACAAGTCCATTACATGCATGTAGAAATAATGCGCGTTAATGAGATTGGCGGAATATGATAGATATATTATTGAGCCTAATGGACGAGTATATATAGGCACAAAGGGGATCATCTTGAAGTACAAGTCAAGCTAAGATTGTACAGAAACAAATCTTATCTCTATCCTATACTACCATCAAACATATATGCCATACTCTTACACTAATACTATTGAAATGTGGTAACTCTCAAAAGGTCATGCTAGTGTGATCTTTGTAGTACTCACTCCGTACCAAAATATAAGGCACGCTATTTTTATGCTGGTCTTCGGTGCTCAACTTTGACCGTTAATAAATAATAAATTATATGGATTTAGAATGTATAAATGATACCGTTAGATTCATCTTGCAAAATTCCTTATTTCATATATTTTCATAATATTTTTATGGTCATATTATAAGTATTAATTATTGTCAAAGTTGAACGTCGTTGACCAGCGAAATTAAAAGGCGCCTTGTATTTTGAAATGGAGGGAGTAGTACATGTTTTTGCCAATCACAAGTTAGGTATTTGTCATGTGGTTGTTGCTAAGCATTACTTTCCTCTGAACCGGCAGGCTTGATTCTTACTAGCAAAGCTGAATCCATCTGTAACGTATACTCGGCTAGTGGCGCTGCACCTGGAGGAGACGTGATATTCACAGACGACGTGAGTTTCGAGGTATTCATGGACCATCTCCAGCGGTTATCGGTCCAATAGAAGGATAACTCACTGCGTAGAGCAATTTTGTACTTACCACCAGCCATCTCTTGTGATGTACAGAAAGAAAAGAAAGAAACATTCTTTATTACTACTATTTTATAACTTATGATGTCTTGCCACTTGCTCGTGTGATCTTGGGTTGATGCTTATATAAAAAGGATATGAAATGGTCGGTTGATGCTTTATATAAAAAGGATATAAAATGGTGCATTTCTGAACCATGTTGTGTCGTCTCTATTCTGTAGATGTCGATGGACTGATATCTTGTGCTGTGAAACATGATGACGTACTCGCAGAGTTTTAGTTGGCATAACAAGGCTCGAACATTTGCTATTGAAAGAGAACGTGCTTGCCGTTTTTCCCATGCGTAGGCCTACTTGGCCGCGCCATGCAGCGGGTCCATGTGGTTTCTCTGCATCGAATGACATGTG